>BMAV01021793.1:1022856-1050625 GCA_019973955.1 Trichonephila inaurata madagascariensis
TTCTCGAATATCTAAATTCTAGGCAATTTGATAGTGGTGCAACACATACTTTTGACTTTTGTGTGATCGTACATTTCTCGCTGCCGAGTGAGCTGAACTTGGCGGTCTTCAAAACGAAGATCCAGTGCTGGTTTATCCATTGGACGCTTGGGGTGGGGGCCTGAAGGGTACTAGAAGGGGCCGGATAAGCTGTACTTAACCAGATTTTCTGGTTATAAATTTCGATCCACCAGTGCCAAGGGGACCTGCAGATCTTCTGCGCCTAGGGCTCGAAATGTGCACTGCGAAGACCAAAATTTAACAACAATAATGTTTTGTTGCTTTTAAAAATTTGAAAACAACTTTATTTTTTCCGAAGGTTTCTTCTGTAAATTTCCAAATAATTTGATATAAATCTACAATAATTGTAAGAATGGTGTGTTGCAGCAACATTATGATACTATTGCCTGAAATATCTCTCCATGGGGACATTTGATTCAGAAATCATTTTTACCTTAAGAAAGACATCGTAAAATTTCTGTGTGATCTATGAAAAGAAAATAATTATAAAGGTATTTCAAACGAATACCCTCATTATTTTCTAGTCAATTATGAGTGCATTAAAATATCGTGAGTATGGCAATATCTTTAGGGGAAGTAATTGGCCAATCATAGACTAAGCATGGGCGGTTAGTCGTATATCAGCTATAGTCCTGGGATATTGCCGCGCCCTTGCGAAATTATAAAGAGAGTATCTGAAGTTGTCAGTTGTAATCGCTGAAATTTGATGTTTTTATTTTAAATACTGCCGAAGAGTACTATTACATATTTTTCATTTTTCAAGCAAAGGAAGACTGCATAAGAACTGGTAAGTTTCAAAGTACAACTTTCAAATGCTTTTCTAAGTTTGGCTTTTTTTTACATCGGTTTGGGAGCTTTGAAATTTTGTGCAATTATAATAAAAATGTTTCGATATTTGTTTCTGCTTATTTTTGTGAGATGATCACTCTTAATTATTTTTGTTTTTGTTTAAATAGTTCACTTATTGCCTTTTACTTTCTTTCAAATCGTTTAAATTGGCTGATTTTTTGGAAATTAATTTAGTCTTTTCTTATCGATATCTCCATAACCGAAAACTAATACAATAATTTTATTTTGTTATATTTTATCGACGAATATTGCATATGGACTTGTGTTATCAACGAATTTTGTAGATTATTTTTTTAAAATTAATCTAAAGTTTTTTAAAAAATTTTTTAATTGGATTATTAAAGGTTTTAGAATCATTCGTAATATTTTAAAAATTTCTTCTGAATTCATGTGACTTGCATATGTATTGAAATAACTTTTATTTCTCTCTTCTTAAAGAACCATATGCTTCCTTCCTAAAGCAGTAATATTTGTATAATTATAAGAAAACATTAAAACTAATTGCTTGATTTAAAGATGTTGATTAATCCTTGTGGAAAAAAAGGATTATTTGATTTGGCTGGAATCATTGATTTTCCTCTTATACTTTTCAAGGATATAGAAAAGTATACCCTTTACAGTAAATTTCACATTAGTTTAGTATATACTGTCTACGAATATTAAATTTATGTTCTAGGTAGATTATGCTAAAAGGAATGATTCTAATTTTTATTGAACTAACAGATATTATTTCTTATTTCTGACTTGTTATCTCTACAGTCTTTGATATCTTATTGCATTTGTATAAGTATATTTACATATGTTCTTGAAGATTCCAGAAAAACTCTATCTTATTCAATTATGCGATTCAATCAGCTTATTGAATCCTATTTTAAATAGCATCAGGAATCTTGCTTGTATTATGTTATTAATAATTTCATGTTTTATGGGTGGAATAATATTGTCTGCAAGCCATTTGTTAATTTTTAAAAGGAAACTGTTTTAAAGCATTGTCTTTGATCTGCGTGAGGTTTTATTCTATTCATTGTGTATTGTTGCATTGGCTGAGATATATCATCAGTTTGATTAATAAAATTTTAATTTATTAATCAGTGTTTTAAATTACATTTCAATAATTATTAATTTTGTGGTTGATTAAAATTATGGTTAATTTAAAAAGTTCTTTTTCATGCTGTAGTATTTACTATAAAAAAAATTGAAACATCTTTTAAGTTTTGCAAGCTTATGCATTTTTTATAAAAGGTAGTAGCAGTTTAGTTTTTTAAAAATTGTTCCAGTTTTACATAGTGAATCATGTTTTTTGGTATGAAAACAGAAAATATACAATGGAATCGTAAAATAGTTGGTGTTTTTATATGCTACAGATACATACTTAAATATTTTTTAGCTAGAAAATCTGTCTTTATGAATAATATCGGAAATATTTTTGAATTGGTTGCCATTAAACTTGATTTTGATTCATTAGCTAAATGTTTAAAATGCATATTTATATCTTTATAAAGTGTTCATCACACATATAAATAAAACATATGCAATTTGATAATGATGATAATATTGTCATATTTCTGGGCTGTATTTCTGCAGAAGTGCATAAATATCATTTTATTTGTTAAAATATATATTTGTTAAAGTTTCGGTTAATTATAGAATTCCTCTATTGGATAAGTAATTTAAATTTACATTTTTGTATTACTTTATTTCAGTAATTTTATATATATAAATTTAAAGTGTTAAAATATTTGCTAGAAGTCTTTTAATATATTTTACATCAGCACTGTAAGATAGTTATAATATCTGTGAACTATGTTCTGATACGGTCTTACTAAACTATTTCATTAAATTACTTTTTTTGTATTCATGTGTTTAATGCAAGCACATAAAATGAAATTCTTCATAGCCTCAATAAAATCTCTATGTAAATTTTAAAAGTGGTAGAATTGTAAAAAATGACACAATGTGTTATTTAAGTGTAAATTGGAACCATTTTGAAAAAAATACTTTGTTACCATTGATTTTAAATAATATTTTGAAATTGTATTTTGTTCTGTAGCACTGAAAAATACTTTCTGTAAAATCTGGTGTGTAATGCGCAGTTTTAACACATAAAAATAGGATCGAAATTTAAAGGTCCACGTTATGAGCTGGGGGTTTGAAAATGAAAGCGTTAAAAATTAGAAAGATGAGCTTATAAAAATTAAAGTTCTACTTATACCAGAATACTGTTCAGTTAAAAATGACATTGTTTATGAGCTTTTAGGGCTGTAGTTCTAGAAGTATATTATTTTTTATAAAGCTTGGAATACCTCAAATAAATGACTTCAAATCATAAGAGTATTGCACATATACGTTTCAGAATTCTTCGTGAAAAAGGGGGTGCTTGTTGTTCGGCGAATGTAGCGAAAAATTAATAATTGCAGTTTGAAAGTATAGGTATGCGTTATATGGTGGTGCACATTATAAGCCGTATTTGACGGTAAGTTAGAAATAGATGTTCATGCTCAAGAAATTGCAGTCTGACCCTGATTTACTGAAGCCCTATTTAACAAATTTTTCCCCCTAGTTAAAATAAAGGGGAAAAAAACCCTGAATTAATGCATTCTTTCAACAGATTGAGAATAGGAAGAGATTGAGAATAACCTAGGTCAATCAAAATAAATAATGAATAATAATATTATGTAATAAAAAGTAACATGTACTAATAATAGTATTATAAGCAGCATATAATAATCTTATAATATTATTTTATCGTAATTATATATAATATTCATATACTACGATTTTATAACTGTTATTAGAAATAATAATCATACAATATAATTAAATAGTAATTATAAAAAAGAATAATCGTCGAATTGTAAAAAAAATAAAAATAATGAATAAGAGAACTCGTATTACATAACTATAAATAAATAACATAAGAATAGCTATAAATAAAAAACAGAAGTAGTTATAGAATAATAATTATAAATAAATAAAAATAATAATTATAAATAAATAAAAATAATAATTATAAATAAATAAAAATAATAATTATAAATAAATGCTAAAAGAAACAATTATAAATAACGAATATTATATGATTAATACACATATAGTAATAATTGCATTTCTTTTTCATTGTGAATAAAATAATCACATAATGTATGTTAAAATTAAGAATATCAATTACAAAGTAGTGAAAGCTTGCAATATGAAACTTGCACTGTAAGTTCCTTCAACGAATTTCATCGAACAAAGAACATAAAAAAAACATTTTTAAAACGAAAATAAACGATTTATAGTGATAATTAAAAGCACAATACATATTCTTTTAAGAAAAAAAATATTCTGGCACTCACTCATTTTAGAAATATCCATATTCGAAAATAGCCCAGAATTAAACAAAACACGCAAACAATAGAAAAATTGCACTGAAAATGGTTAAATTTTTTAAAAAATCGTCTGAAATTAATAGGGTTACAGCGGGAAAAAATGAATAAAAGTTATTTCTAATATACGTTATCCCCATGGCAACCACATAGATAGACGATAAAAATATTAAGGTAACCATATTGTAATATTATCGCCCATCTTGGGGAACATAACAACTTGGCACTACTACCCCCGATATCAAATTAGCACCATTTATTTTATTGGTTTATATTAGAAAAAATTGGACTTTTTTTCCCAAGTGATGTTTCTTTTTTGATTTGAACAGAAAAAGACCTTTAAATTTGATGCACTGCCTATCTATGTAACTGAAGTTGAGGAAATTGTTGATTTGCCTGAGCCAATGAATATTAAATCCGATGCAAAAATTTATAATGAAATTCCTATCAAAACTGTTGAATTTTCTATTGCTTTACATTGTTTGAAAACTGAGAAAACATACCTTGTACATCAGGATGTAAATGAAGCAGTATTTTCTTCTTTGTGTAAAGTTGAAAAAGAACTCTTGCAAGTCTGGAATTCGATGTTATCAAACATGTATTGGTCAGCATTTTAAAATTTCCGATTAACTGATCCATGTAAGATTCACTAATAGTATTTTTAGCTGTTGAATAAAAAGGGATTTCTAATTATGGATATTTTTGTGCAGATGTTTATTATACAATTTCCAAAAGGTAAGTGTAAAAAATTTTGTATTTTGCTTGGACCCCGACATAATGAATAATACTTCAAATTAATGAACAAAATGTTCAATCCCGATGAATTTGTTAAATTAGGGTCAAACTGTGTATAGTTAAACCTGACAACTCTCACATTGCTCTGAAATGTCAGAATTTTGAAGTGTTTAATGAGACTTTCTCTCACACTCAATTTTGCTTAAGAATTTTGTTGGTATAAGTATTTTAATTTTTGTAACTTTAGTTTGTGTGTATATATGTATCATACAATGGAGAAAATGTATTTTCTAAATAAAGAATTATTACTTATTAGCTTAAAATTAATACACTAAACATAAAAAAAATTAAATATTTTTTAAAAATTTCTTAACTTGGATATTTCAAAAAATCAATTAGGGTCATTCATCTAAATTAGCACAGAAATCACAAATATTGTGGTGTGATTAGGACAGTTAGATTTGCTACATTTTATTATCTGTTTCTTTTTTTTTTCTCTTTGTGAACCATAATAAAATCCTGGTTTTATTTCATGTAACCCAGGTTCCTCGCTGTTTTGTACCCTTAAAGCATGTTTCATTATTCCCTCTCTTCTCTATTGGAATTGCTTGAATCTGAGATTTGGCATATAAATGACATATGTCTAGAATAGGGGTTAACAACCACTGACGTAGCTAGTTCTGAATGGGCCCTGTATTAAAAATCCTTCCGGTGTGTGTGTGTGGGGGGGCTTTTTTTAGATATGAACGTCCTGTTAGTGGGAGTGTAGTTACACATGTGGGGGCCCCCTAGCATTGATACAGTGGTAACTACACCCCTGTTGATAACCTGTGTCAGGCAGAGCAATTGTTATGAATGAAGTTATGAATAAGAGTTGAATCTCCCTTGTTCTCTCCTTTTTACAACTCGCGTATAAAGACTTTTTTTACTTTCATTTCTATTCTATAAAATGATTCTGCTGAATCTGCTTTAGTGTAGTTCGTGTTACTCATTCTTATCATTAAATATACAATTCAAATCAAAACAATTGTTTTACTTGTAAAATGAATATTACTCATTACTAAGTTGTGAAAAAAAATCTTCAGAGTTATTGAAAGTATAAGTTAGAGAATTATGGAAAATAATTGAATATATATATATATATATATATATATATATAGCTGTCGATTTATCGATAGCTCTCTTCAAATTCCTCTGCATCATTGCTGGAGTGATCTAATTGTTTGAAGAAAATTGCATATGCTCTGCTGTCCACTTTTAGCTCTACATACATACATAAGCAAATTGTTTTTCTCATATGAAATATGTTTTGAGACCACAAAGAAGTTGTTTAGCAGTGGAACATTTAGAATCGTGTGTAAAA
Organism: Trichonephila inaurata madagascariensis; assembly: GCA_019973955.1. NCBI lineage: Eukaryota > Metazoa > Arthropoda > Arachnida > Araneae > Nephilidae > Trichonephila > Trichonephila inaurata. The sequence continues at coordinate 1,029,232 of BMAV01021793.1, forward strand.
AAAAAAGTATGTGTATTTCACTATATTGCAAAAATATTTATACTTTGTTTATTTTTAATTTTAGTAAATATTCTTAAGAGTTGTATATTATATGTACAATTTTAATTTTTTATTTATGTTGAAGGAACAGTTATAATTTGCATTGCTTATTTTTATGTTAATAAATATCTTTAAATGATACATAATTAATACATAGTAAAACTTTAAATCTGTAATTTTGTCCTCTGTTCTCTAACTTTGGATGCATTAGTGTGGGAATTGAATAGTTTCAAATATTTCTTATTGCATGGCACGTTGAATCATGTTGGTATATTAGTTTGGCACACTACAGCTATAAGGTTGCTGACCCCTGGCTTCAGATATAACCTTTATTTTTCTGTAATTCCCCTGTTCAATAATTTGACAGGTATATTCCTCCAATATTTAACTGAGGGAAAAAAAAACTATCAAAGGTTTTTAGCAACTTATTCTAGACACAAAATAGGCGGCTTTCATTTCATTAGCAGTAACTACACTGCCTTTAGTAAAATTATAAAAAGTTATAATTTGGTATTATTACCAGTAGTTTTGTCAATTTTCTTACTGTAGAGAACCAAAATTACCAAAACTAGTGTGTTTTTATTGCTGGTTTGTAAGAGCCCAACACACTTGGTTTTCTAAAAAAAAATGAAGAATCACAGGGTTTGCAATTCTTCTCATTTATAAATATATTAATAATATTAACAAGGGTGTGTAATCTTGTCTTAAGTCAAAAGATTATGTAATTGATAATTGATGAATATAGAGATGAAACACGAATTATAGACTAGTGTTAAACACAAAGTAAAATGTCTGAATTTGCAAAGTTTGCAGAACTCTCACATTGGATATATCATTGAAACTCTCTTTCTGCAGAACTTGTACTATGAGAAATTCTCTTGCAAGATCTGATGGCAATGGGGGGGGGGGGGGAGAATGTCCACTAGCGAAGTACAAAGATAACTGATGTCATATCTATAACACTAAAAACTTGGCTAGAGAAAGCAGCATTTGCCTATTGTAGTCAGCAAGTTAATTTTGCATTTTTAAAAGTATTAAAAGTCTCAAAGTGTGAGTTTATAGTGGAGTAAAACTTTTAAAATTCATATCTTCTTCAGACAGTGTATAACTTGTTTTCCCCATTAATATGTATAAATTTGAAAATTTAAGTTCTCTGTTGAATGGACTTGTATACAGGAGTTCTGTTCTGGATTTAATAGTATTCAAATTATTCTTCTCTATTGTATTATATACATAGTTAATAAAATTGCAAATTTGATTTTTCTTTTCTGAAGACAAGACATTTTATTTTTGTCCTATGATTGGTTGTCATGTTATATATATTCTTTGTAAATTTATTGTTTCTCTCTCTGCAAAGAAAGCAGAGATGTAAATATGTTTGTCTTAAACTTCATTGTTAAAATATTTTTAAAATGCAAAGAAAAACACATTTTCAAATAAATTACACATTGTACTGCAATTAGTTTTCTATATAGTCCATAGTGGACATGATGTAAAACATTAGTGTTTAATATAATTTTTCTAAAATTGTTTTTATTTTAGAAATAAAAATTATGTTTTTAGTTTAAATCTCGTATATAAGTTTTTAATATACTTTTTAAAAATAAGATAACATTGGTTAAAAAATAATTATAATTTTATTTTCAATAACTTACAAATTACTTATATTAACTATTAAGTGTTGTAAAATATTTTCTTTTCATTAAATATTTATAACATACTTCCAGTCATAAGTTTTCTGTTGTAGCTAATTTTTTTAAAGAAATTGTTAAATTTATGAAGCATTTTAAAATCTTGCATCCTTTAATTATTGATTTAAAATTTATTTAAATCTATAATTACTTGAAAATTTTAAATTTAAATTTAATCAGACAAAGCATCGCTGAAGGCTAAATAATTTGTTTGCAATTAAAGAAGCAGAATTTTTTCTACCATTGACCAAGTTGAATATCTCTCATGTTAACTGGATCTAATTAGAAGGATGCAGGCTTGCGAGCTTTTTTTTATTAATTCCAGGCAGGAAATCTTTGAATTTAACCCAAACTCGACTCATTTAAAGAATTAAAGTAGTTAAGTCGATAGCTTTGTACAATAACCATTGTCTTCTATTCTTGCTTTATTTTTAGGTAAAAGAAACACACTCAAAATTTGATTGTTAGAGGTAGTTAAATTTTTATTTTTTTTCCAGAATATTATCTTGTGATAAACATGTTTCATTTCTTTAAAAATAAGTCAATGCATTTTAATTGTCACCTTAAGAAATATTAATTGGAAGTGGAAAGGGGTTATATATTTAGTGTGGTGGCTTTTTTAATTTTATATTTATGTGATGTAATGGGAAAAGTATCCTTTATCCTGTGGTTCAGTAATTAAAAAAAATTATACATTGTTTTAGTTAAATATAGGGATTGCTATACACCAGGATACCGAATACGGGTATTTTGAGCCATTTGTACAATTTTGAAATACTGGTATTCACAAGTTTAAATACCGGTTTTTTGGTATTTACTAGAATTTTTTTTTAAAAAATTATTTCCACTATTTGTTCAGGGATCGCCAACATATCAAAATAGTATACGTTTTTGTTTTTATGTTGTAGTTTTAACTATTGCACTACGATTAAAATGTACTATAAATGTAATAATTTTACATCCATTTCTGAAGGTGAAGGTATTAAACGTCTATATTCAGCTCATTCCGTTGTTCTTATTGTTATTTTTCCTAGCTGGTTCTACAGTTCTCAAGCAACTCATTAAATCCATCATCTGATTTTTTCATTTCCAGTTATAACAAGATAAAAGACTACTAATCTGAACTTAAAAATATAGACATAAATTATTTCTCTCTGATAAATAGAACTAAAAACATTACCTCTAAGTTCTCGTTAAAAGAGGAATAACATATCCAGCTCGCTATTCCTCATCCGTCAACACCTGTTACTACAATGTCCCCCTAATGGGCGAAATTAATTAAACTGTGAATACAAAGTTGTTTTGTACAATCAAGAGAAATTATAAAATATGTGAATCATCTAAGGCCAAAACTAACCTATTACAGCTCAGAGTGATTCTGCACTCTCACAGGTTTCGTAGTCTGGTATTCGTGTCTGAGAAACCGAGGTTGTACTTGTGAAGAAAATGCGTAATATTTCGATATTTTTTAAATTGGTAAGTTTGTTATTCACATTTTATTTGCATATCATACTTAAGCTTCAAAATATTTTTCAGATTCATTATATATGTACTCATAAATAATAACCCATAGTAATGAATAAGAATAAATTTAAAGAACATAAAAAATCAGTTGATAAATACTTCGGTTTGGTTTTATTATTTACATGATGAAAAGAATATGTTGGCACAGTGTAAAAAATGTTCTTGAGTTATTTAAGTGAATGGAGGAAGTACAAGCGGACTCCATACACATTTAAAAACAAAACATGAAACAAATTTATTAAGAAGTAAAGAATCCAATTTCAATATAGGTACAAATTTGAGCACAGTCTCTAAGCCCAAGCCGTCATAAATTTTAGATTATTTCGAAAAAAAAAAGAAAAGATAATTATGATAAAATTATAAGTAAAATGATAGCATTGGATGGTTTGCCATTTTGAGTGTTTTGTACTTCTAATGAATTAAGAGCAAACCACTATCTGTGTGCAGCTGGTAATTTTTGCACAAAAATATGTTCCAGGCTTAATGACAGGACAATTGATGCATTGTTTTTTAAGATCACATTTCAAAAATTTGTTATAGTACAACAGACTGAGTAGTGATATTCACTTTTTTTTGTGATTTAAATAAATAAGATGTTCCTTTACATTTTTTGTGATTCTTAATATACTGCAAGAAGTTGCAAGTTATGTTTTGTGATATTTACACTCTCTAATAAAACTGGTAAGTAAAACAAAGAAACACCCAGTGTTTTCTTTCTTTTTCTGAAATTTCTACTACAGGTATCCTGGTATTTAGTTCTAAGAAATACTGAATACCGGTATTGAACTTTTGGTCCAATATTGCAATCCCTACTTAAATATTATATACACTCTTGCAAATAATATGCATTTTTAAAATAAAATGGGAAAAACATCATGCATTCTTTTTGTTACTAAGCATATGTTTTGAAATACTTTAATACATAATACTTAATGGTTGAATGTGGTCCCCCCCTTTTTGTTAAAGTGAAAAATGTAGCTGTCATTTGAAACAATTATTGTTAAATTTGTTTCACACGTCTGACTTGTCCAAATTTGTTAACAACTTATAATTTTGTGCAAAATTTTGTTTTCAGTGGGTTGACATACATTATTTTAATAGAAGATAAAGATAAATGTTTATTTCCGTAATTATATTTTTTGGCTTGTGGTATAATCGGTGCCGGTTTATCCACTGGGCGCTCGGGGCAGGCGTCCAGGGGCCCGGATAACATGGACTTAACCACATTTTCTGGTTAAAAAATTTCGATTCTCTAGTGTCAAGGGGACCTGTAGATCTGGGCCTAGGGCCCGAAATGAGTTTAAATCGGCACTGGGTGTAATGAGAAATCCAAAGAAAAATTAAGGAGGAAGAAAAACATCTTTAAACGATACTTCTTAAAAATGAAAAATATTCTTTTGTTAATAAAAATAGTAACTATCTTTATATAATTCATTTCAGATCATGAGTTGATTTGTTTGAAATGTGATCACATTGCTTTTCCATCAAGTATCTTATTTTACAGAATTAAATAAGATTTTTGCTAAGAATTTCAGTATCAATTTAAGGAATATTCCGGAAATTGTGTTTTTCATGCTTTTAAATGTGTAATAGTTTTGAATTTCTGTTTATTAGTATGTTTTAACTCTTTAGACTGGACTGAAAGTTACATATTGATTAAACTTTTTATAAATGCTGTTTTTGATTAGATATGTCCCTTTTGTATATTTTTCATTCTTTTTATATCATTGGTGCTCCTGAATTATATTAAGAATGGCTGCTTTAAAGAATTTTAAAATTGCAAATTTTTTAAAATTGTATAAAAAAATAGAACACACCTTCGAATTATTACCAAACACATTTGTAATAGGAAGGGACTGTAATTTTTCCAAAATTGCCTATTTTAGTAATAAGCTCTCTTCATCAAACTGTATTTTTAAGAATTTAAGGTTTTTGAAGCGAAAAGGAGAAATATGTAACATTTTATGAAAAAATATTATGTGCTGCTGTTAATTGCAAAACTGAAATAATTTGTAACAATCGGCTCCCTATACTGATAAACTTAACCTATCTTATAGATATTTAATTACAAGTGCCATTTTGACAATTAAAAAAAAAAGGAAATGATTCTGTTGAACCGATTCAAAAAAATATCTGAATATCTCACTTTTTATCTATTACACAGTGTATTTATTAATATACAGTCGGACCTCTGTATAACGAAGTCGCTAAATCTACGAGAAAAAGCTCGTTATATGGAAAATTCGTTATATAGAGGTTCATCTTTCAATTTTCTTTTTGAACCAGATAAAACAAATTTTAAATTTATAAACACTATGTATTAAAAGTAATTATTCACACCTTTTTGTAAATTAATACATACTTATTTTATATATCTTGCCTATCAAAAGAAGAAAGAACGGAAAAATTGCAAGGAAAGTTTCTTGACGCCTTTATCCACTTCCTGAAGAGAATTTTTTTTCTTTGGAGCTTAAGCATGTATGTTTTGAAAATTTCGAGCTACAAGAAAGTAAGTTACCAGTGCTACTGATCAACACTACAAATGAATGGAGACTAGCTCAAAGACACGGGGACACGAGACAACTCCACTGAGGGTGAAAGGGGATTTCGAAGATGTTTCTAGTGAACTGGTCAATGGGGTTAAATGTTGCACTTTTTGGATGAAGCGCCTCGAATTCTTCTGCACTCGGCGAGTTGGGCGCATAATAAAACCGGTTTAAGATTTATGACACCATAAAATATGTTAAAAGGGAGAAAGACTTGAAATACTTTAAAAATAGGCAGATGAAAAATTGGATCGCAAGAGAAAAAGTTCGTTATATAGAAAATATACTTTGCTATTGGGAGGTTATTTTACGAAGAAAATCGTGAAATGTTCTCGGTTCCAGAAAAAAGTTCGCTGTATAGAAAAATTCGCAATATAGAGGTTTGTTATATGGAGGTTCGACTGTATATGTGTGACTGTATACTGCTGTGCTAAATTAACTAATTAATACTTTACAATATATATTCAAAATATGTCATTGTTTGTGATACATCATTGCTTTCGTACTTGAGAGAATCTTTGGGACTCAGTCTTTTAATGTTTATGAAAGGTTTTTAGAATGTATATTTTTAAATTTATTGAAATTGCAACGGCGCCTCCTTCTGTAAGTCGCAAACAACAAAGGACAGTAATAGAAGCCCTTAACAACTGGCCCGATTAGGAATTCCTTTCGTCTCAATCGTCTAAGGCATGCACGGCATAGTTGCGCACCTGTAGGTTGATGGATCAAATAAAAAAACCCCTGTCAAGCGCAACAGCTTGTCGCCAAAGTGGTGTCCTGGACGTGATCTGGACACGCAACCTTTTGATATGGAGTCGGAAGCGCCCAGCCGACAGAGTTATTAGCAGTTTATGCAGCTATCAAACACTTCAGGTTTATGTTAGAAGTTCATAACACTGCTCCCAAGCACCACTCAAGCTCACCATGGGTCTTCCTCCCCTCCATCAACAGCTTGTGGTCGAAGTAGTGACCCAGGAATTGAACACTAGATGGCAGCACAGCCTAACATCACTTGTTGATTATGCATTTATTCTATAGAGAATTTAACTAAGATATTCTCAATAAATCACGATTAGTGATTCAAAACGGAGATGGCGCACGTGTCAACTAGACCCGCCATCTCAACAAGAGATTGCCTTCAACGTCAACGGAAATACGTTCCAACGACACTCAAACTTACCTGAGATGTATAACAATTGCAGTAATTGGCAGGAAGAACAACCTTCTCTTAGTATCGTTCAAAAAGTCGAACAGAAAAAGCAACTTTCTTCTCTAGGAAGGGGGTATGCAGCGGCGCCTCCTTCTACAAGTCGCAAACAAAGGAAAGGAATAAAAGTCCTTAACAACTGGCCCGAAAAGAGATTCCATTCGTCTCAGTTGTCTAAGGCATGTACGGCGTACCTACGGACCGGTAGGTCGTTGATCAAATAAACACCCCTGCCAAGGTCAACTTGTCACCGAAAAATTATGTGTGGGATATGCGGGTTTTTTATGCAATTCCATAAATAAAATGGGTGAAAAAAATGTATCAGTATTAAAATCCAAAGTTATTTCAGAATTTTGGAAGCATTGTTCAAGGTAATTTTATAATATTGATTTTCATTTATTGGATCAAATAACTATTGTTAAAAAAAAGTACAAATTGGAATTCATAGAAATGTTCTTACTATGAAACATGTTTAGGTGTTGACTTTTATTAAATGAATGTGGCCGTGAATCGTGGCCAGAGCATTGTGGAATTGTGGGCTTAAGTTCGGGTGCTGCTGAAAACCTGCCGTCTGTAAAGGTCTGATCTTCTCATTGAGTTTTTTTTATCGCAATCTGATCGTCAACGTTCACTAACAACATGTTTTAAATTAATTTAAAACCTCATTTAAAATTATATCGAACAATACCTTTTTATCAATCTCCACAGACCTAGATATATTATTTAATTAAATACACATGTGAAACGTCTTGATGTATGGGAGTGCAAATACTGGTTAGCAATATCCAAATGAAGACAACTTCCTCGCCGGTTAAAACCTCCTTTATTTTTGGGTCGACAGCAGAACGGATACAGGATTACATAAAAGGGCACACTCGTACAACACTGAGGGCGGAACAGACTACTTAACCAGTTACAACCCGTAATCTTTACGGTTACAGCTATAAACACAGTCTGTAACAGTCTCCCCCTTTGGCCCTGACTCCACCTTGGCGAGGGGCCAGGGAGTATTTTCTGGTCTGCCTCTTTTACGAAGAGAAGTTAGAGGCTTAGACGATGGATCTTGAGGACGTAATGCTGAGATGTGAGGATAGACCCCAATAGGGACGTCAGTATCCTCTAGATTGGCCACCTCAAATGTAGTTGGAGATCTTTTGCAGAGAGTAACACAGGGACCGTCTGTGCGTGGCACAAACTTTGATGTTTGTTGGCGGGCAAAAGTACTCAAAGGATGTCTGTTAACGCCATGATTGATTGATTGTTTGTGAAGTGGCTGGAGAAGAACCACGATCCTTAGATGACAGCAAATCTGAACAAGTTAAATCTTGTTTTCGATAAGGGGTTCCTGTGTGTGGAGGTACAGGAAAAGCTGGAGGTACAGGTCTATCTATTCTAAATGGACTTGAACCAATAAATAATGTTGACCAAGATTAACCATCCACTGCATAATTACTTGTAGTTGATGTAGACTGAGAGAAAGGAAGAGACGAAGAAGGTGCACCAGTATTTCTATACATTGGAAATTTGGGAGGCACCGAAACAAGAGGATTGTCTCCAGGGTTAATACGGCTTTCGATGAAGGGAGTAAGGTCTCCCCCTGGTTCACTCGCAGTTAATGTACAGATTCAGTAATTCACCCAGTTCATTTCTCTGCTGCTCAGGCATAAGACATTTAATTTCGTCATTGCGCAGTAAGTAGGTATTCCCTTCAAGATAGGGTCGGCTTTGGACTTCTTGGCTGACTCTACTTTAACAAAAACATAAGTTCGACGAGGTTTGTCACCAAAGAACCAGTTTCAGTGTCTCGGGTTCAGAACGATGCCAGCTTTTTGTAAAAAAATCCCCCATTCCTAAAAGCGTTCGGTTTCCTTTAGCATAAGGTAAAGCTATTAGTGGTGTACGGGTAACACGTCCTTCAAGACTAATAACTACACTGGTTGTGTAGACTTTCACTTCTGACTTATGGGCGTAGTGAGTCGAGTCTTCTGAAAATTGGCTCCCTATTTCTGTAAAAAGTACAGAGTCTCGCCGGCAATGGAGTGACTAGCTCCACTATCGGCGCATGCAGTTCCCCATATGTGCCATTGACAGCTAACTTCAGCATTGTAATTTGATTCGGAGTTGAAGAGCATGAATGCAAACTAATGTTGCCAAAATTTGCTGAGTCCCTATTCGTTGTTGGTTTGCAATTTGGACATCTGGGTTTCGTAACACCTAGCTTACCACAACTATAACACGATACCGATGGTCTCTCTGATTTGTCATCAGTTTTCAACTTGTCACTATTGAAAGATGTGGAACCAGCTTGGTTGAATGTTTAATCTTCCATCAAGTGAGCTTTTTTTCGGAGCGTAAGATTTAGAAGGGTATTCTCTTAAATAGGCCGTTTTCTTTACTGAAGGAGTAACTAACTAAAATTAGATGTTCGCTGGTGCCAGCGCCGTGGGCGCTTTTTCCCAGAAGATAGGGCGAAACTGAAGGAGTAGTATTTCGAATGTTGCAATATACGTCTAACTTGTTGTCTAATTCAGAAGGTGACACCCACTCAAACCAGTCGTCTATGAAATGGTTTCTCACTTTGGGAGATACACGTCTATTAATTTGATCAGGTATGATTAAATCCTTCAATTGGTTGAAGAACTGAGGGCAGATTTCGACGGTGCAAGTTTTCTGCGTCGTTCCTTTTTCACCCCCCCCCCTCAAAAGCATTGCTTTGACATGCACGTAGTCCTGCCCTTCGTCATCCGATTCCCTAGCGATGAGTGTGGCTATGTCACTCGGTAAGGCTGCAATTAAATAAGCAACCCATTGGCTATCAATTACTTTTAAAAATTTCAGCTGTCTCAAACAGCTTCAGAAATATCGCCATGTCATCTTCTTTCGAGTTAAATCTGGGAATCAGCTTCTTTTTAATTCTAATTTCGACTGCTCAGATATCAGTGTCATTACTATGCGAAACTCCACTTTTTTTGTGCTTCAAGTTGTAGTTTTAACTTCTGTAACTCGAAATCCATTTCAGCTTTCCTTCTTTCCCGCTCTGCCGCCTGATCGACTACCTTATTTTTCTCTATCCGTTCCTCAATTATATTCATGAATAAATCTTTATGAAATTTTCCTCGTACCCCTCAACACTTAAAATCCGTTGTTTAATATCCAAAATCCGTAAATCTTCTGCCACGACAATTCTCATCTCCCATGCCAATCTCCTCAGATCCTCCTTCTTTCCTTTCTTGAGGAAGGCCATTACGTTTTCCCGAGTTCACTTCGGAAAAATTTTAAAATGTCCTCTTTCTTTTTAGTTTGCCCAATACAAAATAATTATTAAAATACTTTCTTAACACACTTAACCTATAAATGCTAAATTATTAAAACACAGATAAAAAGATATTCAGTAAAGAAAATATAAAAAGATAATATGTTCCGAAATCGATCAGAACATTAAATGACTAAAAATTTTACTTTACGATTCCTGCAAACCGAACATCTAATTTATAAAAACAAAATAAATCTCATATGAATGCCATATTCAACAGAACACCCTAAAGAGAAATATAATGAAAAGATTCTATCTAATTTATATTAGAGCTAAAAGTATGCATTAGTCACACACATAAAATGAAAGCATTTCCTTTTAATATAAACAAGTGGATTTATGACTTTGACTTTCACTTGAATAAAAGATCTAGCTCAATTCCAGCAAAAGGGAAAAATACTAATAAAATAGTTTCAGTTTAAATGAGGGTTACATATACAAGTTCTCTATCTAAATAAAGTTATCAATAACGCAAGCAAGAAATGGGAAAAAATTATCTTCACTATATTATGCAATCCATATTTAACGAGAGGTAAATTTTAAATAGTGATAATTGAATGAAATATATACGCGCTCGTTTAGCAATTTCTCACATTGAAAGACAAAAAAAGACTTAAATAATAAATGAAACACAATTCAAAACATTGACAAAACTTAGTATTGGGAATAATTATATACAGAAAACATTAAAAAAAATATTATGCAATACAACCACATAAAAAAAAAAAAAATAGCACACACAATGCAAAGCATGAACTAAATTTTCTAGAATTGAATTATCATATGGTTATTTACCACTTTGACCATAGAACCTGAAAACTTTTTATCAGAATCTCAAGCACATAGATTCAATTTGCTTTCAAAATAAACACAACATATTTCGATAAAGTGCATATACAGATATATAAATAAAAGTTATGGGTTAAATTTGCTTTAAGAATAAAAATAGAATCATGCATCAATTTACACTACAATAATGACTTACAACACTGGGTACACCGAAACACAGGAAAACCGTATTCAAATAAATTTTAAATTTGTCACTTGGACGGTTAACAATTTGAAGGAATCCCCTTAGATTTAATATTCTAATTTCAGGAACTATAAACATTCAAGACGCGTTTACTACTTTGAATTGGAAATGAATCGAATTACATTAAGTCACAAAGGATCAAGGTGATCAGAGAGTACCTAGAGTACTTAAGTCGAATAGAATCGTTCAAATTACATTATGACCTTAGTCAAAAGGATCAAGGTGATCAGTGCTAAATATCTGAAACTAAGTAATAAATTATAGTTTAAAAATAAAAAAACACGCTTTTATGGTTAATCGAACTAAAGTAAAAAAATAATTCTTAATATAAGAATAAAATGATTTACGAGAAAATTAATGTCATTGGGGTAAAAGCGTGGGATGCTCTATATCAGTGTTTCCCAAAGTGGTCTATATCAGGGATGGCGAACCAATGGCACGCGTGCCACTAACGGCATGCGACACAATATTTTGTGCACGCCACTAATTAAAACAGTCCACAAAGAAATATTTCAATCAAACGCGAATGATTGGTCGTGGGAGCACACTCGTTTTTTTGTCTTGTCTTAGTTACGTCTTGAACTGCAATTGCTAATGATGCGGCTTGTCCACGCATAGCATAGTCAATTTCGTAGACACTACTGTATTTTTAAGTTTATTTGTGTTATATTTACAATTTCTAACCGTTATTTAACATGACAAGTTCTGCAAAAAACAATAAGCACAAAATAGTTAGTGTAAAAGACAATTTCAAACATGGTGGACAGAGAAATATGACATGATTAGTAAAGGCTACAAAGCGGTGTGTGCTTTATGTTCTGGAACAGTTTCATGTAGAATATCGCGCGCGTCTGTAAAGTGGATTCCAGACACATTTGTTTGAAGAAGCTGAATCATGCTATTTTAACCATATTTTCATTTGATCTATTCCTGCTAGTCATTCATTATCTTCAGAGATGTATTCATTAAAGACGATTCCACGTCAGCATGCATTTTTCTAAAAGTAACATCTTACAATCCTGATATATTATTTATCATCTAATCTGCAACAACAGAAGTCACACTAATGTTACTTTAATTTGAAATACACGTATAACAAAAACATTTACTTACTATACAATGCAAAATGTATTTTTTTTGTAGTAAATAAAAAGTTTTGAGTTGTGTTAAGAGTATTTATAGTTTATTATTTTGCCTATGATCACAATTCAAAACTATTTGACGGCACGTTTATACCTCGGTAAGCATTTCTTTAGAAAAAAATGGCACGTTGATCTATAAAGGTTTGCCACAATTCAAAATTCAATTCATTCAAAAATTGAATTCATTCGAAATTCAATTCTTTTAAAGTAGCAGTACCAGCTGTCAAAAAGGCATTTAAGTTGATAAATTTGCAAAAGTTCAATATTAGGTAAGCAGGGGTCTACCCGAAACCGAAAACTATGGCAAGGAGTCCAAGAGACCAAAAAGTTTGGGAACCTTCTGCTCTATATCAATATTTATAATTTCTTACTAGTTCTATTCCGAAATGCTGAGTTAGTGTAAAAATGTAGTACGAAGCACACACACTTTACGCTTTTACCACAATGACATTAATTTTCACGCTTTTACCACAATGACATTAATTTTCTCGTAAATCATTTTATTCTTATATTAAGAATTTTTTTACTTTTTAGTTCTATTAACCATAAAAGCATGTTTTTTAAACTATAATTTATTTTTCATTGTTTAGTTCGATCTACAGTGAAAGCATGTATTTTTAGGTTTTTTAACTATCATTTATTCATACACTACTTATTATTTTTTATTTTTGGCCCGCGACCGAAAAAGTTTGCCCATCCCCGAGTTAGAACAATTTTTTTTTCACATGCACGAGTCTTTTTTTTTTCTTCCATTTTCAGAGAGACTGGACAATTGCTTATATTATGATAAGAAATGTAGCTGACGCAAAAACAGTTTTCGCTTAATCTTTTAGTCGTCAAATCTGGAAATGGTATATAGAATTAGTCGCCAAATCTGGAAATGGTATATAGAATTAGTCGCCAAATCTGGAAATGGTATATAGAATTGGTCGCCGAATCTAGCGATGGTACCTGGAATTAATCGCGAAATCTGGATTATCCTGTTCAGGACAATGGAACAAAATTATGAAATTTTTGTGTTGTCATTGGTCCTTGACAAGTGTGGAAAATTTCAAATTAATCTGACTCTAAATTGGGTAAAAATCGATTTCTAAGATTCCGTTACATACAAGTAAAACTTATAAAAGCGTGTTAAAAATTATCCTGTGATAAGATCCGCTGCCGGCTGCACGTTCTGGGCTGCTATTTGTGAAACGCCTTGATGTATAGGAGTGCAAATGCTCGTTAGTAATATCCAAATGAAGACAATTTCCTCGCCAGTCAAAACGTCCTTTATTTTTGGGTCGGCAGCAGAACTGACACAGGATTACATCTAAGAGCACACACTCGTACAACAACAAGACGTCTTCAACACCGAGGGCGGAACAGACTTCTTAACTAGTTACAACGTAATCTTTATGGTTACTGTTATCCTAACGATTACAGTTATAAACACAGTCTGTTGCACACTTTCTTTTACTAACCGTTAAATTTTAGTTTTTACAATTCTCTTCTGACCACTTACGAGTGGCCAATCTGATTGCTCCCTCTCATCACAGCTACTTTCTCGCTTATCTTCTCCGATTTCTCGACTTTGTCCTTGCACTGTGTCTTGATTGGATGAGCAAAGCTCCACCTCCTTTAGGTTTTCTGATTTTCTGCAATTTCATGGCCCCCCCCCCTTTCCGATTTTGCCCATCATTTTTATTTTTTTAAAAACTTGAGTTTCTATGTCCCTACATATAATTCAAGATCATTGTCAAGGTGGATAATAGTCGTATCCTTTGTAATTAAAAATAAAAGCATAAACAATTAGCATATTTTTTTCAAATCCTTATAGAAGCCTATTATGAGTTTATATTTAGAGTTATTTTTCTCATTCAAAATAATTTTCAAAGTTTTTGACACAGTAAATGGTTAATCTATATAATTAAATTATTCCCGGTCTGGGCAAGATTGACTCTGCCTTTCATCCCTACTGTTGTGGGTCGATAAATGAGTACCAAGCTTGCTTGGGGACTTAAACACTGGGGGTCTCGCTTCCGACTGACCACCTGATCGGGACATCTGCTCATGCACCTCAGCGCCCAATGGTCTCGTATACCGGGATGGGCACAGTAGGCCCTGGCCCTCATGAGCTGTTACGTCACTGAGTTTGTGTTATATAATTTAATAGTTTTCTTGTTTTACGTATCTTTGATATTGTGTTTTGTTAATATGTATTCAACACGCACCTAATAACAATCAGCATTAATGTCGAAATTCGCCATACAAGGTCCTACTCATTGTGTAAACAAACCAAGCATTTGCTTACGAAGTGACCTTTTTTTCCATTACTTTCAAGAACTGTTTACGCTTTGCCGCGTGCTGGTGTGTTCAAAATTATCGTTTCCGATTCGAATGATTGATAAACCGAAGATGCGGAAAATAGTGTTGGAAAGTAAAAATTGTTTCAAAAGGAATTTTTCTTTCTTTTCGAAATATTAAGTTATACTACGTTTATATAGTAAAGCCACCTGTTTTGCTAGGATTGTGAGTAATTTCCCCCTCTTTCATATGGATGAATAACCTACACGAACCACTTGCATCTTTTTGGTTATTCGACCGTATGTGAAAGAGGCGAGAGAGTTAAGAATTTTATCCGTTTTTAAATTCTGTTAATACGGTGATTTGCTGAAATGACATTCTTGAATTCTATTAGTTTTCTTGTTAAAGTACCTCATGAGTCACGAGATAGAATTTCTATTTTTGAACAGACCGCAAGTAAATATATGCACATGTTATGCCGCATTGAAGTGCAAAAATTGTATTTGTAAGAATGATATTGCTAAATTTTTTGTTTTTTAGTCCACTTTCCCTCTCCCTCCAAAAAAAGTATCGTTTCTCTTTTCTATATTCCATTATTTTATTTTAGTGACTTGATATTATTCATTTATGATCTTTTATCAATTACATGAATATATATATGTTCATAATTAAACAGAGCACAATACATACTTAGATGATGAATATTCTATTTCATACCTTGCGAATAAAAAAAAAAAAGATATCCCCCGAAAAGAAAATAAATATTAAAATGATTTATATCTGCGATGTAAATGAAAATGGGATCTCTCTAATTGAAATGATAGCATCGTGTATATAGTTACTCAGGTGTTCAAAAATTAAGAGAAATTTGTATTTTCACGTTTTTTTTAAAAAAATTTCTAGAGAAGTATTTGTGATGAAGTGATTTGTAAATTTGGGCGTGTAATGGACATGCTTGAACTTAGATTTTCCGGTGAGTTTCAGTGACTTGCTCAGTCAACCATCGACAAGCTGAAAGAAGGAGGAAAAAAAGAAAAAAAAAAGTTAAATCGCCCTGTGTCATAAAAAGCTAAAATGGAGAGTTTGTCACTCGCAAAATATTTACTTATACGAAAATGCATATCAACATTGAAATAAGTATTGCCTTCATTCATAAAGGTATCGTCGTTTTAAAAATTTAAAATTTTTTTTCAAAAGTTTTCTGCTTATCGTATCCAAAATTTTTGTAATCAAATTTTACGAAATTTGCAGAAATATTGGCCATGTACGAAATAAGACTTGACTGAAATTTGAAATGAATTAATTGAATTTTCAATGAAATATGAGAATTTAAAGAAACTTTTTACTGCACACGTACTAAATATTTGAGTATTTTTTATTTCTTAATTTTGTTGAGCCAATAATATTGAATAATAAAAAAATCCAGTTGAGTATCTAGAAAATCCTGAAAAATATCTTGTATAAAGTTTCAAGTATCACAAAATGGAAATTGCTATCAATAGCAAAGACAGTCCTAAACGAAAGATAAAAAATTAATAAATGGAAGTTAGTTTTACACATGTGTATTAGTGTTTTCGTAAAATAGACAAAATTTCGAATTATAGTTGCCTAACTTGGTCACCACTGTAGTATATTACATAACTTGGGATAATTATATACTGTTTTATATATGACGCTTAATATATTTCCCATAAAATTCGGATTTTGTAACTTAATGTCATTGATATAGTATAATTGACCTAATTTCTAAGTATATATGTATATTTAGAATACATTTGTCTAATTGAATTATGCAGTGATTTATGTTTAAAATTATCACTTTGTAGAAAACCCCTGGTCTCATCCAGCTACTTCAGAAAAAGTCATTGAAGTTCGACTTCACGATACCTTCCTTATTATTTTTTTTGTCACAATATTCAACTTTATATTATAACTTTGCTCTGTATATTATTGGTTTCAAAATTATACAGAAAAAATATTGTGGGGTATATTTAGCACATGCTCAGTAAAAAACTTTTTTTATATGTTTTTATCTTGTTGAATATTTAATGTTTTCATTTAAAATATCCGTAAAATGATTTTTCTTTGGTGCATAATCTATATTGCTGCAAGTTTCGTAAAATGCGATTACAAATTTTGTGGATATTACAAGCTAAAATCAAATAAACATTTTTTGAAGTTTTCAAATGGAATTTTTCCAAGATAAATTTCTTTTTTCAAGATTTTTTTTCAAGCTTTTATATTCATCTATATCAATTTAAATGCTACTTTTACGAAAATGCATAAAAAATATTTCAAACAGCTAATTAAATATTTTGTGAAAGTGACAAATCATTTCCAGCTTTTTGTAATGCAGAGTGATGCAAAATACTTTTTTTCGTTTTCAAATTGCTCTTGATAGCCCTCTAAATGCCAAAATCACTGAAATTTAATTAAAAATTCTGAGTTTAAGCATTTTTTTTTACATGTTCAAAGCACAAAACACTTCGTCAAATATTTATCGTAAAATTAAGAGAAATGTCTAAAATGCAAATATTCTTCTTAATGTTGAACATCTTTATGTGTTAAGCATGCGTTTTCAAGAAAAGATTTTCATACATTTTTCAGTTGTAAATCTACCTTTTTCGTAAATTTAATAAATTTTCTGTATAAGTTCTGCGATTAAGTTACGACTGATCCCTGTGTAAAGATGGTTCATTTCCTTATCGAGAAGTTTTAAAATGAGTGTAGTAGATTATGAAAGATGGGGATCTTTCTCGTGTATATTGTATTTTGTTCATAATTGTGATTCAAAGTTTGAGTGCAAGAAAACTTGAAATACATTCTGATTTCTTTTTTTCTTTTCCTGGATGATTATTATTCATGCAAATCATTTAAGAAAAATATCAATTTGAATATGGAAATTTGGAACATTTTAATTTCGTCAGCCCATGAACACGTAACTAGGATAATGCCATTTACTGATCAATTCTGAATTACTCATTTAAAATAAAACGGACTTGATTAATCTGTTAAGTTAATGTTCTGTACTGTAGTTCTAGTGACCAGACTACTTTTTAAAGGATGTAGGAAGTTTTAATTCCAGAAATCCATACGAGAACTTGAGGTAATATTATATGATATAAAACTTGCCAGACTTCAGCTTACTTTCTTCATTGGTTTAAATCTCCTCACCCCCCCTTTCCCTCGATGTCTTCAAAGAAAATTTCTTTCAGAACAATTTGATTATCATATCTCAGCATGACCGCTTTTTCCACTGACTTTGCATTTATTTTTAGTTTTATCTCATCTGAGCATAAGAACCTGCTTTTAACTGTGTCGTAAGTATGGCGTCTTCTGACCGCACCCTAAAAATGGCTTCGAAGCTGACATCTTTGTTATCTTGGTTAGTTTCTTTTTATTTAACAGTAAACATTATCGCTAAATAGGCGGATGCAAGTTAAAAAAAAAAAAAAAAAAGAGAATACGCGTGTGATACCTTTCATTTATTCAACCTAAAAAAATATTAGCGTATTGTTTTGCATTTATTTTGCTATTTGTTTTTCTCAAAATTTAAAAGTAAACATGCGAATTAACACTTGAATTTTGCACATTAGCTGAAAAACACGAGAGCTGCAAATTTTTAAATATCTTAACACCTTAATTTTCCTGACTATCAGCCGTTCACAGTTTCTATCATTTATGTGTGTGTTTTTGCCTTTTTATTAACTCGCTTTCTTGTATGTCTGTCCGGGTGGAATTTTGCAATTGATTTTAAACTAACTTCCCGATGAGCTAGAGACTTGAAATTTGGACCATAGCTCAAAAGTAGGTGACAATGCATGAAAATGTGTATAAAAACATGGTACATTAATTTTTTTTATTATAAAATTGCCTGTTAAAAATGAAACTGTGTATAATTTCTTATATAAATGGGTTTCATGCGCGATGTGTTTTTCAGAATCTTTAAATTTATTCAATTCTGCTGAAGTTGGAAGAAAAACTTCAAACTTTGAAGCAAAGTTTATTATTCTGAAAGTGCGTGATTGAAAAATTTTGTTTTTCGGAAAAGAGTAGCTTTTATATATATCAACTTGAGAAATAATAGCTTATGGATTTAAAATCTATTTATTACTTATATAGATTTTAGCTATGCTTCTTTACACTGTAAGAATAAGTGTCAAAAGTATCTTTTTGACCAAAAAATAATTTAATCACTGTCTTGAGTGAGAGATGAGAAACTATTAAATTTTTTTTGCCAAAAGTTGTGTTTAAATCTATTGAATTTGTGAAATTAAAGCTCCTATTGTTACCTTTTCAGATATTTAAGATATAAGTTGCATATAGGTTTTAATATTTACGCAATTTTTAACCTCCAAGTTAATTTATAGACTAATCAGGGACATATTTTACATTATTTATTGAGGCGAACAAGAAAAAGAGAAGTAACCTTTTAGTTTATACATTTTGAAGCCGATTGAGTTGTTCTAATTCTGTTTTGAGTTTTTGCCTTCCAAGTTTCAAGTAAATCATTGTGATTTTGGATTTGAACAAGCCTAAATTGAATACTTAGCGATAGATTGTTTTTCTTTGTAATTCCAAATGTTGTTTACCTTGATATCCTTTCCAACTCATGTGTGAAACCGGAGTCTATTGTATTCCCGGAAGCATGTTCTCTAACGGGTGCGATGAATGGGGACAATACATATGAGTGTTAGGGTTTAGTTTTTGTACGTAAGTATTCAGCTTTTTTTTTTAACCAGAGTAAGTATGTTCACATTTGTGAATTTCTTGTTAGTATAAAACATTTTTCATTTTCATTATGTCCCCTTTTGAGTTAGTTCTAAGGTTTAAAATGTTACGTAATTAAATCAGCAAAAAAAAAAAAAAAAAAAAATGCTTATATGTTGACTTTGTATAAATTCGAATACTTTTTTTGGAAGTCGCTTCTATTTTTATTAAGTTTCTGTTCCTTTCATATTTCCTGTGACTCTTTGTATTACCTAGAGTTGGATATATTTTTTAAAATGATTCTTAAGTGTTCAATATGCAAGTGTTTGATGTCATTGTAAAAAGTAAGGTAAGTTTTGTTTAATTCAATTTTAAAAATATTAGTGTTTTTTTGTAAATATTTGTAATAAGAATTAGCGAAGTATTAATGATTAGTTTTCAACAGTTTGGAATTTAGATTGAAATACAAGAAAATTGTTCGGCAATAGAACCAGCAATGTATTGATTTTGAGCATAGAATTTCAGTTTTTACTTCTTGCATTGAATGATTTCATACGGAATATTTTTAATTGCCTGTCTCCTAGCTTCTGAAATCTAGTTTTGTTTCCCAATTGTAACTTTTACTTGCATCATGGTATTCTTGAAGTTTTATTGTAGTTTACAAATTAATTCGGATTTTTTAAATTTAAAATGTAATACCGTATTTACTGGAATCTAAGCTGCATTCCAAATTCTCAACAAGTCTTTGTGGAAAAGGAAAAATAGTGTAAAATAGTTTAGAACCTGTAATTGCCCCATCCAACGCATTTTTTTAATTCGATTCTAAGCCGCAACCGATTTTCAGTAGCTTTAATATTAGGAAAAAATGCCGCTTAGATTCGAGTAAATACCGTATTTCATGTAAGAACATATCCTCGTTTAAAATCTCTTATGTGTTTTCCTTTCTAACCAATATATGAATTAAATTCTAAAACACTGGATGATTTTCCGAATTCGAGAATGTTTACTTATTTTAGTTAAGTTTTCGAATTAATCCATTATATTTTTTCCCGTTAGATTCCGAGTTTTCAACATGGATAGTGGAGTTGTTTTCAATAATCTTAAAAAAATTCGATGCATAGTCCGTACCAGGAATGCTTGGAAAATGATACCGTAATCCCAAACATTTTTTCATCTTTGTGAGGTTATTAAGCTTCTGCTATATATATGCTTGTAGTGTAGGTGTTTCGACTTTTCTGACTTCGCTTCTTCGTAATTGGTCACGGAAGCAGCTGTAAAGTTAAGAAGGGAATAAATTATTTAATTGCTTCTAGTAATCGTGTCTGGTTGTCTTGGAGAAAGAAGGGTGATATTCTTTATTATCAAGCCGTGCAGATATATATTCATTTTCCTCGAGAGAGAGAGTTGTTTTTTTTAACTGGCAATTTTTGTTTTATATTTTTTAAACTTTTAAATGGCTTGAGATAATTGTCTCATGCATTATTAAAGAGGATAAATAAGTTAACTTCTCTCACTTATTATTTGATGTAATTTTTTAAAATTTAAATTTGTTGCGAAGGAAAAGGAAAGAAGATGAAAAGGAAAGAAGACTGTTGTGAACTTTCTATTATTACTTGGTTGACAAGAATATCATTTTTCCAAATTTATGTGATATATTCCATTATTTCAGTTTGTCTTGGAATAAATTTTACTTCACTTATTACTTTAAAAATAGATTTCGGAATTTAAATTCTTAGTATTTCAATGTTTGTTATGTAGTAACATGATTTCTTGTGCGCTATTTTAAGTGTTATTTTTTAGGTCTACTTGACAATACAATTGAAAAATCTTTGCAGTGTATTGATGTATTTTGCAATCCCATATTTCTCTTTTAACACACATTTTTATTTCTCAATTTTTTTCT
>BMAV01021793.1:1051025-1063279 GCA_019973955.1 Trichonephila inaurata madagascariensis
CCCCCCCCCCCCCCCCCCCCCCCCCCCCACTTCCTCCCCCACAAAAAAATTTATCTCAAACAGCGATAAAAGATTTTTTTTAAAAAAAAGTAGAATTGTAATTGGCGTTCTGTATAAAGTAACTATTTATGCTAAAACCATGAGTTAAATAAACCTGTAATTGTGCTGTTTCATTGAATCTTGTGGAAATAAAGCTTTTGGAAAATGAGAAGTCGTTAATCTAGTTTAGTAACATTAAGGATTCATTTCCTTTTAATTTTTAGTTTTAAAAATCGTTTAATATGTATTACACTTTCATAACGTATTCTTTCATCAGACTTTTATATGGAAAGCCATTTACTTAATCGTCATTTCTATTTTGGAGGTGACGTAGGAGAGCTGTTTTGTAATTTGATCTTTTCATCAGGATTTAAAATACGATTTGGAAGTCTTTCCCATATAATTATAAATGACAATATCTATTTATCAGTATAATTGAAGTGACATTTATTCTGAAATAGAGTAAAGCGTTAGGTTAAAAATCTGTTTAGAAAAAAAAAAGTTTTAAAATTCAAATATATCGTTTCATTAAGTACTATTTATTTCTTTAAAAATATCGATTGGGGATATTTTGTTTTCCATCATTGTTATGTCTTGCATTGCTTGATACAATGTTGGTAGTCATTATAATTTTTTTTATTTCGATATGTTAATTCATTCCACCTGTGGCGAGAATGAAAAAAAAAATTCTCTTCGACGTTACATCAATTTCGAAATGTTACTTGAAGCGTGTTGAAAAAGTATGTTTTGAAATTGCCAAAGACATGATTTTTCTTAAAACTTTAATGCAAGTGTGAGGAAAATATGGAATTTGTATGTATGTGTGTGAGAGCGCGCGCCATAGATAATCAGACTTTTTAAGGACCTGGGCCCAGAGAAATTTTAAGGTTTTTTGAGGCCTTGGACCCCTATGCAAAAGCAGGCCCTACCTGTGATCTTGAAAAGTTGACTGTATATAGCATGCATTGTCAAATATTCGTACAAACGATAATTTGAAACAAATAAATGTGCACGACTGACAATCTCACAAACCTAAGTATAAACCAGCTCGACCGATGGCCGCATTTCTACTAAATAAGTTGAATGATTGCTTAAAGTATTTGGCCTAGGCATGTATAATGGACATCACATAATAATACAGTTTTACCACTTTTGCCAGTTGACATGCATTTTGAAATTCTCGTTTATATTCGGAGTATATGAACGGGAATAATATTTGAACAAAAATATTCGAATCATAACCTTACGATAGAGTCGAGAATGAAACGAGGCCCTCCCCGGGCCCAGTTGGTCCATGCCTTAAGACGCCACTGTACATAATCTATATGTTTAAAGGGAAAATATTTTTTAGTTCTTAAAGCTGGATTTTTTTTTTAAGTTTGTGGTTTTTCCTATTTTTACACTCAATATAAACCAATTATTCAAAACTATATTTGTTAATAGTGATGTAAAATATGTATTGCATTCAGTAAAGTATTTTGAAATGGAATTCAATCATGTTATTACTTTTTGTTTTTTTCAAGCGAAGTCAATGAATGGAGATAGCACAACACAAAAAACTTTTGTTCTTAATATCTCTGGAATAAGGTTTCGTTCTGAAAAATTTCAAATAGTTGTAGGATCATGTTGATGAATTTCATTACTTCCTCGACGTCGCAACATCCTGGTATAATCATTGTGGTGCGACAGGGAAAAATGGATTAAATTTCATGAATTGTCATTTCAACAATTTCGCATTTGGAATGCCCCATTGCGTTATTTCGAAAGGTTTTGCAGTGCAAACGTAAATATGTGTAAAGTTTACTTGCGTATTAAAAAGGAAAAATAGTATAATTATATCACTAATATTTTATCGCATTTATTTGTGTCTAAATTTTACAATGTATATTTAATGTGTGTGTATATATATATATATATATATATACACAATAAGCCTTATAATTAATCCGAATCCGGACAGCCATTAAAAAAATTCATAATTAATAAACACATAAAAAGTTGAGTTAAAAATGCAAAACTGCTTTGTACCATGACTTAGTGGCTAGTTATTAAAGTGTTTTATTGACTTAAGTTATCTGTGATTAGTTACCGTTTTGTTCTATAATATTTCAAAGGACGCGTTTTTTTTACTACAGATGATTTGTCTAAGTACCTTGGTTCAGGTTATTTTGTTTAACCCTCCAAGCGGTCTACACGTAAAATTCCGCCATTCCAGAGATGCTTTTTCTGCCTTCAAGCAAGATTCCCAAAAGCGGCGGAGCCGCATTCTTAAAAATACGTCTCAACCGCTTTTGAGAACCCCACCAGAAAGCAAAAAAAAATATGTGCGGTGCATTTTTGAAGCATCTCCAGAATGGCAAGACTTTTAAGTGCAGACCGCTTAGAGGGTTAATGCGAACGTCGTAGAACTCAAATTAGTCCGGATAAATGAGGTTTTGAAGCCCAGTGGCTTAGTGGTAATGTATTGCGCTTCCACGCTACAGGTCCGGGGCTCGAATCCCAGCTGGCAAGGTCGACTCAGCCTTTCATTCCTTCAGTGGGTCGATAAATGAGTACCAAGCTTGCTTGGGAACTAAACACTGGGGGTTTCGCGTCAGACTGACCACTTAACGAAAACATCTGCACATGCACCCCAGCGCCTATTGTCGCGCAAACTAATATAGGCACAGTAGGCCTTGGTCCTCATGGGCTGTTACGCCACTGAGCTCAGTAAATGAGGTTTTATTGTGTGCGAGTTTATGTGTGTGCGTGTATACAACCTCTGACAATAAAGTTCGGTGAATGATCTTTAAACGCCTGATTTGGCAACACTGGCGAAACAAAACGCTGCACATGCGTAGCGGCAGCTGTTGACCTTTCTCCACCGTTGTTCCGTTGAGCGTCGTTTGTGTTCCGCATAAGACTTGTTTTACAAAGTGCTTACTGCGTTATTTCTTAACTGAGAGCAGGAAATGAACGAACAAAAGATACATTTAAAGATTTCTTTTAAGCTTGGCAAGACACCGAAAGAAACTTAAACGATGCTAGTACGTGCTTATGAAGATCAAACACTGTCCATGAAATGTGTGTACGAGTGGTTCGCCCATTTTCGAGAAAACCGGGAAAATTTTTCGGACAACTTTTGTAGCGGAAGACCATCGTCCTCCGTCAATGATGTAAACATTGAGGAAGTTAGGAAATTAATCGCGAAAGATCATCGATTAACTGTGCGCATAGCTGATGAACTGCAGATTAACCATGAATCCGTGCGACAAATCGTTACCCAGAATTTAGGGATGAAAAAAAATGTGTTGCCGTCTTGTGCCACATAACTTGACTCACGATGAAAAACAGGCATGTTTAGATGCTTTACAGAA
Organism: Trichonephila inaurata madagascariensis; assembly: GCA_019973955.1. Taxonomy (NCBI): domain Eukaryota; kingdom Metazoa; phylum Arthropoda; class Arachnida; order Araneae; family Nephilidae; genus Trichonephila; species Trichonephila inaurata. Next base: position 1,054,421 of record BMAV01021793.1, read on the forward strand.
CTTTGTGGAAAAGGCGGATGCGACACCAAATGTCTTGAACTTTATTGTCACTGAGGATGAGTCGTGGTGTCTCAGGTACAAAACGGCGAAGCATGGAATGGCGTTCTCCTGCATCACCTCGTCGGAAAAAGGTCAGAGCAGAAAAATCACGCATCGAAACGGTGCTGATCATCTTATTTGATAGTCAAGACATTATCCACAAATAATTTCTACCCGAGGGAGCAACGATGAATGCTGCAAGGTACATTGAAATTTTGACTCGTTTCATGAAACGTCTATGCAGGGTACGACCCCAGTACGCACAACGAGGTTAATAGCTTTTTGATCACGACAATGCTCGCCCTCACATAGCTAATATCGTCAGCTAATACCGTTCCTAGCAAAAAAAGGGAGTGGTGCAAATTGAGCATCCTCCATACTCGCCAGATCTCAATCCTCCAGACTTCTTCCTATTCCCACGACTCAAACTTGCTTTGAAAGGAAAGAGATTTGACGTATTCCTGACATCCAACGAAACGAAACGTGACGAGGCTTTTGAACTGCATCCCAAAAGAAGTCTTCTTGCAAAGTTTCCAGGACATGTATAGCAGCATGTACATTTCCTCCTAGTGATCAAAATTTGAACTTTTTTTTATTGCAGAAACCTTTTCCCCATGGTCCATATAGCATATATTCCAAGTTTCATTAAAATCCGACAAGCAGAATGGGTTCTACAGGCCCCTGAATAGTGTAACTTTAATTATAACCAACCGGTATGTAACGGAATCTTTGAACTCTATTTTTATCCACTTTAAAAAGTCAAATTAATTCGAAATTTTGCACACTTGTCAAGGACCGATGACAATACAATAATTTCATTATTTTATTCCATTGTCATGATCCAGGATTAGCTATTTCCAGATTTGGCGACTAAAAGATTAAGTTACAACTATAAAAGTGTTCTTTATGTGAAAAAAGGAGGGTGTGCTTGCAATTTCTTACCATAATATAAGCAATTGTCTGGTATTTCTGAAAATGGAAATTAAAAATAAAAAAAGATTCGGGCATGTGGAAAAAAAAAATTATGTTCATCTGCTAAAAGATAAAGTCTGTTTTTCTAAATTCTCTTGTCGGATCTGTGGAATGAAACATCATTCATTGCTTCATTTTACCGAAACAGCTGAGAATTGATTCTGAGGTCACTGGATTAAATAATTTCTCACAAACTCTTCGATTCAAAAATGGTACTTTTATATTTAATGCTGATGCAAGTTTCAGAGAGAATATTGAACTCTTTTCAGTGAAAAATATCATTGACATTACATCTTCTTCCGCATGAAATATTTCAAACTTAGCTCTTCCAGATTTTCTTCAGTTGGTAGATACTACGTTTTGCAAACCATGCCGTCTCAACGCACTGATAGGATACCAATGGGTATTCCAGATTCTAAAGAATGACGCATTTAAGATTAATTCATCAATGAATATAAATGATAGTTTAAAAAATTAAAAAAACAACCCATCCTTTTATTGTAGATCGAACTAAAAAAATGGAAAATAAATTATAGTTTAAAAAAAATTCTGAAAAACACGCTTTTATGGCTAATCGAACTAAAAAGTAAAAAAATAATTCTTAATATAAGAATAGAATGATAAACGAGAAAATTAATTTCATTGTGGTAAAAACGCGTGTGTGATGTGCTCTGTACTACATTTTTATACTAACTCTGCATTTCGGAATAGAACTAGTAAGATATTATAACAATTGATTTCGAGCACCCCGCACCTTTACCACAATGACATTAATATTCTCTTTTGTCATAAAATTCTTATGTTAAGAGTTATTTATTTTTTACTTTTTAGTTTGATTAACCATAAAAGCGTGTTTTTTAGTTTTCTTCAAATTTCTTTTTCTCTGTCATAGGTTTGAAAAAAAGATTTTCATATTGAAAAAATAACCAGTGTCAAACCATAAAAGTGTGATATGCATTAAATGGAAATGGTATTCGAATGATAAGCAATCTTGATGAGATCGAGAACTTGTGATTACTTCATATCAAAAGTAACGGGAAAAAAATTAAATTTTGTTTCAAAATCCTGTATATTAATATGTAATTTTTGAAATAAGAGAATTTATTTTAAGGGAGATCATTGGAAAGAATTGCATTCCTGAAGTTGATATGAAATCTGCATATATTTTCCAACTGACCGTTGTATCATAAAAATGCCATTTTGATGAAACTATGTGTTTAAAATAATTAAAAGTATTTGTGGCAAAAATTTTAAAATAGGAAATGTATTTGTAAGAGTAGTAGATGTATTTTTCTAAAGTGGAGATGCATTTTTATTTCTGATTTCTCAAAGAAATGTTTAAAATTTATTTCAACAATAAGATTCTGCGCCTTGCAATGATTTGCGGATGTTTTCAGCTATTTTGTTAGGAAACGAAATTATTGATTTTAGAAATGGATGTTGAATGTCATTAAAGGAACGTAAATGAATCATTAAAATAACTGAATATTTTAAAAGTACCGTAAAATCCGGCACATAATGTGCACCTATATTTTCAAGCTGCATTTTTTTTTATTTTAAAATATATTAGCCGTATAACGCGCACCCTCTTTTTTGAGAAGAAACCTGTAGTGTGAACGCGTGCAATGTTTTGAAGTCATTTATACGAGGTATTATCCCAGGCTATTTTTAAAAAAATAGTGTACTTCTAGAACTATAGCCCTTTAAGTTTATTGGGTATGCCCTTTTTTTTAAATAAACAGTATTTCGATCTATGCAGAAGTCCAATTTTTTTTATGCTCATCTCTATTATTATTATTAGAGGTATATATTTATACCCGGCGTCTAACACTCACCCGTAAATTTCGATCTTACTTTTTGTGTTAAAAGTGCACGTTATACACCGGATTTTGCGGTAATATAATATTTTTACTTTTCTACATTGAAGAAAAATATTTTTAAATTTGTACTTAAATAAATAAAATTGAATCTGTTGGAAATATGAATTTCATTCCTTGATTTTAGGGAGTAATGTTTTGAGTGTGTGAAATTCAGAGTTGTATTGAAATATTAATTTTATTGTTTATTTAGGGTATAGCAGTGGTCTTCAAACTGTTTCGACTCACGGAACCCTTAGAACCGTAAGGTGTTTTCGGGGAACCCCGTTCCGCAATATATATCTTAAAATAATATTTAAAGTAAATCAACATGTTATAGGTATTTAATGTAACAATTAAAAAGTATTGTGTTTAAAATATTTTAATGATTTTAATTTACTGATAATTACTTAACTTGTAATTCAAGTGTCACATGCCCATGCATTATATTTAGTTACTGCGATATGTGCTTGCATTTTTTTTTATTACAAAAACTGTTAGAAGTCTAGGTTTGTTGAAGCTCTCCGTAGTCGCATCTCATATTCTGCATTTAATTTGCTTTTATATTTTGTTTTTGTAGCTACTCACACCGAGAAATATTTTTCATTTAATATATTGCTCTGAATGGCATTGAAATGTTTATAGTTGTGTGAAAAATCCTGTGTATCTTGCATGAATTTGCAACCTAAAATTTAGCTATTCTTGCTACAATTTAGATTTTAACATCAAATCTGTTGATACATCGTTAAGTTGTTCCGTCTCCTTCATTATAGGTAATTTTTCCGCAAATGGGGGAAAAAAGGTGCATTTTTCCATTAGAAAACTATTTAGTTTTGAAAAACATTGTACAAACGAGTAAGAAGTTATCTCGAGGAACCCGGGATAGTAAACAAAAGAATATTCACAATCTACATAAAGAAAACGTTAGTATGTGTAAATAATTTTTTAGTTTTTTAATGACTAAAATGATCTTTAGGTAGTTGTGGTTATACAAATTTCATAGAGAACCAAAATCCATTTTGCATGCTCATTTATAATTTTTTTCGATTTTTTCATTGGGATTCGTGGAGCCCCTGGGCATGCTTTGTGGAACTCTGGGGTTCGGTGGAACACAGTGAAGACCACTTGAGTATAGTAATTGATAATCAGTTCATTCATTGTAGGGTATTACTAAAGTAAAACTTTCGGGAAACGAGTTTTTATTACATCAATTACACTATTTGAAATTTTAAGTTGAAAAATATTTACCATACATCTATTTATTCTTTTATTCATAAAGGAAACACAAGAAGTTTTTAGATTGCGTAACGGCTGGCTCTGCCAACTTATCTTTTGCTTTATCAAAATTTAGATAATGTGGAACACATTTTCTTGAACACGTTCAGAAAAGTAAAAGGATTTTGAATTTTTATTTGTTTCTTCATTACGAGAATGGAATTCAAAAGTAATTCAAACAATAGCGAACGAAGTGGTTTTTTTTTTTTAATCCGGGAATTTTTTTTTTTTTCCCTATCGCGTAGAAAATTTAGAATAGTTGGTTCGTTTACGTAGACACATGAAAATTTTAGGCCTAGTATCAAAACTAGTATTTTCATGTAAAGACTTTATATTCATTGGGCGCAGTAATTTTCAAATTGAAAAAATCTTATTTCTTTTTAATTCACAGACTATCAGAGTATGTTAAAATGCAAAATTATTACCGGAATGAGTTCGGTCGTATTACTGTGAGTGATCTGAGTAATTGCTCTTTTTTCAAGGACGACTAGTCCTGGAAGTTTTCTTGGAAGATAATTTAAAATTGTTTTTTTTTCATTAAGGTTGGCAAAAGTTGAGAAATCGCATTGAGTGTTTCTATGCTTTTCTGTTTTTATTTTATTTTTTTACTGAAGTTTTACTCGTCCTTGGATTCGAACTGAGAACCTTCAAAACAAAAATCAGGGGACTAAAGCTCTTTTTATATACTGAACTGGAAAGTCGCTCATTTAACGATTGTTGCTTACAATGTTCATTATCGAAGTCTTAATTCTCTGAGTTAAGAAAATGTAAAATTTTTAAATTCTGTGTTTTTATGAATATTCATTAAAAAAAAACACTTCGTTTAGTATTTTTTAACAAGCCCTTACGAGACTTAAATAGTATTTACAGTCGTAATTATGTTTTATCCCTATTTTAACGTAATCAAGGATGCTATTTGTCTCGTCTTTTTTTTTAAAAAACTTTTCTGTCGCAACTTTTTCTTTCTCTTCCCTTCTATTCAGCTAATTGCATTTAAAGCATTGCACGAAAACAATAAGTGGGTGTTATTTACGTAGGCGCTCATAGCGTAGGAAGCATTTAGAACTCTTCCTTTTGATTATCCATTGATAATACCTGAGAACATCTCTCCTGTTTTTATTATTTTTTATTTTCTTATCGTGAGATGAAAGTGAATGTGCCTTTTCTGTCTGAATTCTTTGACTTTTTTTGCGAATGTAAACTACGCTCGTACTGTCTCTTTAATACTTTAAAATATCATCAAAGTTACGCTTTTTAAACTCAAGTCTTCGATGTGTAAGTTTAGATGATCCATTGTTCTTTAATTTATTAAAAAGAAATTAATATAGATAAATCATTTACGTTTGTATTCGATTTTTTTTTAAAATTATAAAATGGATTTCAAACAAAATTGCCTAGTTTAATTATATCAGTGCTCTTGCAAATTTAGGGGAGGGGGGCTGTGTGTCCGCCATGTTAGTCCTTTGAATGCAAGAGTTGCTTCCAGTGTACATTTTTCTTTATGTATTTACGGTTTTTGCAATTCATCTTTAAATAAGTTCTTCCCGTTTGTTTTATCGCTTCCTGTTTTTATTAATATTAGGAATGACCCCTATGTTGTATATTCCAAGAGCAAAGTAACGAGTTTTCTTTTTAAAATTGTTTGTATAAAAGTCTGTGTTGACTTTTTCAATTCGAAAGCAGTATTAATGAAGTTGGAAGAAAAAAAGCGAATTTCGATATAACCAAGAACCAAATCAGAATTACGGTTAATACATAGTTTTTTATTCCATCGGCATACTTTTAATCTGTTTCATGTTCCGCAACAGTAATTTCTAATTTCTTCACGTATCCAAATAGCGCGCGTAAGTGGGGTTCTATCTGTGAACAGTACTAGCGAATGAAATCTTGTCCTTGCTGATTGATTTACGTAATCCTTCCGTTCGAAGGGGCTCACTTGAACGCCATTCGTCAGCTGCCTTCTTCACCTGCACGCTTTCATATTTAAAAGCAGTTGTGCATTTTAAGTGCAATCGCCGTGCAGTAAGGAGTAGCGAAAAGGAGCTTTTGTTATGAAATTTCCAAAAGAAAACGAGTGAGTGTTGTGTTATTTTTCTGTCATCCGAATTATTATCTTGTGTTAGAAATTTAATATTGTACCGGATCATATACATACCACATTGAACTTGTATATTATATATATATATATATATATATATACAAAATAATTATTTAAAAGGATAAAAATCTTGTGCTTTTAATTTTATTGTATTATTATTTTTATATATTCCAGGAAAATTTCTTTGTGGCATAAATTACAAATAAGTTTTTAAACGCTAGTAAAGGTTTTCTTTGCTTTTTTGACAAAACTAATTTAATTGTAAAACTTGACAGTGCGATAATTTTAAAATAGCCTTGTCTTCTTTTAAGTATTTTTCTGAGAATTCATCATTGTATTCCGATTTATTTATGTTATATGTTAAATTTTTTCAACTTACTAACGATCATTTCAAGACAAGTATGTATTTTATAATTAAGCTAAAATTGTTCTTATGAACCTCAATCGGTGCCTCGTGGCACCAAGCCATCTCTGTAATTGTAGTTAAAGTGTTTAGTTTTAATACTGCTTATTTAATCTATGTTGCTTTTGAATTAACAGAAAATCGGTAATGTTGTTTCATTTTCTTTCAGAATTGTGCGTATTAAAAGTTTAGGTTTTATTTTGCTTAGATTTCAGAAGTAAAAATGCATTTAAGAGGAATGAATTTTTAAAAAATATGCAAACTTTGCTTAACACCAGAATACCATAGTTCTTTGTTAGCTTAGATGTGAAACCGGTTTAATAGTATTTATTGCTCTTCGTTATTTTTATTAGTTTTTCTCCATATTTTCTTTTTTGAAATCTTATTTCATAAGAGCAAAACTTAATCCTAATATGTGGAATTATTGTTGTAATGATGAAGTAGAATCAGTACTTATAATCCTTCAAAACATATGTATGTAACCGAAGCAAAATGAAACTTGACATTTAAATGGTAATGCCTAAATTGGGCTTGTTCTAATTTTGGGAGGAAAAAGAAAAAAGGCAAATAGCATAAGTTAATACGAACTCAATTTTCATTAATGGCCATCGGCAGAGAGTGAATATTACTATGTATAATCTTTCACTTCCGAAATGAGTTCCAATCTTCGAATTGTAAAAATAAATCTTAAGAACATTCCCCAGTTAATTGTTAACTTATAAATAAAAATAAAAATGGGCTCGAGATTGCATTGAAATTCAAAAGAAAGAAAAAGAAATGATCCATCTCTCACAAGGATAAACACTTCTGAAACTTATATTATTTGGATAAAAAAGGCTAAACCAAAAGTAACAATTTAGCTTTCGCACTGTGCAAGTCTTTTTCCTCTTTTGAAATGTTGATGTAATTCAGTCTATTTTAACTATATCATAATGCAGAAGATATTGGTGTCGCAAGTTATACACTAGGAAATGTTGAATACTGTCTGTTATGTATTTTTTAAAGCTGATAATTTCTTATATTCGAATAATGTATTATTTCGTTAATTTATAACATTGCTTAACAGAATTAAAAATGGAATTAAAATTGATTTCTCAGTTTTTAAAACTATAATATCAAAATGTTGGGAAAACAGCCTATTGATCGTGAAAGTCACTGTAAGGGTTGAAGGTTTTTCAAAATTCACACATTCGTGTTTGAAATAACTGTTCCACAACATAATTATTTTACAAGTCTAATTTCATCTTTCCGGTTTTATGAAAAAAAAAAATTTTTTTTCAGTGTTACTTAAACATTTTTTTAAATGAAATATATAGTCGGACCTCCATTTTACAAACCTCTATTTTGCAAATTTCTCTACTTAACGAATTTTTTCCTGGAACCAAACACATAAAGTATATTGAACATGAATCTATATTTAACGAATTTTCCACATTTAGAACTTTTTTCGGGATTTAGCGACTTCATTAAATAGAGATACGACTGTATTTAGAGCCTTTAGAGAGTGCAGAAACTTTGTTGATATTTTAAAAGTTTTTCGGTTTGTATATGAAATCTGAATAATATATTAAAAAAGTTAAATGTGGTAGTAAACCTTTGTTTCGGGGGAAAAATAGTTTTTATTTTTTGAATATTGGTATTTTTTCATTGTCATCTAGTTTGAAAGGAAGTTTTATAGTTTTTCAGTTTAGTTTTTTAAAATTATTTTTTTTAAAAAAAGTTAATAAAGTCTAATTATTTAACATTTATTTCCCGCTTATTTTATATGTATGTATATATATATACAAATTAGAGACCCCTTGAAAATTGTATATTTTTATTAAGTGCAATTTCTTATGCATGTTTTATTTCAACTGAATTTGTACTATTGTTTTATATTCCTTAAATGGCCGAAGATTAGTTTTATCATCTTTCTCTTAAATTTTAACTTTTCTGTTTAGCATTTAATGGGTTAAGCACTGTAGCGCACACAGAAGTTTTCCAAGGGGGGAGGGGGTCTAAGGTCGAAAGTCCACCATTCTTGTATTTTATTTATTCCTTTTGATTTTGTCGATTTTTGGGAACAAAAAACAGTAAAAAACTAATTATTGAATAAATAATTAGTATTAATTAATAAAATTAATCATTAAAAACATATTTAAATAAATTTTATGTATTATATACTTTAAATTATAATCAATCGGAAAAAAATCAAGGGCTTGGGGGGGTCCAGACCC
>BMAV01021793.1:1065039-1087777 GCA_019973955.1 Trichonephila inaurata madagascariensis
CCCCCCCCCCCTTGTGTTCGCCACTGGTTAAGCATATAATCAAAGTTATTTATTGAAAAAGAAAATCGGTTTGTGCCAAGTTGAGTATTAAAGCATGTGTCATCCATCTTGTCAAATAATCTTTGAAACGATTTAGGGCCGCGGTAGCCTAGTGGCCAAGGTAACGAATCGTGGCTGGCTTGTCACGAGTTCGAGCCCAGTACCATTAAAGCCCCGTCGTATAGGGGAGCGATGCACGTTAAATCTGTCGAAAGCTCAAACGTCCTCCCGTTGGTGCGGTGTGGTAGTTAGGAGAGGGGGGTGCCAGCTCAGGTGTCGTCCTCGTCACTTGACCATTGTTCAAAATTGCGAGGTCCGTCGCCAAAACCCCTCGTGTAGCTGAACAGTGCGATGTTAATATTCACTCACTCGAAACGATTTAGAAGTTATTCTCGGAAAGAGTGATGCTGGAGTAATTGGAGTCTACAGACATTTAGCACTCGAGGATAAGCTCGATAACTTTGTATATACAGTGCTACAAAATATTTTTTGGAATTCAGGTGACTGTGTGAATCGAATTTGCTGTAATTTAGAGGACTCGAGTTTTATCTATATTTGCAATGCTCATTCGAACTAAAAATGTATGTCGGTCAGATAACGAAGTGTTACGACGCCTCTGCCTCTGACAACGTTTAGAAATTTTATCGTCTTACCAAACAGCCAACGTTTTCCGGATAAACTTCCATTGCTCTCTAACCTCTAATAAAAATAGCGATTGCGTTATACGACCTCAGATGCTGACAAACCCGTTCTATTCCGTGCTCTCATGCAGCTTTTTATTATTTTCTTTGTCCCCGTAGACATTCGAGCTAGCCGGCGAGAATATTAAACTCTTCCTCCGCCCTATTTTATACCTTTTATCAAATTTTTTTTTCTTCGCCCTGATATGCAAAAACCATTACTTTTCTGATTGGTTGTTTTCCTGAAAGTGATTTCCGCTGTTTTACGGTGCACCTGCTTTCTGCACCTTTAGAGCCCCGCACACGTTTAGGTTAAAACTATTCAGGTGTATGTGCGTTTGATAAATATTAAATACCTGCTTGATAATTTGATCTCTGACAGCTGAAGGCGTGTAATAATAATTATATAGTATACATGCTCACACCTTCTGTACTTATGATCATAAAAATTAATTATAATTACATTAGTAGGGTTAAAAATGCTTTACTAAACATGCACTGTGCGCAATTGAAGTATAAATTCACATTAAGTACAATATAATTATACCTAAAAAGATTGAATTTTTTTTTGTGGTTATGTATAATTTTTACAACCCGTTTGAAAATATTGCTGGAAAAATATAATTTGTAACTTATGATCAGTTCGATTTGCGACCTCTTTGTCCGTATGGAAACCTGGTCTTTAATCGAGGAAATTTACTTGGAAATTTTTCACCTTCATTGTGTAAAATTTTGACATAATAATTTTAGTTTATTTTGCCATTTATACGATAAATTTAGTCCATGAATTAATATAAATTGGACGTGAATTGTGCTTATTGCATTTTTTTTCATGTTTATTTCTATTTATTGTATAAATTTATGAAGTCTTTGAGGTCAGTGAACAGTAAAAGTCAGCATTATTGAAAATTCATTATCTTGTAGATCCGATTTTCATGTTAATTTTACTGTGGAGGTCGACTTTAATCTTTCTTTACTGCTTTGTAATTAGTGTAGGAAAATCTACCTCCAAAAATATATGCTGCTGAATCGGAAAATTATTTTTATGATCTTTTCACTTTTGATGTCAAGCTCCGTTGTGTTTTTGTGAAAGATGTCAGTTCTTGCGCCCCCCCCCCTTTAGAATCGTCTTACTCTTGCTTTATTTAACAATGACTACCAAAAAAATTTCAGCTGAAAAATTTTGCTGATTTCTGCTTGAAATCGTACGGCACGAAATAACTAATATGCGTGTGTCATATTTATAATATTCTTTGGAAAGGAAGCAAAATGCACAAGTAAGCACAGTAAATGCTGAAACCATGTTTTCCTTGGGAATCTCGTTTTATTGCTTGAAAAATGGTGAGGAAAGGTGGGTTTTTTGAAGATTTTCGCGCGATTAATTGTGAAGTTTGATTATCTTTTGTTAGGTCCATGCTATATTATTAATACAACTAAAGAATGCTTCTGAAATATTCTTTGTTTATTGTATTATGTTCGCCGAACTACTACACTACTCGCTACACTACTCTATACATATTTTTTAATTTTAAATTTGTTCAGTTTTGTTTATGGAATCTTTAGTTCGATTGTTGTATTATCGTGACTCTGATTTGCTCATTTTTAAATTAAAAACTGTAGTAGCTCATCTGTTCATATCATAGAGAATATTATATTTTTAAACTCGTAAAATATTGATATAAAATTTTTTTCAGTTTCGGAGTTACAATTTAGGACACAAATCATCTCAAATGTGTTACGAAAATTTCGTGCAATTTTAATGGCTGTATTGTGACTGCGGTAGCCAAGTGGACGTGATCACAAACTCGTGGCCGGCGTTGTCGAGTCGCGGGTTCAAAACTTAGTGCCAATGGAGAACCGCGTGTAGAAGGGCCGATGCACCTTTAACTTGTCGAGACTCAAAGTTCTGTAGGCGTGGTTTGGAGAGTTTGGAGAAGGGTGCATTTATTTTGCAATCGAAAAACTATTTTAATGAGCTGAAAGTGGGAAAAAATCTTATTTTCGTTACTGTTTTTTTCAAATTATGATCATTGCTCAAATTTTATTTGTTTTCCTAATGTTTGTAATTTCTGATTATGTAAACATTTTTATTTTTCTCCCAATAAGTCAAAACGATTTGGGAAGAGATTTGTAAACAGAGGGATAAGCTCTAGTTACTAACAAAATATGATTATTGCTTTTGCTTTGATTTATTGTCAGCGCACAGTTTTCTAATGCTGGGCGATAAAATTAGAGGCTAATATAAACAATTAATAATTTTTAAAGAATGCGTGTTTTATCATACAAAATATTTTCTGTTATCTTTATGATTCTAATAATTCATATTTCAATTCGTAATAAGTGTCATACTTTATCTCAGTATAGGTAATTTAAATTTGTTTTCTCTTTGTAGTTAATAAGCAAGATTTTAACGTCATTTTCTGAGGATTTCATTTTTTTTTTGTAAATAGAAGTTCTTAAGACATTTTTACATTGATTAAATTACAAAAATATTGATTCTGTATTGTTTTAACTAAAAATATCGTGAATTCTAAAAAAAGTATTATTAATCTCAAATTTCTATATAAGAGCTGCTCTTAAATATTACATTTATATTATTTAAATTTAATACGGTTTGTCATTTCATAAGGTATGCGTGAATTTTATCACTTCATAAAGTATGTGCGAATGTCTTGTGTATAGTCGGATAAAGTTTTCTGTACACCAGGGGTCGGCAATCTGTGGCACAATTAATTCTCAGTAGTACTCTGCACTAATCTACATATTTGTTAATTTTTGAGTTGATGGAAGTTGGTAAATTTGTAATGGACGAACAAATCTGAAAGATAACTGCAAAAATAAATTTACAGCTATTTTGTAAATTATTGAATGTCATTGCTGGAGAGATTTAATTGTTTGAAGAGAGAACATTTCATGTACTCTGCTTTCCGCTTTTGGTTCTGCATATCTAAGTAAAAAAAATCTTTCCTCATAAAAAAAATATTTAAGAGTCTGCAATGAAATTGTTTAACAACTGAATGTTCCAAATAGTGTCAAATTGAAATTCACAATTTATACCCCTGATGTTACGATACGAAAGTGAAGCTTTGCAAGTACAAGGTTCGCATTAAAATATATATTTATCTTTTTATTTAATTATGATCAGGGATTATTATTTAATTAAGGGAAATGCTTGTTCTTTGTTTCTTTTGTTTATTTTTTTACTTTAATAAATATGTTTAAAAATACATGATGCATGTACAACTTTAATTTTTTAAAATTTTTGCTGAAGAAGTAGATGTATTTCATACTGTTTATTTTTATATTAAGAAATATCTTTAAATAATACACAATTAATATATAATAAAACTGTAAATTATCTATATTATTGACCTCTATTCTCTAACACTGCATGCATTATCGCGGTCATCGAATTGTTATAATAATGTCCTTATATGGCACACTGAATCATATGGGTAGATTGGTTTGCACGCCACTGCTAAAAGGTTGCCTACCCCTGCTCTTGACTACCCCCCCCCCTAAATTACTTAAAAAATGTTAGTCAATTTTGTAAAAAAGGGTCCCAAGTATATCCGGATAATTTACACAATCTTGTGCAGAAGAAATTTCTCGGATTCCCCTGAGCAATTGCTACGAATTTACTGACATTTTTTTGGAATAAAATAAATGAAAATATATTAGTTTTTTCTTCTTGTAGTGAAACATAAGAAACTTGTTATAACTACATGATTAATTTGTTACATCACTTTTCTGATCAATTGCACTCAATATCGTTAATCCTCATTGAGAAAAATTCTCATATCTTCGTTGTCTGAGATGAAATGCTTTTTTTAGTTGGATACTAAGTGCAAGCGTACCGAAATGACTTGTGGTGTATTAAGTAGCGGCGAAGCGAGTCGGCCGACTGGATATTACAGACACGGGCCAAGGTCATGTTCGTTTTCTTTCCACATTTGGCGTTATCTGTCTCTTCTGGCGATATTTTCATTTTAAAATTTACTTTTGGATATTTATTATGGTTTGGAATTAAAACCAACATTACAATTTTATTTAAAGTTTTTAGCATTATGAGGAAGGGCTGCTTTTCATTTTCTGATATTTTCTGTAAGTTTTATCGTTTGTAGGTGAGAGAGGTAACCATTCTTTTCTTTTTCTTAACGGTTCTTTCTTTTGCTTTCCGTGAGTTTCGTAATGGTGAACCCTTTTGAAATGCTAATGTGTGGAACTTAATGAAATTTTTCGTAACCTGAATACATAATGAGCTATCTTACCTGCTGTGTGTAGCCTATCTTTAATGCATCATGTATTGTTTCGTCAGCTATATCTGCTGATGCTTTACAACGCTATGCAACTATTTGTTTGTTTTTCTAAACTCAAATGAGCTTTCAAAATTATGTTAAGTAAACGGATAGCTTTTTAGTAATTTCTTATTATTTTGTTACGTGTCGACTAGTAGAAAATTGAGCCATTTTGTTCTCGTAATCATATCATGTGCTTCACTTATGATTCACGTTATCTTGAATGATAAGTTGATTCTTAAATCTCTATCTTTTTATGCATTTGACATATCGTTTATCTTAAAATTTTTTAGTTTTTACTGCTTGAACGCGATGCTCCTTTAATCTTAAAAAAATAAGTATTAAGTTATTTAATTCAACTGGAAGGTTCTTCCTTATACAGTTAAACCTGTTTTTGTGCGGTAGATAGGGACCGCATAAAAAAAATCGCACAAAAAATATTCAAAAATTTCGTAAATTCTTACATATAACAAACTAATTCGTGGAAATACTACAAAAAACTTTTTTTATGCGGTGGATAGGGCCGCATAAAAATCTCATTTATAAATATGCCAATTATTTACGAAATTAATGCAAGAGTACTTCCATAACAAAATAATTAAATATTACACATGGAAACATTTTAAAAACATAGTTTCTCATTGCATACACAGATAAGTTTTCAAAATGCACATACATGATTCATTGCTACTCATCGTAATCCAGAGCCCTGTAATGAATAAGTTCAAAATCGCTTTCGTCACTTGAAGGTGCAATTTCAGTTGATTTATTTTTTGGCAACAAAGTAAGAGATAAGTTTTTGTGACGAAGGACGGGTGGTCACACACACACAGTTGCTTGTAAATGTCACGATAACCAGCTATACATGATGGAAGCCCTTTTTGAAATTTTATACTCCTCTCTTAACTGGAATCTATTTTAAGAAAATGCTTTTCTAATTTGTTCGGAAAGTTGGATCCCTGCATGTTTTTATCCGCTCTCAAAGAATCTGGCTTCTTGTCCGTCTTCATAATTTATCAAATTATATTGATAATGTCATTGTCATTGAAAGTTTCGTCTTCAATCAAGAGCGGGCTGCTGGAGCGTTGAGAGAAAGCAACTGAATGCGCATTGTCGGGGAGACTTTAAAACAAATGAATAGAGCGTCTTGTGTGAAGTGTCTACATTTCAGTGGCGTAACGTTTACCCCTGCATCATGGGGGGGGGCAGGACTCTAGGGGCCCCAGGCCTGACTTACGCTAAATACGTATATTTACCCAATTTATAAAATATCAAAGGCGAAATCTGACTTTCAGGGGGGAGAGGGGGATTCTCCGTTACGCTACTAGTAAATAGATAGAAAACATTACAGGGGTGACAAAGCCATTGAAATTCATACACCCCTAAAAAAATATCACGTATAAAAAATCGCACTAAAAGGAAATCGCATATAAAAAGACCGCACAAAAACAGGTTCGACTGTAATTTACGAATATGTTATAACAGAAAACATTCTAGATTATATATATAAGTTAGTTATTACTTTTCTTACTTACAACTTTTTATTGATGACAATCTTGATTCTATTACAATGACCTTTTTGTAAAAATTTAACCTCCTAAGAAAGCGTGTGCCAATGAAAGACCCGTCGTGAAGGAGGGGATGATGCACTAAAAAATTTATACGAGACTCTTAAGCCTTGACGTTGGCGTGGTGTAAAAGTTCGCATGCCAGATCAGGTATCGTCCTCATTATTTTACCAGGGTTCAAAATTACGAAGTCCTCTGCCAATAGCCCTCGTATTGCTTTGCAGTGCGACGATAATAAACAATCAAACCCTTGAAAGCGTTGGATAACTGTAGAGTTGCATTTTTCGTCTCAAAATGTGAAAGAGATTACGCGTAACATCTTTGAAATTTTAAATCTAACTAAAATAGGATATTAATAGAATTTTGAAGAATTGGTATATTGAGATCGCGCGCGCGCGAAAATCTACCTGACCGACTGGGTATACATTTTGTATTCACATTCTTAAAATCGGATTAGTATAAAAGAACTCGCGCTGCATAGCCAGGTCAGTGTCCTTTTGTTTTCTTTGTTTCCTCAGCTGTTACTATTTTATTTGTTTGATCAATGAAAAGCAGTGAAAGTCGACTGCCATTGACATTGTTTTATTGTGAGTGAAGACTTATTGCATCCTTTTAGACGTAGGGAAACTTGTTGCTTTATGTATGTAGACATTAATCTGTGCAATTTTGTAAATCTTCCTTGATACTCTTCGAAGTCATTGCCCTTTAAAGTCAAGGTCGTGCTGGTATCGTTAGTTGTCTGAAACTTTTTGTATGGAATTTAGAATACACATGGTTATGATAAATGTTTTTAACTTTTTCTTGAAAATATAAATTATGGAATTTATATTATTATTATTATTTTTTTTTTTTGTGCCAGTGAATTTTAAACTCTTGGATAGCCATATGTATATTTGATGAACGTCGGAAATGCAAGATATTACGCCAATGAAATGAATTAAAATGTAACTAACTCTTAGAAACTCTTTAAAAGGAAGAATTGACTTCTTTAAACAAAGTTAAAATTAAATAATTTTAACTATCTGCTCTATCCATGTATTTTAGAAAATAACTTTCTTCATTGATTTATATATTTGTGTTTTTTTTCTTTAAAATATCATTAAATAAAATTTCTTTGCTAAAAATATAATTTTGAAGTATGTGTAGAAAATGTTAGGTGAATCTTTTTCTTCAAACAGAGCCGTAATTGTAATGTTATTTAATTAGAATAAGCTATTTGATTCAAAAAGTTTGTCTTAATTTTGCGATTTTGATGTATTTGTGTTACGTTAGATTTTTCCGCCCTACGTTTATTGCAGAAATATTTATGAAGAAAATGAACATTATTTAGTAAGTGAACCCAAGCATAATTTGACCCGAAATGTCCCGAGTTAAATGTTTCATGATTTTTTGAACCATGCGTTTGTATGTAATTTATATAATCTGCAATTTTTAAAAATGTCTGATGAAGAGTTTTACTATTTTTTGGTGATTTGTTTTTAAATTTAAAAGAAAAAACTTTTTTGGAAAGACCATATTTATTCAGACTCTTGGCAATGTTTTCTGTTTGGATGAGTTCAGTTTATTTTTATTTTAAATCAGAAGATTTAACAGTGCACTTACTTATAAACAATACATGTCTAGTAAGAAATATCTTGGAATGTTTGTCATTATAGCTTTGCTGCTATGTTTTTATAAAATTGTCTCTTCCTAATTGCTGCAAAATTTTCTAATGAGTTAAAGATATTATCATACCAGATTTGGATACTATTTTATACACTTAATTTATCTCGGTTAACTCGATATGATTTATTAAATGCGAACTTATCGGAAATTATTTGTTTCCTCTAAATGATGAGAAGTTTAGTCTGTTAATTCCCTCTCTTTGATAGACGAGAACAATACCTTTTAAATATTCACATCTGAAAGCAAACCGGATGTTAGCAGACTTATTTAGGAATTATTGCTGCTTTGTATGGTAGGAATTTCGACGTTCCTTTAATAGTATACTTCCGTGTGCCTATTTTATTTGATTTACGGACTCGTGTAAAATGAAATAAATATTTACTTCCATGTACGGTTTTTCGTGCTTGGACGAAGTAATGTACAGGCGTCTCTCGAATAACACTGTACTTTTAAAACTCGATTTCGATATAACACGGTACAAAATGTGCGATTATTATAACACTTATTCGGTATTTACGGCACAAAACTTAAATTAAATTTTAATTGAATTAAATGAATTTTGTTGAAAAAGACCCTTCAGTAGTACGTAGTGTAAAATTTAAAAGCGAACTGCAAAGTTCTTTAGCTCCTTTATGGAGAAGTTTTGAAAGAATTGTAAGGTCGAAACAGACACGGGGTAACTGCAACTATGTCAGATAACTTTTGCAATGATGGGAAAAATAACTAGTGAAGAGGAGTTTCAACCAACTTTGTGTGAGGGTAAAAAATTGATTAGATGTAGTTTCTGACGAGAGAGAGTGATGATCCTTTATAAGCCGTTTTTATTTATTTTATAATTATTTTTTTTGAATATATATTTTTTGTAGTATTTTTAATTTTTGTACATATTTTTGTTTTTTGATTAAAAACTTCTTCAGTTGTGTGTTTTATTGGAACGAAACTTCAGCCAGCATAAAATTTTACACCTTAAGACTTGATTTCGATATAACACGGTACTCATTGCCTTGATTTATATTATTTCAAAGTTTCGTATTACATGGTTTCGATCCAACACGGTGCATATTGTCCTGATTTATATTATGTACATACATAGTTAAATTAAAAATAAATAAGTCTCGTATGTATATATAACATGGTTTCGATATAGCACGGTATGAATTAACTGTGTTATACGAGGGATGCCTGTATTCAGTTTACTGGCTGATTCTAATACTGCGATTCATTTTTACTGAATGCCTTTTGCGACCTCAGGACGTTAATGTTTAAAATAATTTGATTCTCTAAAGCAGGCATGTCAAACTTGTATGATATTACGGGCCGTAAACTGCTATTTTATATTAAGTTGAGGTCCGCATGTTGATGTTCGGAAAAAATTAATAAATATATTCATAAATGTACGCTTTTTGTTTAATTATAGCAAAAGAGAGAGAGAGAGAGAGAAAAAAGGATATAGTTTAGAAAACGTTTAGCGAATTCTACTTATCTTATTTTTATTCTTCATAGGTTTGTTATATATTGTGTGCTTATTTATTGGTTGGGTCGCAAAAATGTCCGTTTTCTTGTGAGCCGCGAGTTTGACACCCCTGCTCTAAAGTGTACCTAAGCACAGTATTCCAAGTTCGAATTTAATTCGTTTTAAGACTTATTTCATTTTCTACAAAATGTTAAGTTCTATATGATACATGCAAATGATTACATAAAATTTGTCTCTTAGTATTAAAGTATTTTTTTAAAAATAATTTAATGCAAGTTTATTTCCTGAAAAGAATATATGTATGATAGAATATATATATTTCTTATAATAGAATAAATACATAAGTCTTAAAATTTGCTTTGTTATTCTAACTCATGAGGAAATGGTTTCTTTTGAAAATGAAGTTTTTTATAATAAACAGTTTCATAAAATAAACACCACTTTTTTTTATTGTATAGGATATTTTATGCAAAGATATTGGTACTTTTCGACTAGCAGTTCACAAATCACACGATGTAGAAGTTTGAAGAGCTTGGTTCTCCAGTTTGTGTGTAGTTCTCGTCACTTGTACATTGTTCAAAATTATGAAGTCCTTTGGCTACAAGCTTGTTGACTTTGGCTTTGATGTTTAACTTGAATCACCGTACTGCCCACTAGGCTACTGGGCTGAAAAGGAAATCCCCTCAATTGATTTTTGTTTAGTAATATAGCCCTATTTTAAGATTTTTTTATGTATAGCTGATTAAAAACAATATTTTAAAAGGTAATACATGCAGTCAGTCAAAGATATAAGTAGGCACCCAGCCTTTATTAAGCTCCTTTGAATAAGGTGTGTTTGTGGTCAAATCAATATTGTTTAGTTCTTTTATTAAATTTTGTTTGGAAATCCACAGCAGTAATTTAATTATTGAAAGGAATTGTTATTAGCAAAATATTATTTAAAAAAATAAATAAAATGTGATTTTGAAAAAATGGATTGTATATCAAGGACAAGGATATGTAGTTACTTGTCTTATGAATATTATAAGAACATAAACACTCTCTTAGTAGCTTGACTGATGCTCATTAAATCTGCCGAGGCTCAAAGAACTAACATTGGCGTGGTATGGAAGTTTAAAGAGTGGAGCATCAGCTCGGCTGTCATTTTCATCTCTTGACAGAGTTTCAAAAGTACGAAGTCTGTCGCTATTAGTTATCATGTATCTTCAAAAGTGTAACATTGATATGTAATCATGCAATTATTAGAATGTGTTAATAAAAAGGGGGCTTATAATTATTTAAAACAGGGTCAACTCAATTTTTTAAATTTTAAATTTGTTTTAAAACATTTTTAGAAACATCTATATTTTCCAGAACATTTGATTAGTCTTTTTTTTTTTTCATGCTAGAATCACTTTTGCTTATTGCACTTTTAAGCTCATTAAAAAAATCTTGTTACTTTATAATTTTCTGAATTTAAAAGATTGAAATTGTTTTTGTTATCTTGATTGTTGTTAATTATTTGATTTAAAATTACTTCTTGGCCCTTCTCTCTGTATAGAAATCTTGATTATTCCACCATTCTTATGAATGAGGTTGCAAATATATTAAAATTCAAGCTTATTATAGAGATTATTTAAGCATATTCATATATGAACATTTATTGGAGTACCAGCAAAACTTAATTTATAGAGAACCCATACACTTTTTAAAAATCTTAACACATTACATAAATTAATGCTGGACACCCAAAGATTTTTCTTAAATTTGTAAAATAGCCATTACTTATACAATTTGTTTTAAATCAACAAATTAGCATTTAATTATCTTGTCTCTCTCCCCCTTTTTGTGTGTATGTGTAAAGTTTCATGTGTATTAAAAGAAAATTCTGAAGTTTAGTTTGCCAGTCTCCTGAAATTGTTCAGTTGAGTTTAGTGCAACTTTAGTGCAAGTCAAGTAATTTTGTGAATAAATTACTTTTTTTAAATTGGATAAAAATTGGATATTAAAAGATTAAATCTTTCAAACCCACAAGGATAATTTACAAATCTGTTAAGAAGAAAGCTTGAAAATTGATATGTTTTAATTTAGTGTTTAGGTTTTGTAAGAATTAAATATAAGTAACAGCATAAAAATTCCACACAAATAGCTCTCACAGAGGATTATTAGATCGTGTGAAATTTTAAATTACTTCAAGTGTACAGTTGTGCTATGGGGGAGGGAGAACAGTGCAAAATTTTTGAAGTCTTATCTCATAAATATAGTCATAGTGTTTGTGTGTGGAGTGATTTTTGAAAAAATGTAATTTTAAGGGCTTTGGTATATGAATGTTTGAACAGTTTTCTTAAAGCTCCATAGTTTTTAATCAGTGTTTCATGATCCAAGGATTAAAAAAGTACCTTTAAATCTAGTACCTTATTGTCTAAATTTTTTGCGTTAAATGCTAGTTTCAGTTTGTTTCAAAGTTTATGTTCATCAGAATCTCTGCTCATTATACTTATTAGTCTTGATGTAAGTAATGTTATTTTTCAAAGGAATCACTTTTGTGTCTTAAACTGCTATTTATTTATCCTGTGTTTAGATTTCAAATACTATTTTTTTTTCATTCAGAAAAACTAGTTGCCTGGGCCAGAGGCTTTAGTTCTGATGGACACTAAAAGACTTGCCCTGTAAAGGGGTTAATGCATGTTAAATCTATTGAGTCTCAAAGTCCTCACCCTGGCAGGTTTTGGAAGTTTGGAGAGTGGGGTATCAGTGGAAGTGTCATCCTTGTCACTTGACTGAGTTTCAAAGTTGCAAGGTCTGTCACCAATAGCTCTTATGTAGCTTCTAAGAACAATGTAAATAAATATTTCCTTTCAGGGAAACTACAAGCATGGCAGAAGTTGAAACAAATGGAACTATGGAAGCAAATGGTCCTGTTACTGAATATGATCCTGAGGATCAAAAACAGATGTGGAGACCTCCTGATATAAATCAAGATCTCAGAGAAATGGAACGTAGAAAGCGTGTTGATATGATTATGAACAGGTATCTTATTTCTCAGTTAAATTATTACTTTTTATTCTTTCATCATTTTTTTACTATTTATGAAATATATTAATATAATGGATTTGGTGTCATGGAATTTCTTCCTTTTTTGTGGTGGCCGTTTAATGACAAGAATTAACTTGATTAAAATTTGAGTTCCTCCTGCCCCTCTTCACTCTCAGCATAATGTTTTAAATACTGTTCTAATTACTAGGCAAAATTGCTCAACTTTCAAGTATTTTACACTTATATTTTTTTGTATATTCTTTTAGAATAATGTCCATGATCATTTTAATCCTGATGAAAATAAAATAATTCACAGATCTATCTCCACATTGTTATAAAGGGAGAAAGTGAGTGGTTAATATATAAAAAAAATGTGTGTTTATCAGTTATATTCTCATTTTTCAAAATGGAGAATCTTTTGAAATTACTCATAGAATATATTAAATCTGTATCTTTAAATTTATTAAAAAATATTTTTCTATACAAGCTTTATTATAGACCCGATTTATAGCTAAACGCTTTCAATTAAATATTTCCATTTTCCAAAGAAAAACTGTATTTATATGTTCAAAAAATTTTGAAATTGGAACAGGAACTTTTGTTTTAACATTAAGCTGATATTAAAAAAAATTAATGATCAGGAACAAAATTTTTCACAGCTTCTGTTGAGGCAAATTACTGTATGAATGTGCACCTGTATATTTTCTCTGAGTTATATATTTTGTTGAACTGAAATTCTAGATAAAGATATCTTTGTATGAGGGTTCTAGTAAATATTGTTAAATTCTACCAAACAAAATGTAAATTAAGCTATAATATTAAATTTTTAAAAGTTTTTAGGATGTTTTATTTTATTAAAATAAATTTATTTCTCATAAAAGGGCATCTTTCAGTTGTGTTACTGACTTCATTTAATGATATCGCAGATACTTTAAAATTATGGGGGAAAAAGCATTTAAAATTATATACATTTTTGTAAAATTTATTATGTATCGATTTCTTATTCTAAAATCGATAAATGTTATAACTTTTGTTCTTTAAATACAAGTTTTAAAAGGGCTTTACTTAAGAGTATATTCTTTAGCATACTAGATACACAATTAAAGTACTTTTTATTTCATAAGACATTTAGCAGTTTGGTATATTGAATAGTTCATCTAGTAAGATGTTTCCAAGTATTGCATAAGCACAAATTTTCTTAGAACTTGAAAATCAAAACTATAAAATTTAATTAGTATAATTGCAAGATATTAGAAAGTATTAGTATTATTGCAAGGTATTGTAAATTTCTATTTACTTCCACTTTAGCCAAGTATTCAGGGAAGAATTAGAGCGCATCATCGAGTCACAAATAAACGAAGGTAGTCTTCCTGCTAACTTAGCTGCATTACAACAAGTTACAGAATTACTGTTGCCCAATCGACGTTCATCTAACATTCGTGCTGGGCACTGTGTGATTCCTATAAATGACATTAGAGGTGTCGATGCTGTTCGATATACAAAATATGAAAAAATTCTTCGTCTTAAATTGGCTGCTGTATATCGATTGATTGACCTTTATGGATGGAGCGAAAACATTTACAACCATATCACAGTATGTCTTTTTTTTATATACTATCGCCCTTTTAAATATTAATCAGTCTTCTATGAATGCTTATTCTTTAACATTAATTTTTTTAGGTAAGAGTTAGCCAAGATCTTGAACATTTTCTTCTAAATCCTTTTGGCTTACAATACCCTGAAGTGACTGCTTCTTCTTTGATCAAAGTTGATATGCAGGGTAATGTGATAGATCCTGGCTCAACGAGCTTCACATTCAACCGTGCCGGTTTTGTTCTACATTCAGCAGTTCATGCGGCGAGACCTGATGTGCGTTGTTGTATTCACATACACCACCCGCCATGCGTTGCGGTGAGTAAAAATAGTGTGAATAGTTTGTATTTGGATATATAATGCATTTATACTACTCTGTTATATTTATCTTTTGTTAAAATTGTAATATTTGCAATTTGAATATTTGTAATATTGAGAAACAATATGTAACTTGTTTTTCTTTTTATCTAGTCAGGTAAAAAAAAACTAAATGCCACTGAAATAAATGTTTCAGGTCTCTGCAATGAAATGTGGCTTATTGAAAATCTCACAAGAATCAGCATTAATTGGAGACGTTTCTTATCACGATTACAACGGAATTGTTGTAGATACAGCTGAAAAGGAAGAAATTGCTCGAGATTTAGGACCTGTTAATAAGGTAGGAGAAAAGCCCTAATTTTTTGTTATTTATTTATATTTTCTCATTCATTATTTCAAATTTTCATATTGTAAAGGTGATGATATTAAGAAATCATGGAGTCCTGATTTGTGCGTCTTCGATAGAGGAAGCTTTATTTTATCTCCAAAATTTTGTGTCAGCTTGTGAAACACAGGTAAAGTATTATCTTATGTATCTCTAATATAAAGCTAGGAAGAAATTTTTTGTAGATAATCATTTGTAATAATCATCTGTAGGTGAGGCTGATGCCTATAGGCCTAGATAATATACAAATTATGTCACAAGATGCAAGTCAAAAAGTACGAAATATTATTACTATGAACCATGCAAATGTGACAGGAAAACCTGATGCTGATGAAAAAGATCAGAAATTCCATTTGGGTAAAATTTGGGACTTGGAATTTGAAGCACAAATGCGAATGTTGGACAATGCAGTAAGTCAGCATATCACAGATTTTATAATTCTTAAATTACTACTAATTTTTTTATCCTGTTTTTTGTATTTTTAATTATCTGTTATTTTATAACTAGGGCTTTCGCACAGGCTACCTCTATCGATACCCTCTAATACGAGTTGAACAACCTCGACAAAAAAATGATGTTGAAGTTCCCCCTGCAGCTACATCGTTTGCTCAGTATTTAGAAGAGGACAAATGGCTAAGGTGTGTATATATGCATATATGCTTTCATAAATGTATATTGATTTTAACTCATTAAATGCTTCTTTTTCTACAGTATTTCACTGTTTCTGTAATTTTGCTTATTATACTTTAACTTATATGTACTTAAAAGTAACTTTTTTTTACTTGAAAGTATTTGAATAACTTGTGTTTCTCAATTTCCTTTACTGTAGATTCTGAGTAATATCTTGAAAAACAGTTTTGATTCTTTGTTTATCTCTAAATTGTTGAACCACTAACTACCTACACTTAATATTTTTTTTATATCACGTATATATTTTTAGACCTCTCAAAAAACTTATGGAAGGTAAACAATCTCGAGAGAAGCTAAGATGGGTTAATTCTCCAAATGTCTATCAGAAGGTCGAAGTTCTTGAAACTGGAACCAGTGATCCCAAAAAAATTACCAAGGTATCAATCATTTCTAATATTCATTCTAATGTCAGCTTTTTTGAAAAAGTCATAAGTAAGGAAGTTGCTTTAAGTTAACAATTCTATTTTAATTATTTTGTGCTGTTCTGTTTTTCAAAGACAGCTTTGATTTTGGTAATCAGGTATTAAAAGTAAAATATTAAAAATTTATTTTGAGTAATTTGTAAGCTCTATTGTATCCATTGAATTAAATTCATTTTCTGGTGTATTTTGCTGTGTTTCCTTAAAACCTAGGTTTATGAAATCTGTTTATTTTGATTTTTATGAAGTAGGAAACATGTTTTTTTTAAAATTAAGATTGCATATTAAATATACTTGTGAATTGCAACTTGCATATTGGTAGATAACTGTGCTTCAGTATTATTTATTTCATTCCAAGTTACCCATTAAAGGGTCCTACAATTAAATGACTATTAAATGTAATATATTTGGTATTTAATAATTTCATTGTGGTTTTTAACAGTTTTATGTGAATTTTCATTCAATACTGTATACCTTCTAATTTTTTTAGAGATACTATGTTATCACAAGAACTTTGAAATTTATTTTATTTTTTCAGTAGTTTTTTTTTTAATATTCTGTTTTCTAGCATAAAATTTTATTAACAGTAGGGCATCATGTTTTCAGTGTATATAAAATATTTTATCTTGCATTGTAAAAACAAAATTTTGCAACATTTGTAAAACAGATTAACATTTTTGATTTTGAAATTGTTTTATTCCTACAGTGGGTCGAAAAACCAGATAATGCCGAGAATGATTCTGTAAGATTTTTTATCCAATCAACAATAACAAACTGCTGCTGTGCAATTCACATTGCTGCTTTTGAATGTCCTACTAATTAAAGTATAAAACTAAGGCATTGGTGTGAATGGGATTTTAAACATTGATATAAATTTTTTTTCAGCAGTTGCATGTAATCATTGGCTTTTTTAAAAACCATTTTAAAAATGTGATATTTTTCATAGATATTTGTTAAAACAGATGATTAAAAAAATTGCATGTGCAAAATAATGCCCAGACTTTAGTTACAACATTTTAGGCTGCTTTTGATATGGCTATGTACATAAGTATTTATTATGTTGAAAAAGTGTTCCAGAGAAATGGAGAGAAATCTTTTAAGATTCATAGTAATACCAATACAAGACCAGTGTGTAATTGTATGGTTTTTGAACCTAGAAAACAAAATTACCCGGTTTTCATGATTATGAGTGACAATTCTATTGAAGTAATGGAAATTTGAATATATTTGTAATGTGATAAGGAAAGCAAATGGAATTAGAAGTAAGTTGTTGTACCTTCTTATAAAATGGAAATGTTCCACAGTTACTTACAGTTCCACAGAAAGATGAAATTTCTCATTTTGGGATTGGAATTTCTTTGTCAATTAAGGAATATTCATTAAAAAAAACATACACTGGGGCTTAAAATTAAACATGCAAAAACTGAAATTCTTTTACCTTAAGAAAACAGAACAGACATTATTGAGCATGTGTTATAAATCACATATATTACTTTTGTTTCAGTTTATCGCAAAGCTTGCTTTGATGGCAACATGAAAAGTAGAAGCTACATATTGATTGTGTTAATATAGTTTACTTGTATTGGAAAGTAGAATGAAAGATATGCTTCAATGTACTTTAATTAATCTACTTTGAGTAAATATTTCTACATTGTATGAATTCTGAATCTTAAATAAAATGTAAAAATTCCCTTGTATCTGGGATTTGTTATGAATATATATAAAAAAAACTTATTAAATGAATCATACTTTTGCATGCTTTTAAAACTAAGTAGAATCTTTAAATTTGCCAATTAAGGAAAGCAATTATCGCTTAAAAATACTGCACTAATTTTTTGTATTGAAAAAATTTTTCTATTTATTTAATTCATAAGCACAAGAAAGTATTGTTGTGTAGTGTAATTCTTCATCTGAATATTTAGAACTGATCAAGAGATTTGTGGAGAAGCCTGAAAGTTTATGGTGTAATATGCAGTGGTTTCTAGAATAGTTTCATTTATATATATGTGTATATAAAATAGGAGTATTTGTTCTTTTTGAGAATCTGTTTTTATTAGAAAAATTTTTTGTAAGACACTGACCATATAAGGAATAATATTTAATTAGGGTTTTCTTTGTATACTTTTACTACTCCTAACAAATATGCTTGTGCTTGTTGCTTTGCTTTTGTCTAACAGGGATGGTGCGCTGGGTTTTGCTGTTATCTAATAGCATGCTGTATTATGTTTAATTTTCTTTATTCTTTAAAATTTATGTTTTTATTTTTGCAGTGGGTTCAAGAAGGCTCACCTTCTCACACTACATTAGTTAAAATTGAGAGTCCTCATCAGTTTGTTCCCAAGACTGGTGATCCTAATGAGTTTAAAAAGAAGCAAAAAGAGGTAAAGTGGATAACAATTTTCCTTGTTATATTGGCAAAGTGGTATTCTTTAGAATTCCTTTAATGCCCCCCCCCCCTTCCTTGCTTTATAAAAAGCATGGATTCAAAAATTTCGTAGATTTTTGCTGAAAATTAGCTGCATTTTTAAAAAATTCTCCAATTTTTTTCTTTTAGAAGTTAAAAGTACTTTAAGTACAAGTTAACTTAGTAATCCTTAATCAGTAAACTTAAACTTTTCAATTTTCTTTTTAATTGAAAATGCAAGAATGATTTCTTTTTCTTAATCAAAAATGTTTCTTAGAAAATGTATTTAAGCTTTTTTTAATCAAAAGTTAGAAAGTTTGTAAAGGAATGTGTAATATGTAAAGAAGTTTGGTATTTGCGGTTATATATTTTTTTAGCTATAATGAAGAATATCTTTTCTGTGTGCAATGTGTTCATTCTGGGAAAATTCAAGATTATTGTTCCAGAGCATATGTAGTTCATGTTACAATTTTTTTAAATTAAAATTTAGTAAAGGTAGAATTTGGTAAACTTTTCCCATTTTTTAGGTAAAAAGTCAAACGGTTTTCATTTTGATGTTAATTTGAAAAAGTTCTCCCCACCCCACCTTAATATTTTTAAAAATTAAAATGTCATTTTAGTAACTTTAGTATTTTGTACAATTTAACATTATTTTCAAGTAAGATTAGTTTTCATTTATTGAGGAAAAACTTAATTATAAAATGATTCGTGTAAAAGTACAATCTTAAAGATTATTTCTTTTTAAAACATTTTGAGTCATATATCGATTATTATTTCCCTACTTTAAATGGCCATTCTAAGTTTTTGAAATGGTTTATACTCTGTTACTTGATTTTGTATATATAAAAAATAATGGAAAGAATAATTAATATTTAGATAATTATTCATGTGCAGTTTAAATTCTTGTTTTTTGTAGCATGTTAATGAAATATGTTTTGCATTTAACAAATGAAAAATAATTTATTTTATAAAACTCATTCATTTTATAGTATTTCTTCTCCTAATTCTAGATGAAACAAAACCGTATGCATTCGAAAATTACGGCTGGACCACAATCTTCAATTCTGGAAGGAGTTACATGGGAGGAAATTAAAAAGATGCAGGTAATTATTGTACATATTTTTTTATGAATGTTTGGGAAAAATAATTTAAAATTTGAAGTAGAAAACAATTTTCAAAATTCACTTTTTTAGGATGCTCAGTTAAATGCTTCTGGGGACCAAGTAGTATTAATGGGTGCTGCATCAAAAGGCATAATTCAGCGCCAATTTCAAAACAATGCTATGGTTTATAAAACAGCATATGCAAAGAATCCATTTGATGGTATATCAGATGAAGATTTGCAGGAGTACTATAAAATAGTGGAAAGAAAACAACGTGGGGAACCAAGTAAGTAATTTACTCTTAGCAAATTGCTTTTATTAAATAAAATGTTCAGAGTTTAATTCATGTGCTGAATGAACTACTTATTTAACTATTTCAATTTAGTAATAGTTGCGTAAATTTGCTGATTCAGTGAAACGTTTTCTGTCTTCATGTTATTTGAAAATTTCTACATGCATCACTACTTTTTGTTACTACAGAAGTCAACAAAATTAGAAAAAAAATTGACAAAATTTTTTAACTATCTTTGTATTCAAAGCAATTAAGATTTCATTTGTTACTTTTAGTGCAGAAATTTGAAGACTAAAGGAGGTTATCATGTGAATGTCTTTACAATCAATCTGTTTTACATGCCACTAAATTTCCTACACAAAACTGAAACGATGGATCACTTGTTAACTTGATTATGTGAAACACAACAAGCATTGATGTGTGAAAAATAACATTGCATTTTTAACAGACATGTAAGATATTTTGTGAAGTCATTTTGCAAGAGCGAGGGTGATGACTTGAATTTAATTAACAAAAAACAATGTTGCTTGTTTGGTAAAATAACCACTTGCCACTTTCAAATTTATTACCAATATTTATCAGGAAAGATTAATTCAGTCATTGGCAATATTTGGCGGTTCTGCATGTTGATTTCAATGAGTGATTTAAAAAAATTCTAAACATGTGCATGTCAAATTGGGTTTTAAATCCTTTGTATGTTTAGCTATTGTGCACTCGTCAGATCTAGAAGAGAAGCTTGCAGAACTAAAAAATAGTGATGAATTGAAAATAAAATTAAGAAATAAATAAGTGTCTTGTCTTTATAAAAACATTATCTTTTCACTAAATTATTAGAAGCTGCACAAAAATTCTTAATTGCATTTGAATATTATTTGGTGGAGCTTGTGGGACTTCAGTTCTGTGTAATGAGTTTATTTTCTAAGGAATTAACTGATTGCATTTAACTATCGTGATTTTCTTTTAACAAAATTTGAATCTGACATTAATATTTGAAAAAAAAAAATGCACTAGGCTTATCCTTTATATTAAAGTGATGTTAGTGTGCATTGGTCTTACTTTATAATCAAAATAAACAATTATCCATTTTAATGGTGTTTTAACTATTACCACAAAAGATTTTAATTATCACAGTTTAAATTTTTATGTGTGCCTGATTTTTATAATTTAACTTACATAGAAATGTGTTTTTTAAATTTGAACATATGTTTAATAATCTTAAACTTATGAGCTACATTTCATTGAAATCAGTAAAATAGATTTCTTTTCCTTGTCTAGATGAAATGCATATTGGCTTTCATTTTTTCTATAATTTTACAGCAAATACCTTAATATATCAATTGCATTTGCATAAATAAAATAAAAAAGTGTTAACAGGGAAAATTCGTATTGGGAAGGGAACATCAAATTTTAAGCCTTACAAAGTGGGCAGTATTGTAAAAAGTTAGGAACCTATTGTTTGGTCTCTGTATAGGTATTTTTCAAGTTAAACTTCTGCTTTATATCACAAATTGACAACTACCTTTATGGTACATGTAATGTTTAAAACTTATATAAAGTGCATAGAATTTGCATTGTAGAATTATTTTACTTATAATAAGAGTTGTGGAAGACTAATCTGTTATCTGAATATCATACCATGTTTTTATAGTTGAGGATGAAATTCCAGAGCATCTGAAACCTTTATTATATGAACCAATAGACAGAGTAGCTGATGAACAGGTCAATTCAGTTGTTCAAGATTTAAATACACCACCTGCATCACCATGCTCTGAGGAAGAAGGTATTTCTCTTAAATTTAGCAAATTTAAACTATGCATATATTTTTTTTTTTGATACTTGAAAATGATTTTATTATATTTATTTGTTGCATGATGCTTGATTTTGTAAATTATTGCATGGTTTTCTTTTTGCTCTTATTTATATCCAGCTAGCAAATCAGGTGGCTCTGTTCAAAGGTCTATGTCAGCCAGACTAAGTGTTGAAGGTAATGCAGTTAATTTGCTTAATGTTTTAGGATTATCTGTTTTCTTTTATAAAACTTTTAATTACAGTGACATGTTCTTCCTCTCATTTTGACTAAGATTGCAAATATTACTACATATAAGATTTTTTAAAACAGTCTGAACAACATTAAGTGTGAGTGTGTGTATATAGATACTTAACAGAAATTTATTTCAAAAACTTAATTAGCACACTTTTTTTGATCTCTGTAGTTTAATTCTTATTGATTCATCAACAACCATACAAATTTCGTGCTATTATGATGGGAATTTCAAAAATTGTTAAATATGCTCCAAAATTTATAAAATATTTTCCATTTTTCTTTGATGTCTCTTCATGAATTGGTTCTTTTTATACACTAAAAACCCCTTTAATTTTAGAAATTTAATTCGTTCTATAAAAATAGTTAAATTTTTCTAATATTTATCTTGCAGCTTGTTTTTTCCTTCTAAATATTATTTTTATATTTTTGCATGACATGCATAGTATATAATTTAATTTCAAGTAGCTGTGAACTTACTGAAGGTTATATCAAAATTGTATAATGTTTTAATTCCTAATTTCTTTATCCAATTACGCATTTAAATTTTTTTAGTTTTAACTTACCCAGGGTTATTGATATCTACTTGTTAGAGAGGGTCGACCAAGAAATTTTTATCTTTTTAAAATTGTTATTACCTTAGAAAAATTTCCTATTGCCTAACTAAAAAAAACACCTTTTGAAATTTTGCTATTCTTTGTCAATTTTTTATGTTTAACTTAATGTTGTAACTAAATTGTTCTAGTGTGAAGTT
>BMAV01021793.1:1087877-1105099 GCA_019973955.1 Trichonephila inaurata madagascariensis
TTTTTGTTTTTTTTCTTCTTAAATTAGAAATATTTCATATGTATTTTATTATGAACAGAATTTTATACATGGTAAATTTCAGATTTTGAATAATTGAACACTATGTTGATTCCTATTATTGTGAGCATAGTTTATAAAATTATCCAATATTTTATCTAATGTGTAATTTAAAGTCAAATTTTTGAAAAAATTAGGTATTGATTTTGATAAAAAGTTTTCTTCATGTTGTGTCTTTAGAATCAGTGCAGCTCTCTTTGCGAAATACATTTCTGGGGAGTAATGGTGAAATCTTTGGAAAAAACTGTATTCAAGAAGGGGATTATTCAAGATTAACTGGGCAGATGTTACAATCTTGGCTGTTGCTCAGTCATTGACGCCATAATGAGAATGATGAATGAGAATCGCCCAGTGATGTTATTATTAGACTGATTCTAATTTGCCAAATTTTAGGCTTGAACTGATCATTACCATTATATTGATTCTTCATGCATTTTTATATGCATTCATGCATTTTAAGCTCTTTCATACAAATATTTAATTTTCTTAAGCTACTTTTTTAGCTATTTTTCAAAAACACATTTATTGTTGGACTGTAGTAATATGTCATATCATTCTTGGAAACAGCACATAAACGTTACAAGAAGGATGCTTATTTGGTAAAAAGTAACTTGGATTACAATATTTTGGGATCTCATCTTTTTAAAGTATGATTTTGTTTCATTTAACCATGTTAACCGCATCATTTCGACATTAACACTCTACATTTGAAAAGCATATGTAAATAAAAGTAAATATTTTTCCTTGGAAAATAATTCACATTTCTTCTGTGGTAAGTTGACTGAAAGTGGAAATGGGGAATAAGCTGGGATTTCTCCATTTCAATAACCTAAATGTGACACAAGCATTTCGAGAATTATGCAAAGCTAAAGCAAGGGATGACATCATAACTACTTTAAAATAAAAATTAACGCCTAAATTTTCTGACTGAATTATAAGTATATTATTTGAATTAAATATTAGATGATTTTTTTTAAAGCAGAGCTTAATATAGGCTCAGATTTAGTGTTTGAATATGCTAAATATAATATGTTTTAACATTGAAGTTTTGTTTATTAAAGGTTAAAAAAAAAGTCTAATAAAGTCATGCAACATTGCAAAGTTTTTGAAATTAACTTGGTTTTTTTTTAGCTTTATGCCTAAATGTTTTGAATTCACAGGTTTTAATCCCCCCCCCTCTTCTCATATTTGAAACTTTGCAATTAGAACAATTGCATTATGACATGCATAAGTTATATTACTAAAAAAAATCAAAAAAGGAAAATTCTCCAATTTTTCAATACATCAAGTGTGATGTGTGAATAATTTGCCAATGAAAGATTTGCATTTTGATTAGAGGTGATTAAGTGGTCGTGGCTGAAAAAATAACAAGGCTTGTTCATGATCATGTAATTTATTTCAGCATGCTCCTCTTCCTGTGCAAAAAAAAGAAAGAATTATTCAAAAATTAAGTTTTATATGAAGAGAAGGACAAGGAAAAACCCAGCATAAAAAAATAGTCATTTGTCTAGGCAAAGGGAATAACTAGTTATTTATAGAAATGACTTAATTGCTTAAGGAATATTAATCCCTGTTACTAAGGCACATGAAAGCCATTAATGATCTTATATTTCTTGGAATTGCCAAAAAATCTATCAGAAATTCAAGGTCTAAAGAATTAGTAATAAAGCTGACACAAGTTTTTAATGCTTTAGAAAAAGATAAATTGAGACGCGTTTTGAAATTAGGTATTAGGATTTATGAATTAGATGTTATAAATAAAGGATATATGTATTTTTGAAAGTGCCCACCCTAATATGTAATAACTGCATTGTCAAAATAAGCATTGTGCTTCAATCTTGAGATTAATAAAATTCGCTTATGTATTTCTGACATATTCAATTTTGGATGAACTGATGACTTGGATTAATGTCCTCCTATTATAAACTTTAAAGTAAGCATCTTTGTGGCATTTTGAGTTTTTATTACTTTAATAAGTGAAAGTGTTGAATAAATGTTGTATAGAGATCAGCCTTTTCTCCCTCCCTTTTTTATATACTGGTGAATACATTTATCATTTTTTTGTTATGCTTTTATTGATAAATGTTCTGTAAATTACATGTATTTGATTTAACCTGCTATATACTATTACTTTGCATTTGTTTCAAATCTATGACTTCATAAATAGTATGATTTTATGTTACTTTTTGTGGTCCAATCTTGTAGCCCAATCCAATAATTTCAAAGGAAAACTATAAAACATAACAAAGTTTTGTTTGCTTTAAATGCAAGTATCTTCTCAAGTAGCTTACATAAATAGATCTGCTGAGCATGGTATAATTTTGTAATGGTTTGTCATGAAATGCATGCTAGTGTCTATTTTGCTTATATTTTTCTGCTCTTTGCTTATTTTTCTGTTTTGCATGTTAATATTTGATGCATGTGTTTGCATGCCATTGTAGCTGCTGAAGAAATACGTGAAAAGAGTTTCCAACGCCGCACTTTATCTGAACGAAAACCCAAATCTAAAATCAGTAAGTTTAGGATTAAATGCTTCTTACTAAGTTCTAATCTACACAAATTTATATGTGTGTAATGTTAATGTAATGCATGTTTTCAAAGCCAAATTTTTAAAATAGTTAAATGTTCGAATTTTGTGTTTGAATTACTTTGTGTGAATGCATGGGTTTTTATCACTATCCTGAAATTTTCAGCAATAAAATATATTTTTATAATTTCATGATGTTTTTAATTAAAAAACGATGCCATTTTTGTGGGATATATTTCAGTTTTAATTCGTTGCTGGTGTCAAAATTTGATATACTGGGTTATTATATAATTAAAGCTTTGATTTCAAAACACACACTGTAACTTTAAAACTGTAAGTCGGAAAGGTTTCACATTTTCCCAAAACATTGGTGAGGGAACGGAATTTTGCTTGGCGAAGGAAAAGGAATTGGTTCCAAAATGTGCCGATAAGTGGTGCTGTCAGCGGAAAAGCTATTGTGGATTCGTTTAATTCAGGAATTTTATTAGCAGAAAGAAAATACTCAAAGGGTTAATAAATTTATTAGTGAAAAGACTGTTCAAAACGAAAACAATTGATAGTGATAATCCACCCACTGTAAACAACATTCTTCAGGTACCCCTAAAGCAAAAAAATCACAGGGGTTCATGGTGGCCATGTTGGGGGAAAATGTTGGCTCATGATTCTATGATCTCCAAAATGAGTGATCAGCAGCTGCTTCACAGGAGCAGCAATGTGTGGTGAAGAATATTGATATTTTATGAATATTGTATGATCTATACACTGATGCTGCTGAAGTGCCAGGAGGACATGGTTTCTCAAAAGTGCTTCATACCATTTGGTTGTAATGGTGCAGGTAATTGTAACATCAACAACAAATGCTGCCATCATTCTGCACCATACAATGTTCTTTTCAGAATGTAAAGGTAATGGTTGTTGTGGAAGTGGATTCTCGGTCACCCATCTCCTGCAATTATGCATATGTACAGAACTTTAAAAATGGATATGGTCATCAGACCACAGAATATTTCATGGCCATTCATTATTCACTTCCATTCGAGCAAGAAATCATAGTGCAAAAGATTCATGTGCTTCCAAGTCACCAGGTAGCAATTCATGCACATGAGTTATCTTGTACCGATGACAGTGTAAGATGTTCGGTAGGATTTTATGCATATTGTTAGGCATATCCTGTACACGGCCAATTCCTTGTGCACTGCTGGTTCCGTCACCCCGCGCTATTCATTGGTTCTTGGTCACATCTTCCACTACTTGCACTGCAACTCATCCTCTCCCTGGTTTCACTTCAAATGAATTGGTCTCTTCATATTTTTTTTATTTACTACAGGCCGTTTTTGGTCATTAGGCTAGTTTATATGCCTCTTAAACACCCAGAACTTCCTGATAGCTTGTTAGTGCACAGTCCCTGTTCTTATAAATAAAGCTTTATCTGCAGAGTGTGATCCTATTTTGTCAGAATCATGATGAACTCAGGCAAAGTGTTGTGTGTGCCATTAGTACTCCATGTTTTCATTTTAGCCATGACTACAGTGTGGATGCCATATATTAGTAATATGCATGGTTTCCACCTTGACAGCACAACCTATCAGCACATTTTGGAATTATTTTGGTTTCCTTTGCAAAAAAAAAAAACCCACATTATGTCATGATTGTTCTGGTAAAGTATGAAGTCATTGCGACTGGTAGTTTTAAAGTTGGAGTTTTATAATTAACATGACTTCATGTTGATTATAATCAACTGGTATATTCACAGTCCAGTCACATTAATGTGATCACCTGTCAAAAGCCGGAATAACTACCTTTTGCAGAGCAGACTGCTGCAAGATGTGCAAGAAGAGAGTCAATTAGGTTCTTGAAGGTGTTCAATGGTATGTTGAGTCATACTGAATCCAGTGCCGTGGCCAGCTGTGCTGGATTATGCGAGTGAAGATCTATGGCATGAACTACCTGATTGAGATGGTTCCACATATTCTCGATCTGGTTTAAGTCAGGTGAGTTTACTGGTCAGGAGAGAATGGTGAACTCATCCTGGTGCTCTTCGAACCACCCACATACACTGCCAGCTGTATGACACTTCACATTGTCCTGTTGGTAGATGCCATCTTCCTGAGGAAAAACAATGCACATATAGGGGTGGACATGGTCCACAAGGACAGATGCATACTTGTATTGGTCCAACCTATCTTCTACAATGAGTGAACCCAGAGAATGCCCCAGAAAAACGTTCCCCAAACCATAATGCTCCCACCTCCAGTGTGGACCTCTTCGGCAAAGGTTGCAGGGTGTTTATTTTCAGAGGTTTTGTTTCGTATTCTCCAATGTCCATCTGTCCAATGGAGCATATAACGTGATTCATCGGGAAAACTCTACCTGTCGCCACTCAGTGGACATCCAGTTGCGTGCAAATTCCAGTCTTCATTGCTGATGAACAGCATTCAACTTAAGTGCATGAACCAGTCCTCTGCTTCAGAGGTCCAGATGTAGCAACGTTCGCTGAACAGTAGTTTGAGAGACATTGTTGATAGCCCCTTGGTTCATCTGGGTGGTCAGTTCAACGGTAGCACGTCTATTCGCTGAACGTGTCTGCAACTACTGTTCATCTCTGTCATATATTGTCCATGGTGCACCACATTTATCATGTTGCTGATTTTGGACAGTCCCATTTTGTCATGCACGATATTTCTTTAGGTGAGTACGGGTGTCACAATCTCGAGGTACCCTAGTGATCTTTTCCTATTTCCCAAGGGGTTTACTGTCTTTGGTAAACACGGGTGTCATGCCCCTGGGGTACCCTAGTGATCCTTCTCTATTTTCGACCCTCTTGTCATAAAATTTCATCTTTTCTTTTCTCGTCTAGACCACAGACCACTAGTTAAAGATGTACATTGTACAAATTTAAATTTTTTTCTGAGAAAATTTACAATTATCTACTAACATGTTTTCCTTTGCATTCTGCCTTGCGTTACTTTAATTTCTTTTTCGTATATTTCTTTCAATATTTTGATTGTGTTGCTTTATTTGTTTTCGATTAACACCGTTGGTTACCCAACCCGCATGTTTGCCATGTGCGGCATCCCTTAAGGAGGAAAATGGTGTCTTGGGAATACCTTTGGCCCACGCTTTGCTGTAGACGGGAAGCAGGAGTGAGCCCGCTCCTGTCAATCGGCTGGTAGTATCTCTCTTCAGTGTCCCCGAAGAGACACTGCTGTAGGGTTAGTGCTGAAGATAAGGGGTGTCGGGTTTACCCGTTGGATCCTCACTCTGGACTGTATCACTATCTTCTGGGTGTACTCTGGGTAAGCGCCGTGCCTGGTATTTGCCAGATGACCGTCACACTGCCTCCCTTGTTGGACTCCTTGGTGGGTGGAGGCACACCAGAATGAAGTTGTGTACGAGTTTTTATTGATCCAATGCTGCTGTGTCAGGGTAAAGGCCTCGTATTCCCCTCTCTCAACGTCAATCAAACTTCACAACATACCAGATTCTTATTGATTTCTCTTCCAAACAATGAAATGTCTTCTAAATCGCCTTTTGCAATTCAAAAAGCCCTCATAGGAATAGGTGGTGAACCTAAATCAGTTAAAAGATTAAGATCCAGTGATTTACTGATTGAAACACTTTCTGCTTTACAAACCAAGTCTTTTCTTCTTGCAAAAACGTTTTTGAATTCAACTGTAACAATAAGCCCTCATTAAACTCTCAACTCATGTCGTGGTGTCATTTCTGAACCTGACCTGTTGACCACCCCTGAAGCGGAAATCCTGGAGGGATTTTCCAATCAGGGTGTTATTCAGGTCAGAAGAATAACAATAAAAAAAAGATACAGTTGTTATCCCGACTTAACACTTAATTTTAACTTTCAACAGCCCCACACTACCCCAAACCATTAAAGCTGGCTACTTAAACTGTAAGATCCGTCCCTACATACTGAACCCTCTGCGCTGTTTTAAGTGCCAGAGGTTCGGACACTCTCAAACTTCCTGCCGCGGTCAATTAACATGTTCCAGATGTGCATCCATTGGACATTCCTCCACGGATTGTACTCTGGAACCAAAATGCGTTAATTGCTCCCAGTCCCATTCATCAGACTCAAAATTATGCTCAAAATGGAAAACAGAAAAAGAAATCCAAGCAATTAAAACAAATAGAAATATTTCATATGCAGATGCACGGAAATTAATAGCTCCACAGTTGTCCCAAACATACGCACAAGCTGTCAAACCCTCAACTGTAACCACAACAACACAAACTGATGAAAATATTACGAAAATAGTATGTCCGCCTTTAAAACTACTGCAACCTTTAGTGTCCATTCCAAAGCTGACAATGTCTTCCAAAATTCCTGTAGTTAACAAATCATCAACCACAACTCAAGCATCTCAACCATCTATTCCTTTAATAGATACTACTCCCACCACATCTTATAATTTTTCTACATCTGCTAAATTTTCTTCATCTAATAAAGCACTGTCTTCACCCAATGTATCAATGTTTACACCCTTACCATCTGAAACATGTCCTACTGTTGAAACTGAAATCTCTATCCAATACCATACCGGCTGCATCCTAGGATGCAAAACAAACTTCAAAAAGCCGCAAGAAAAGATGTCCTGAAAGAAGTATTACCTCTGAAATAGACATAAAATTGACGCCTCACAAACCTAAAAAAGCACACCTTTACAGGAATCATCAGACGAGGACATGCTTATATACGATGTTCAAGAAGAGGTGGAATCGCCAAAGAAAAATAATTCCTTAGGGGAAAATAAAAACACTTTCGGAAGAATGGTGGCAGACTGAAGGTTGGAAACGTGAAGAATACAATCGTTTGTCGACTCCAACCCGTAACAGAAAAGTCGGAATTAAAAAAAAAAACTTTTAAAACATCTTGCAACATACTCAATTGAATTTTAATACAAAATTTTACATTTCTGTTGTGTATCAATTTAATTTTTACTTTACGCCTTTCTTTAAGATCTTGCTTGACATGGTGGGGATAACACCCCACCACAATGTATTTCCAATTTTTGCCTTTTAATAAAATGTAACAATTAAATATGAATTTTTAAAAACTTTTTTAATGAATTTTTATGCTTAAATATATAAATTATATCTTTAATTTAAATTTTTAACTTTTTAAAAATTTTTTTTATGGAAATTAAAACAAATGTTTGACGCAGTATAGCCGAAATCGGCTCTTGCGCCAATAAAACCGAAAATCACTCACTCATGCACAATATACTTGTACCATGGCGGCATGTCAATAGATCACAAACTTGGCCATTTCAGAAATGCTTCCACCCTTGGCCCGAAAGCCAATAATCATGCCCTTTTGGATCGTTGGACAAATTGCTCAGTTTCTGCATTACGCCAACAATTTCAATGTTTTCCAAAGCCCTCGCACACCCTTTATGTACACTCAATTGCACTGTGATGTCACCTGCCTTCTGAGATTGGTTATTTAACATTGATGTGGAAAGTATGTGCTGGTCACATTAATGCATCTGGACTGTGTGTTACTTATTAAACAATTTTACTTTCATGTGTATAATACATTATAAATTCCCTCGTAATTGCAGAAATATGTCAAGTTAAACTATAAAGTAACTGGTTGTCCTAGGCAATACTGCGAACTGCGTTATCTCATACACTATGCAAAAGTCATATATGAAGTACCTAGTACTACACACAGTAATAAGTTTATAATTAGGTCATCGAGCTTACTTTTTCTTTGTGCAGGCTGTGTATTGAAATTAAATTGGTATTATCTATGGCAATCTTTAATGCATTTATAATGAATTTAATTTCCCCCTTTGCATGCAAATTATAGATAACTTTATTAGTAGCATTTCAATATTATCCAATGTTTTATTAAATAGAATTTACTATTTTTTTATGGTAAAAATTATTATGCTTTAAAATGTTCTTTTATTCCATCTAGCTGGAGATGTTACTCTAAATGGTGAAGAGAAATTGAAGTCGGCTGAAAGTGGTGAAGTTTCTGCAGCCTCACGAAGCAGCAAAGAGGTTTGATATATTATTGATGTTAGATGTTAATAATTACAACCAATATGTTTTGTGTGATCCTTTGGACCCTGGAGAAATTTATATGAAATTTCTGTTGAGTCTCTTGAGTTAATGTAGATTTATTATTTAAGAATATACATTACTATTTAAATATGGTCCGAATTTTCACACTTCTATTATTCATATTTTTGATTTGAATCATGAATTGAAAGAAAAATAACCATCAGTTTACATAACCAATCTTTGCAGTTTTAACATACTTTTAAGTTGAAACTTTGACAGTTATCTTTACAATCTTTATTTTTGAATAGCAGAGGAAAATAAAATTTTGATTGTAGAATGCTTAGTTGACTTTCTCAATTTTTCTTTGATCTTCAGGAACCTATTGTATATTTATAATTCTAGTTAACTGACAATTCATTAAATCCTGTTAAAACATTTGGAATATTTTTTGTTGGAATAAATATATATTTGGGTATTTAATGTTGCTTAATAATTTTTTTCATAAGTTACGTATTGAAAAGTATGTATTTTTAAAAGTACTGTAAATTATTTTTGGGTTTTGGGAAAGTGAAGTATCTCAATTTATAATCTTATTTTGATAATGAAATTATAAAAAATATGCATTTACTGTGTGTATGTTTATCAAATAGGATTTTTAAAATTTGTGCTTGTCTTAATGTGTATCATGTTAAATGTATTGTTTTTGAATTAATGTAGAGTTCCCCAGTGAAAGAAGTTGGAGATGAATCTCCTAAAAAGGATAAGAAGAAAAAGAAAGGTCTTCGTACACCTTCATTCTTAAAGAAGAAGAAGCATAAGAAAGAGAAAGAAGATAAAGAAAAAGTAGCATCGTAATGCAAAATGTTATATTAAGAGGTGTAAGTTTTTTACCCATTTTTTTGTGTGTGTGTTTCTTTTCCCTCTGTGTTTATATATATTTTAAAGAAATTTGTTTTCTGTTTTTTAAGTATACATTTTATATAATTTTCGACATGTGTGGTAATGAAATTTCTGCATTGTTTTTTGAGCGAAAGGACATTTTTCAAATTTTTCATCTTTTAACTGAAATTATCCATTCTTTATCTAAGTACTTTAAAAACAATTCGATTTTTTTAAGGGGAACATTTTACAAATGGATATATATATATATATACCGTATAATATCCGGCGTATAACGCGCACTTTTAACACAAAAAATAAGATGGAAATTTAAAGGTGCGCATTATACGCCGGAAATAAAAACGATAGCTTTAAAAATAATATAAGGGATGAACATAAAAAAATTTTTTTCTTCTATTTGTATCGAAATACTGTTTATTTAAAAGAAATGACTTGCTTTATGAACTAAAAGAGATGTAGTTCTAAAAGTATACTATTTTTTTCAAAAATTTGGGAGTAATACCTCGAATAAATGACTTCAAAACATAAAAGCAATGTATACTAACGTTTCAGATTTCTTCGTAAAAAAGGGGGTGCGCATTATACGCCGAATATACCTAAAAATTAAAAAATGCAGCTTGAAAGTATGGATGTGCGTTATACGCCGGATTTTACGGTATATATTATCAAACCTGATTAAAAGAACTATTCTGAAAAAATTTTCTAAGGGGGGGGGACCCTCTTGAATATTACTTTGAAATAATATTTTTACATTCGAATCTTGTACTTGGAGAGTAAATCCTTTAATTTTTCATAAAAGTTTAATATGAGAGAGTCAACTATATAGATTGACAAAATCTAAATGTGTTTATATGTATATAATATATACACAGTCAGACCTCAATTTTATGAATTCATCAGGACCTAATATTTTATTCGTTAATTGTGGGTTTTTTCTAATATCAGGGTCCAAAAAAATGCAAATTATTTTGCACTTATTTTTTGGAAATTTTATGATAAGCAACTGCACACAGAAAATTTCAATTGTTAGAAATCCTACACTTATTATTCAGCAGCTAAAAATACTATTAGCAAATTTTTACACACCAGTTAATTGGAAGTTTTAAAGTATTGTCTAAT
The DNA here is from genome assembly GCA_019973955.1 of Trichonephila inaurata madagascariensis. Lineage (NCBI taxonomy): Eukaryota > Metazoa > Arthropoda > Arachnida > Araneae > Nephilidae > Trichonephila > Trichonephila inaurata. The sequence continues at coordinate 1,098,511 of BMAV01021793.1, forward strand.
AGATGCTTGACAATCTTTTTGATTTGACTCGAAATGGTTCTTTTTTGACTTTGTGCAGAGAAAATACTGCGTCATTTACATCCTGTTGCTTGATGTATGTTTTCAGTTTCCAAACAATGCGTAGCATTAGAAAATGTAATAGTTTCGATAGGGTTTGCATTATGAATTTCTGGATCAGAATCATAATTCATTGTTTCCAAAGAATCAAATATATCCTCTACTTCAATTGCACGGACAGAAGTCTGTCATCGATTATTGCATAATCATTAAAATCTAACCCAGGTAAGACTTCTTTCCTTATGACTTCTCCATTGGGGGCGAAATCTTCATTACCTTAAAATCTGGCGTATAACGTGCACTTTGAATACAAAAAATAAGATCAAAATTTGTGGGTGCACATTATACACCGGGCATAAAGATGAGAGCTTTAAAAAAAAAAGATGAGCATAGAAAAAATTACTTTTTTGTGTCGAAATACTGTTTATTTAAAAGAAATGACATTCCTTACAAAATTAAAGGATTTTAGTTCTAGAATTATACTATATATTTTTTTAAGGCTTGTAAGAATACCTCAAATAAAGAACTAAAAAGTATAAGAGCATTGTGAACGTACATTTTACATTTTGCGCTTTATACGGCTAATGTATCTAGAAATTAAAAATTGCAGCTTGAAAGTATAGGGGCTCCTTATACGCTGGGTTTTACAGTACTTTCTATGCGAGTGCTGAAAAGTCATGTTTTTAGAAACTTCGCCCCTAGCTTTTCTCACGATAATTTAGAGCATCCAAGACATTGAATTTTTTCTCCCCTTTTTCGTCCAACGAGGCAGTAATATTTCTCATAAGCTACTTTCTGTAAATGACTTTCATAGAATGAATTTTTCCAAGATCTAGTAAACTGATGCACACTTGTGCATTTTACATGAAAAAACAAAAATTTGATGTTAGATAAATTAATATTTGGAGGATGAGCAGAGACATTTATTGAAAAACAAATTTTTCTCTTTTGTTTAAATACGGAAAACGTCATCCATGACTTATGTTCTTCAGCTTATTCTGTCGGTAAAATCTTTGTTTTTAAAACATTGTGGCTTTACTGATCTTATTACCACAAATGGCTTTAACCTGTTAGTTTCATCAGCAATAATTGCCAACAAAACTGTAATTCTCATTTTGCCTTTTTCTAGCCAAAGCATTTTTCTTTTCTGAAACGAAGCCTTTTGTCTGGTTTTAAATCACAAAATAATCCTGTTTCATCTACATTGTAAATGTTTGGATGGAGAATACCCTTTAATTAGGGTAAACAACCTTTCTTTTCAATCATTTACTACATTTTCATCTACATCTGCCTTTTATCCACATGCTTTTTTTGGGTTACATCATATCTTTTCTTAAAACAATCAAGCGTTGGATGCAGAAAAGTCTTTCACATCATGCTTTTCATCAAGTTGAAGAGCCTTTTCTTTAATTAGTTCCGATAATGGCTATCTTTCTTGACATGAACAATGTTGAACCATTCCAATAATTCTGATTTAAGAACAGAACCAATAGTGGCTCTTTATGACTTCCTTATTTTAAATGATTTTTCTGGACATTCTGCTGATGCCTTTTCTATTTCTGCTTGCTGTTTGATAATTGTAAGTATTGTCAAGGTAGAAATTTTAAGATTTTCTGCTAAAGCATTTTTTGGTCCAATGTTGTCAAACTCGCGTAAAATGTTAAGCTTTTCACTCAAAGAAAAATGTTTTAGTTTCCGACAATGGGCCATGCTCCACAAATTTTCAAAAACCAAATTTTCTGAAAAATCGTTCTTACAATAAACCTTACTTCTTTCAAGAAAGAGTAAATAGTAAAAACCCTTAAAATATTTCCCTGTAGTGTTGGAGATTGGAGAGATCAGAAAGAAATTTTCCTGTACTATTCAAAATTCCTGCGATAGGTTACACTCGTGACTAATCCGCACTTGGGGCGATAGAGTCATTAGCCTAATAATGGGCTGCACCCTTTCCTGTCGAAATTTGCTGTCTACTAGAAAATTCCTTTCTGTACTTGATGAAAAGGACATGTCGTGTGAAAGTGAAATATTTTCTAATGTGAACTAATACAAATTTTTTTTCAGCCATTGAAATAATTCAGTAATTTGGTTTTTTTTATTGAAGAAATAGAAGTTTGTTAAATCGTGTTCTGACTATATATATATATATATATATATATAGTATAATATATTTGATAAAGTCTTTAATGATTCTTGGCCATTGATTACCGGTTGATTCAAAATTAGTGTGACCAATTTTAAAAGCATATAACTATTTATGGTGAATTTTTATTGTTTGTGATTTTATTTTAAAAATGAAGCATTTAAATTACTAATTTAAATATTTTTATTAGTTGAAGTTAATTATAGTACTGAAGTTGCATCCTCAAAACATGAACAAAATTTTAAAGCTTTTGAAGGATGTTTGTTGTATTTCTGTTATAAATTAAAGCATTAAAAATCAAGACATTTTTCTAATGTATTAATATCTAAACTTGTAAACAAAATAAAATTTGGTGAGCAATCAAAAGCTCCAGGAAAAAAATGTGAATGAAAGTCCTTAATGAAAAAGAAAAAAAGAAATTGAAAAGAATTATCGTTGTAAGAAATCCTTTGCTTCCAAGAACTTTGGCAAAGAAGCTACAGGTATCACAATCAATAATTTGTCATCAGATAAAGAAAATTGTTTATAAAAAAATTTAATAAACCAGTCTGTTGTCAAATGTCTGCAAAGACTGTAGAAAAATGAAGAAAATGCTCTTAGTCTCTGTATTTAATGTTATGCAAAGGTATATACAAATCATGGATAACTTCAGATAAAGCATTGTTTCATCTGTCATTTACAACTGGCGAAACGAAGATACAAAATATTCCACACGAAAAGCATCGCAAAGACTGCTCTTTTAGAAAAGGCATGTTATCCTTCAGGTGTTATGGTATGGATGGAAATGTCCTCTTCAGGCTTAGCAAAACCATTTTTTTTTATTAGAACCAAAGGCTAAAATTGCTGCTACATACTATCAGCAAAAAGTTTTGAAGCACATGATCAAAGAAAATAAACGTTACCTTTGATGAAAGTTTTTCCCCCCACCAAGATTCTGCACCATGTCATATTGCAAAATCAATTATAAATGGCTAAAAAATAAAAATAAACTTTCTTCCTTATGAGAAATGGCTATCATCACCCCGATTGTGTTCTCTGTGAACAATTTTTATGGAAATACTAATAAAAGCAATCAAATTGATGTAAAGTAAGGACTTCAAAAAGCAATCAAATTGATGTAAAGTAAGGACTTCAAAAAGCAATCAAAGAGGAAGTTAGAAAAATTCCCCCAAAATGTTCAAAGAAGCTCTTTTGTCTTGACTAAATATTTACTTAAAGTGCTAATGAAAGCCACACTGAAAATTTCAAGTAAATAACTTTATTCAATAAAAATTTAGGATGCTCTGAAAATGGTTACATTATTTTTGAATCAACCGGTATATTCGATAAAAAAAACAAATCAACTTCGTAAATTTGGGTTTTTTCTCCCCCAAGATAGTGTAGGTTGCCAGTTCTAAGTATGAAATCTGGCAAGTCAATAATGAAGAACTGAAAGGCATAGCTCTTATATTTCTTGAATATTCATTTTATTATGATTTAATTTATATTTTCTATGTTTCTGTTTTCAGCATAATTCTTTTGATTACAAATTTGAATTTCAGTCATTCAGTTGACTGTAGAGAAGTAATTAAAAATGATATAAAATGTAAGAGTTTGAATTTTTTACAGGTATTGCTCGTAACTGCCAATAATTATTTACATTTTGGCTTGGTGCTGGATGCGACTATTATTTCATTTTGAATTGCCTGCATCATGTTTACAACGTATGTTCTCTTCAGATGGCTGTAGACCTTGTAGGCTGTTCATAAGTGAGGAACTAAAGTCACTTCAGCCTTACTTCTTCCATTATGCTGCTGTGAACTTATAAATGGGGTCTGTTAACATTTTGTTCTATAAAAAAGAACAGCAATGTCTGTGTAAAGTAAGAATTGAGAGAAAATTTTTAAAAATTATTAAAAATTCTAAAGTTTATACAATTATATAATTAGGGTTTATTTGATTTGTTACAGTGGTTTCTTCTTCATGACACTGTACATAAACTGTTAACCATCGTTTATAATAAATGTTTTTGGGGAATTTGTGCAGAATTGTAGAGGCAGCTATGTGAAATTATTTTAATAGTAATTCCATGACATGTTTCTAGTTTTTACATTAATCTTTTTAGAATTGGGTTTTGTACGATATTTTTTATGGTCTGCTTCTCTGTAACTTCCTGCATTTTGTTTTTTTATCCATGTATTTTAATTTTTCTATGGAATTTGAGTTTAAAATGTGTTTGATATAAAATGAAGAAAGTAAATGTTTTCAGTAGAATTTGTCAGCATGTGTGTGCCTATATGTAAATAAAATTTTTATTGGTAGTTTTGTTCTTGTTCTTGTTATTGGTATATTTGTAATCTTTATGATGTATGAAGCTTAATCTTTGTAATCTTTGTGATGTATGAAGCTTAATCTTTGAATGTCAAACATTTATGGAAATAGTTCTATTTGCCCTCTATCAAATTTCTGCATTTGTTGATTATTTTGAATCAGATGTTGCTTTATGCATGTATAACATGAGAGTATATTTTGCCACCTTTCATGTAAAAAAAAAAAAAGTTATGCTAAGAAATCTGCACTTATTTGTAATTTTTTTCTGATATAGTTTTTTTTATGGTAAGTTGTTAGGTTTAAATATTTGAATTATTATGTCATATGTGCAATTTCATGTTAATTTTTACAACTTTGATCCAGTGTGTTGAAATATATGATTGAATGTAGAATAAAATCTTAAAAGCATTATATGTTGCATGTTTTATAATCATTTATTAATCATCTTTATTAATAGTATATATAAAAAAAAACTCGTCTTAAAGCATCAAAAATTTGCTTTGAAGTCCTAAAATTATGGGTTTAAAGATAGTTATAGTTTTAATATGCCTGTAACAAGTATTTTAATTTTGACATTACTGGAATATCAGTATATATATTTTCATACTATAGAATACTTAATATAATTTGTTTAATTGTTTTGGAGGGGGTCTTCATTTAGTCAGGTTTGCTATGCTATACATTTCCAGGAATTTTATTTTAAAAAAATTTGAGAAAAAACAGATCTTGATAAGATCTCAGTTTTGGCTTTCCATAAGAAGTGAATACACTTTTCTTAGTGAATAGGCGAAGAAAATTCTGACTCAATTCTCCACAATTTATTTATGTAAAAAGGCCTTCTCATCTGTCACTGCCATCAAAACACAGTACTGATCTCAGCTTGAAATATATAAATGCAGTTCTCCGTCTTGCAGTAACAACATTGGATTCAAATATCTATAATCATATTTCAAGTAAGCAGGAACATCCATCACACTAGAAATGTATGATGCTAAAATTTGATATATTTAAACTATTTTTTAATTGCTTTGTTTTTACAGTTTTTATTTTATTATGGTTTATTAATAAAGCTTTCATAATTTGGTTACAATTAATAGTTTCATTTTATTAACTAGGTACATTTTATTTGTTCTTAGTTCACAATTTTTTTTTATAAATACATGTAACATTTAAAAATTCCTATTAGTGGTCTGTGGGATCTAAATTATGAATTTACCGGTCCGTGAGGTCAAAAAGTTAAGGATGAATGAAATTTAAATTTGAGAGTTTCATTGAACAAAAGGCTGATGAGGCTTTCTTTTAGATGCATGTTTAAGTTATCCTAAATTTTTGCTGCAAACGGATCTATTATCCACATATTATGTTTGGGATCTTCATTATTTGGGGAATGAGCAAAAAATTCTGTAAGTGATTTCAAGTTCTTAAGTGGTTAACATCATTTTCCTTCATGTTTTCATCAAAATTAGAAAACATTTGCAGATCGTCTTCACTCAACTGCGTTTGCCACAACAATATTTTCTTTTGAAACGCATCCATTTTATTTCATGTGAACGCGTCCTTAAGTTGTCTTCGCAAGGATATGTTTAGTTCATTTAACAGGGAAAAATATCTGTCAGGTATGCAAGCTTTGCTAGACATACATACACGTCCTTAAGTTGTCCTTGTAAGGATATGTTAAGTTCATTTAACAGAAAAAAAAAAATGTTAGGTATGCAAGCTTTGCTAGATATTCATTGTTGGACAAGAATTTTTGCAATTTCGGATTATTTTATTCCTGGAAAAATAATTTGACTTCTTCCCGCAAAGGGAATAGTTGGGTCAGTATTTTACCCCTAGACAGCCATCTCACCTCAGCATGATGAAGAGGAGTATACTCGGAACCCATTTCTTCTCAAATATTCGAGAATTGAGTGCTTTATGTCGAATTTCCTTTATAATTTCAATGACATTTAATAACACTTCATGTAGTTCTGGGTACATATTTTTCACTGCAAGTTGTTTTTGATGTATAATGCAGTGTGTAGATAAAATATCTGGGACTAACATTCTTCACCTTTGCAACAATTCCTGAAAGATGTCCAT
>BMAV01021793.1:1120099-1146229 GCA_019973955.1 Trichonephila inaurata madagascariensis
ACAGTCATTTTGACTGCTTTTGGGCAATATAGGTATATACTAAATTTCAGTCTTTCTAGTGTTAAATATTTCAGATTCATTTCTAATACTTATTGTGATTATGATGGCTAATTCTCACGGCACACAGTCAAACTTGAAGGTTTAAACACAATAGTCACAGCACGGCAGGCAGTGGCGTAAAGGAGTATATTAGGGCCCTCTGCAAAGTCAGGTTTTGGGCCCCAAACCCAGAGCCTATTTAAGCTCATTTAGGGCCCAGGGCGCATTAGATCTACAGGCCCCCTTGGCGTTGGAGGATCGAAATTTATTACCAAAAAATCTGATAAAGCCCATCTTATCCGGGCCCCTGGTCCATGGGCCCCCACCCCAAGCGCCCAATGGATAAAACGGTACTGCCCAAACCGGATCTTACAAAGAATTGCGTATTTGTCGTCAGTCAGGCTATGGGCTCTCTAGAATCCTGCCCCCCCCCGCGATGTGGGGGTTGTAGAGGAGTACGCTACTCCACTGACGGCAGGGAAAAATCCCCGATACTTCAGCAGTGAAATTCAAAGGTGTGCAACAAAACCAACGCTAAACACCTTTATTCCAAACTTGAGGTACCAGTATGCTACCCTTTCTTCTCAATATGTAAATTACGAATTTTATCAATTTCCTTGTCGGCAATTTTGAATTATTATGAAAAATGTATTTGTGACCTTAATTTTGGACACTAGCATATCCATTATATATATAAGAGAAAATCAATTCACTCATTCATCACGAGATCTCCGGAAAAAATTAGACCTACAGACTTGAAAAATTTGACAAACATTATTCTTTTGTTGAGTAGAGATTCGCTAAGGACGAGATTTGCTGAAATAAGCTAGCAGTGGGGAGGAAGAGGGTTACAAAAGAATAAAAGATAATGTATCTTTTGTTTATATACATTTAGAAGGAAAACGACCCACTCTTTTATCACGTGATCGGAACTATATTCGCCTTACAGTCTTGAAATTTGGCAAACATACTTCTTTTATTGAGTTGAGATCCGTTATATATGAGTTTTTGTGAAAATCGTCTCCCACGGAGATAGTATCTATATATTTGACATAAATAATATTTATATATTGACGGATGAGCCTTTGAAATACCGGGTAATTCAGCTATATTTATTAATTTGATTTTGCTTTTTTTATTTGCTAAACCGGTCAATTCTTGGAGTTTAAATTTGCGATTTACTTACAATTGTTCAAAATATCAATCAAATTTTGGCTTAGTTAATTTTTCTAGCTTTTTATCTCAATTGATATATTTTTTAATTCACCCGTTCGAAGAACTTGTATACCGGCTAGAAAAAATATACATGTGTCAAAACATTAAAGCGTTATATCTACTTATTTAAGGAAGGCGTAGGTTATAAGACAGAAGGAAATTTGGCATACTTGGAAGCTATTACAAATAAAGAGAATAGTTACAGAATGCTATAAATATATCTTTTGCTTAGTTGATGTAAGTGATACAAAACGGAGAATAAGCAAGAAGCTCGCCAATCGCTGACAAGAAAACAAAATAAACTGTTAAAATTGGTTAGTAGGGTTGAGTTGAGTTGAGTTTGGTGTTTTATGGCGCAAGAGCCAGTTTTGGCTATACTGCGCCAAACATTCATAGGTCTGTGGTCTGGACAGGAAAAGAAGAAAAGAAGTTGGATGACAAGATGGAGGGTAGAAAATAGAGAAGGATCACTGGGGTACCCCGGGGTCGTGACACTCGTGTTTACCAAAGATAGTAAACCCCTTGGGAAAAGGAAAAGATCACTAGAGGATACCTCGGGATTGTGACACCCGTACCCACCTAAAGAAGATGAGCCCCCTGAGGGGCGGTTAGTAGGGAGTGCGATTTCTTCTTGTTGGCGTACAAGAATCATGGCGATGTTTCATGCTATGAATGAGAGTCTTGAATAATTCTGGTGACAGATTCTACTATTTTTAGAGCAAAATGGTTTTGAGCAGGGACGTCTTAAGACAGAGGTTCCTAAACTTTTTTGTCTCGTAGACCCCTTGCCATGTTTTTCGGTTTTTGCGGTAGACCCCTACTTACTTAATATGGAATTTTTGCAAAATTATCAACTTAAATGCGCTTATGACAGTTGGTACATAGCCACTTACTTTAAATGATATGAATTTCTAACTGTAGTGAAGTATAGAATTTAAAAATTAAGAAACCTATTCTAATTAATTTAAAATTTAAGTGATACATAACGTAATTTTGATTAAGAAACAAATGTCTATAATGATATGGATGAATATGGTGTTTCAATAAAAAATTTTCAACATTTGTTATCAATCTTGTCTGGTTTAGCCCTAAATTTCCTTGGTTAGTAGTGTCCAGCTGACAACAGTGCTGAAACTCCTCACTAGGAAAAGCAATTAGAAGAGAGCTTTCTCCAATACTCCATAATTCGAAGTAAATAACAGGTAACTCTTTAAAACCAAAATTGCTGACATCCGTTTCTAAACTTTACTACGTTACTTCCTATTCCTATCAGTTCCTCTTGTAATACATTTTTTTTTCAATGTGACCATAGGAATTCATTGCCTTCTGTGGTAATTACCAAGGAAATGCATTCTCAAACCTAGTTTCAAAATCTGAATAAAGAAAATTCGTTACGTCCAATATTATAGTCTTTTAGCTTAATTCTGGCAATAAATGCAGAAAGGAGGGTCCTTGTTTTAATAAAATTTATGCTGTTGCCTTGTAACTGCAAATTAGACTTATTAAATATAACAAGTAAATGTGTTAAATAGGTAAAATCTGGTTTCTATTTGATTAAATTTTCTTTTAAAATTAAAATCACGATCTGGTTTAGTGAGAACTGTCGTAGACCCCCCCCATTTACACCTCATGGACCCCCAAATTATTTTCTTGCTGTCGTGGATCCCTTGTAAGTCGTCATAGACCCCTAGGGGTCTATATAGAACACTTTGGGAATCACTGTCTTAAGACTTTTTGAGGCCCTGTGCCCCTACTCAAATGTAGATCGCACCTATGACCCTTAAAAGTAGACAGTACATAGCATACGTTGTTAAAAAAGCCCATATAAGCAATAACCCGAAACAAATAAATGTGTTTGACTTACAATCACACAAACCGGCTTGACTGAGCTTTTGACTGAATAAGTAATGTTAGTATATGGCAATAGAGGCCTAGACCAGGGGTTAACAACCTTTTGAGTCAAAAGAGCCAAAAATTAAAATTTACAAAATTTCAAAGTTTTTAGAGAGCCACAAAATTTTTTCTTGCCAACAATAAATAGTATTTGCATAAATAAAGTTTTTTGATAAAAAAATCTAATCTATTTAATCATAAGAAAAAATATCTATTTATTCATTTATAAGTATTTTCGAAACAAATTAGATAATATATATGTGGCATTATTAGATAATTATTTATTATTTAAGTAAAAAATATTAAAACAATTAAACATTTACTTACAACACTACTTGTGTGACATCTCTCGCGTTCTTCTTCTAACATAACTCCTACGTTCTTTGACGGCCACGATTAATGGCAAAACTTTTCCAACCCAATTCCAAGAGGAAAAACGAAGCAACAATGCAAATAAGATATCCTTTAAAAGGATAGAAAGTTTAGTGAGAAAAAATGGCAATCTTAGAGAAAGCTTAGTGTGGAACAAGTGGAAGTGAATTTAGACGGCTACTCAATCAAGGAGACGCCCACCCTCGCTATTATTTACAAGAAGTAACTATTGCACACCAGTACATCATAAATCTACCTGAACGTATCACTGTCGTTGTGTCTTCAACCAAGGTAGGAGGATTATATTCCGAAAGCTAATATAATATAGAAAGCGAGATTAGGTAGATAATTAGTTATATATTGATAAGTGACCTAGTTGTGCGATCTGACTTAAATAAATCGGCATACTTTGGTTTATTCTCACTTAATATAAGTTTGTTCGTTATATAAGTAATTTAAGTTAAATTCTTAATAAAAGTTGTATTAAGAATTATAGAATGTCTCATCCTTCCGATAATCCCACACCTCTAACTTACGCGGAACCCCCACGTCATAGCTATCGAATGATGGCTATGTCACACTTGTAATAACAAACAATTGAGCAAATAAATTTAATAGGAGGATGGCTTTGCATGGTTATTCAAGTAGAAAATTTAAACTTTACTAAACAATGTAACTTTTTTTTTTTTTAAAAAAAAACTTTAACATACATTTGAGCAAACAAATTCAATGAGAGCGTTGGCTTTGCTTGGTTTTAGAAAGTTTGAATAAATTTCGCTCATAACTTGTTGTTTTAAGTTTCATACACGACTCTAAATTTTCATTTGTTAGTTGGCTTCTTACTTTACTTTTAATTATATTCACGTAAGAAAACGCTTGCTCGCACGAATATGTCGATCCGAAGATAGTGATCACTCCACAAATGCCAACTTCTTCACCTTACTGTAGCAATCTGGAAGACTATTCCATGCGTCGAATATAAGTGCCTCAACTCACGGCATTTCTTTTAAAGTTTTCAACTGTTGTTGCATTACGTACATACATTTCTGGACCTCCAACTCTTCCAACTTGCTTCTCAACTCTGTAAATTTTCCACTCCACAAAGCTTTAGTTTTTAAATCTATCAGTTGCATTTCTAGAGATCCAGTATCAATTCCAAATGGCTCACAATGTGGATTTCGTTACTATTTGTGTTGAGAGGATTTACTGTGAATGATAGAGTAGTTTTGTTGTTTTTGAATTGCTCAAATCTATCTCAGCAAATTCATCTTTAATTTTTTTTTTATAACTGTGCACTGGTGTTATAGCGATATTGCTTTAGAAACTGAAAATGAAGTAATTTTTACTTTTCTGAATACCTTTTGCAAAAAAAATTAATTTTTTTCTTCGAAACAAACAAATTCTTTTACCAAAACATAGGCTGTGTTTCCCTTTCCTTGCAGTTTTAGATTCGGCTCATTTAATTTCGCTGTGATATCCACCATAAAGTAAAAATTTTGAAACCATTTGTCTTTCACTAATTCAGGGGGATTAATGCCTTTTTCGTTGAGGAGTGTATTGATTTCATTCAAGCACAAAGCAAAACGTTTCAACACCTTACCTTTGGAAAGCCATCGAACTTTATTGTGAAGAAGGAGATCGGAATACTGAGTCTCCATTTCGTTTAAGAATTCTTTAAACTGACAATGGTAGAGTGCTTTTAGCAAGAGGCTGTTAACAATCTTATATATATATATATATAACAGCAAGATTACCAAATTCATGACCTCAACTATTTCGGCTGAAAATGTTTGGGCACAAAGCGCTTCTTGGTGTATTTTGCAGTGAAACGTAAGAATTTCGTGGTTTATTTTGCTCTGAAGAATCATTGTTGCCCCTTTATTTTTTCCTTTCATACTTCTGGCTCCATCAGTTGCTATTGAAACGATTTTGTTTAAATCTATCTTATTGTTTTCAAGGCATTTTTTCTCGGCATTCGCTATATCTTCCCCTCTAGTTTGACCTGAGAGCGGTAGCAATCCTAGAAGTTCTTCTTTTGGATCTTGGAAAGACATATACCAGACAGAAAGGGCAACTTGTGCCGTGTCTTTTATGTCGCAAGACTCATCTACTGCAAGTGATAAGGCAGAAGAAAATTGAATATCTTCCACCTGCAAATATGTTACATTTGAAGACATTTTAGCTATTCTATCCTGTACTGTTTTAGCTGATAGTGACAAATCTTTATTCAATTCCTACTATTAGCTCACACAATCTCTACATATTTATTTATATATTTATTTATTTATCTTGGTGGAATTTTCAATCGTTAATAAAATACATTTTAAAGCGCTAAATTGAGCTGAAATTTTATATACAGGATTATTTTGGATGACAATACAATAATATAATAATAATTAATAAAAATTAATTGATTAAAACTAATTATTTAAAGAATTACAAATACAGCCACGTTGGCATCATTTTTGGCGACTTAGTGGCCCTTTTGGCGACTTGTGTCAAAACTTGTGAAAAGGTTTTATTCTCACGTGTTAAAGTATTCAGTTAAACTGAAATTTATATACACGATTGTTTTGGATGACAATACGATACTTTAATTATAATTAATAAAAATTAATTACCACTTAATGTTGTGATTCTGTCATATGTATATACATATTTATATCAATTGTAACTCTTCAATAAAAAGTAGCTAAAACAAAATTTTTCTTTGTTGATTTAAGTAGGAATTGACTTAATTTTTTTTTTATATTACTTGTTTTTTTCAAGATTTCTGGTTTGTTTTTGAAATTACGTAACAGTTCTTTAGATGCACGTATGAAACAATCTTTGACGTACTCACTATCTGTGAATGGTTTGTCTTTTTTTTACAATTTCTTGCGATATCACGAAGCTTGCCAGATTAACATTACATGTAGGATTGCGCGCGTCCAGTTACTTTACATGGAACTTGATTACTGTTTTTATTTTTGGAGCTCGCGACAGCTTTTTTTTTGTTCTTCACTAGCTGGATATTTACTAGCAAACTGAGTGTGTTTTGTAGTGAAGTGTCTCTTTAAATTTGATTTCTTATTATGTGCGAGTTTTTATTGGCAAATGAGACAAGTCGGAAGGCCTAATCCTCGTTAATAGATTCAGGACGATTTTTAATTTTTTTTGATAAATAATATTTGTTAATGGAACTTCACATCTAAAGAGCCGCAGGTTGCGACCCCTGGCCTAGACCCATACATGGACGACATTCATCACATGTAGCTAGTTGACATATCGTCCGAAATTCCCAGTTTTTCGAAGAATACAACCGAAAATAACATTTGACCGTTGAAATTATTCGAAACGTGATCTTATTAAGGCTGAATCGAGAACGAGACGAGGACCCTTTTGTGGCCGAGACCCTGGGGCCAGGCCCAGTTGGCCCATGCCTTAATACGTCCCTGGTTTTGAGCTCAACAGTATTCTTTGGGGGAGGCTGACGAATTGAAATTTTTCGTCCAAGTATGTCAAAATAGCTCAACAAAATTCAAGTTTGTCTTGCTGGTTTATGCATGCGCTGCATATTTTCTCTTTGAAGATATTCTTCAACGAGTTGAGAATGATGTGGTATCAAATTATCATCCATGGATAAGAAATGTGTGAAAAGGCTTGAGTCCCTATTACTGCGTAAAATACGAACTTGAGGTTTAAGAATGTCATTTCTGTGTCTAATTTCATTAATAGAATCTTCTCCGAAAACTTGAAATCCAGTACGTCCAGTACACATTATGCCCACCCGTACCAAAACACCACTACCACGTTTCTGATCTCGTTTTGTAATATTATGAGGATGAAAACGGATTCCACGCTCTCTCCAAACAATGCTGCGATGAGAATTATTTTATAAACTGAATCAGGATTCATTAAAGATATCACATCGTTTCATCGATTGTCTGTACAGTTTCCAAGTTCTTGACTTCATCGGAAATGGGCTCACTTTTGCACTGAAACTAATTACATGCAAACAGCTGAACGTCTGGCATACAGGTCTCTCTCTTAAGTCTTTTGTAAACAGTTTGTTTGAAAGTCATTGTTACTATGGTTGACGTAAAATCCGAAGACAGCTGCCTGGTACATATAATCCGATCTTTTCACGTAATTATGGGCAAAAATTGTTCTTGTCTAGCTCCTGTTACTCTCAATTGACCATTATAACTTGCCTATGAATGTTTCGAATGATTTGGCACTAATTTTCATAGCTTAGAGATTTTGCATGGCGTAGCATTTAAGACACTAGCTACTTTAGTCCATGATCGTCTATTTTCTAACATTCCAGTGATAGTGCCTTTCAAGTACAAATCGATTAGCCTTTTTTGTGTCTGTCTTAATCAACACTTTTGAAGCAGTTGAAATATGTATAGGCTCATTGAATACACAAACAATCAAAATAGCAAAATCCCACCATCCAAAAGTGCATTCATGTCACTTTATTTGCAAGATTCCCAATAGTTCTTTCCATCGTTCTATTACGTCACTGACAACAATTTTGTATGCACACAATTTTTGGAAAACATCAGTAGATTATGTACATACTTAAGATCAAAAACTTCTGTTACATTTAATCGTTTCATTTCTCAGTCATGCTTAACTTTTAAAACCATTATACGTATATACTTCAAAATTAGTTTCTTCTTTGCTTATGTTTCTGATATTATTTATTAGAAATTCTAAGCTAAAGTTTTTGAAAAGTATTTGTGTAACTGGTAGGAGGAATAACTAAGAAGAATACACAATTTTTAACAATTAGTTTTAAATTTTGTTTTGTAAAAGGCAGCAATTACTGCTACCTACGCTATTCAACTACCGTCAAATATCCCATGATATGATCCCCATTTTATACAAATTTGACGTTTCTTGCATGTCGGCTTCATGGTGTAACGATTTTAATAACTAGCTGCGTAGAATCAAGTAAGACAAAAACATGATGATACAATTTCGCTTTAACAGGGGACAAAATGGCTAAATGTTTTGAAATAAGTTTAGAAGAAAGAAAAGTTGAATTCAGCCATTGAAATAAAATAGTTCTTTCAGAAATATAGGAAGTTGTTTCGATAGATTTAATTAATATTATATTCAAAGCACCACAAGAAACTCAAAAGAAAAAGAAAACAACCTACATAAATAAGCTTCAAATGTTTTTTTTTCTAGAAAGACAACATTAAATAAAACATGTTTTTCACAAACAGAAAAAAATTACGGAGTGTATAATACTTTCTAGAGAAAATAACCAGAGTTAAAATATAAGAAAAGAAGTGCTACAAATTTCAGAATTTTATGATGCAGAGCATATTTAAAAAGCGTCGTTAAAAGCCATTCGCAAAAAACAATGCATTCTAAAAATATGATATACGATTAAAAATACTTAACAAATTTAGGGAAACCTAACTAGTTTCAAGTAAACCATAAGATGAATTATTTAAAAAGATGAAAAATAATGGAAATATACTCTGTAATAAAAAATAAATGCACCTAGAGGGAAAGAAGCTACTATCACGAAAATTAACATGTATGTAATGTATGAAGAGATAAGCAAATGATTAAAAATTCAGAAGAATAGATTGTTTTATTAAGACGATATGACATGAAAAAGGTTACAAATTAGTAGGTAGTAAATCCCCCTCTGGCAGCTATAAAAGCCGAAATACGGTGTGACATCCAATCAGTGAGGTCACTTATGATCTCCTGCGGAAGTTCATGCCATAATCTTTGCAACTGCGCAGTTAATTAACCAGTACTTTGAGATGGTTGCAGTTGCCTCCCAAGCACGCCCCAGACGTGCTGTATTGGCAAGAGGTCTGGTGGCCAAGGGAGTGTACGTCATATCCTTAAAGACATCGTTGAGAGAGTCGCACAGTATGTGGAAGAGCACGTTGTATTGCTGATAAATAGCTCCTGAGTGACCTGATAGCATAGAGAGTACAACTGGTGTTAAAATCTCGTCCACGTAACTGCGTGCAGTCAAAGTGCGTTGAAGGACGACTAGAGGTGATCGTGTGTCCCAACGAATCGCTCCCAATACTGTCATACCTTGTGCAATCGCCGTATGCCTCTCGACAATAAATGCCGGATCGGATTGGTGGCCTGGCCGATTCTACGCTTCTATGCGTTGGGCATCATCACTGAAACTGAATTGGAATTCATCACTGAAGATCACACGTCTCCAGTCGGTCACACCCCAGCTTGTCCGAGATCAGCAAAAATCCAATCGACACTGCCTATGATGGGATCAATGGTAGGTGTCATGATGGTAGTCGGCTTCTTATACTTGTTTGGAACAGCCGTCTCCGAATGGTTTCCCTTGATACCACCAAGTGTCTGAAAGATGATAAATGGCGTCGAACCGATTCCAGGTACGTTTTTAGAGAGGACGTAGCTGCTCTTATGATTATGCGATCATTTCACGCATTTGTGTTCCTGGGATACCTTGACCCTCCGCGACGGTAGACTATCCGTTCCGTGATCCACTGTTGCCAGTATCGAGCGAGTACAATACCGCTCCGACCAAGGTGGCCCCCGATACTCCTGTTCGAACAGCCTGCTTCTCTGAGGCCTACAATACGACCTCTCACCAAGTCCAACAACTGTTCGTGCTGTCACTGGTTACGTCTCTGAGGCAACTCTATATAGTCACATTACCGTCCATTCAAATAGACAGATTTGTTTGAATAACCTTACGGCACGAGCAATCATGCTTTTACACTCTCCCAGTTGCGCATTTCATATGCGCATAAGCGCGCTTATTCTTGTTTCATTGGTGTCGAAATTTTAACCATTTGCATATCTCTTACCAGACTACATGTTTCGTGATAGTAGTTCGATTTCTTCTGGGTGCATATATTTTTTTGTGACAGAGTGTATATTTATTCTAAAAGAAATTTAAAAATAACAGAATATTTCACTGAGAAATGAATTATCGAGGATTAAACAAAATTAAAAAATATTGTACGTATACCTCCAAAAAGTATATACCTCATATCTAAAAATAACCATTCACACACACAATGCGTGAGTGATATTTTTTTCTCTTTTCGACTACCTTCCTGCTGTGATCCGGTTTCATTGTTGGAATAGGGCTTGATATGAGCAATGGATTCAGTGTCAGTTCTGCCACTAGTTTAAAAAAGAACCATATTTCATTTTTACATCTGTTTTCTTTTCAAGTTTTCATGCTCGTTTTAACCGGCAATTTCTTTTTAAATATTGGGCCTCTCCTTGGGGGTGTCTATAAATTCGTTTTATGGTCTGGGATTTCGCTTAGACCAATACGAAAAAAAAAAGTTGTTTAATAAATCTCTGGCCGCAGCTATGAAAGCTTTTCTTTTTGCATTAACTTTTTTTAAAAAAGTGTATTTTTTACTTCCTCTGATATTATTATTTAAAAAAAATATGCAAAATTTGCATTTTGTTTTGAATTTTTTCTACCTCAGGTTTTTATCATAGATAAGGCATAGTACTACATATATTTTGAATAATATATAATTTTAAAATGTTTCTCCGAATGAGTTTAAAGTTTAATCGAGAAGAAAAGCAAAAATGAAAATAAATAAAGAATAAATAAATAATTCAAGCAATACTAATACATAATGCATATTTTCGTGCCTAAGTTGAGAGTTTCTGGAATTTGATTAAGATGAAAGTAAGGGTGTCTGTCGGCTTGTATACGGATACGCTAATCTTTTAAAAAAAATAAAAATAAATAAAACCGTTTTTTTTAACAATTTTTATTCTGTAGGAGTGATAATTCTCCTATATATGTATAGATAAATATTTTATTTAGGGAACTAAAAATGAGTCGTAAAGGTATTCAAACTATTTATTAACTTGACTGACATTAAGTAATTTGTTATCCATACAAATTCATACGTTATACTTGCTAGATTTATATCTTTATTATTCTCCGCAGCATTTACCAGGTGTATGCATAATTATTTTCTCGTTTAACTAAGAGATGACGCCAGCGAAAAGTATGCAACATATTAATTTGACACATACGTCATTTTGTTCGTCTGGCATTAAACTACAAAAACGCACAAGTTGAGTCCACCAAAAACTAACGTCTTTGTTTTATCGTTCAGTAATCATGACGAATTTTGTGTCTGAAAAAGAACATTTGCAGCACGTATTGCTTTTCTTATTTAATCAAAAGAAAAAGGCAGTTGAAAGTCATCGTTTGCTAGTAGAAACATGGTGAATACGCTTCATCGATTAAAACATGTGAGATATGGTTTCGACGGTTTAAAAGTGGTGATTTCAATGTGAGAGAGCTCTGGTAGGCCACAAAAGTGCGAAAAAGAGAAATTACAGGAGTTATTGGATTATGAACCAACTCAAACTCAGCAGCAATTGGCAAAAGCATTAAATGCGTCCCAAGAAACAATCAGAAGACGTTTACGAGCAACGGGGAAGATCAATAAATTGGGTAAATGGATCTCACACGATTTGAACAAACCATGGCTTTCACCTCGCCAAACCGGTTCTTCAACACCAAGGCCAAATCGTTTCGGCAAGAAGACCATGCTTTGTGTCTGGTGGGACCAGAGTTGTATTGTGTATTACGAACTCTTGAAACCCGGCGAGACCACGATTTGATCGAAAGACGACCGGAATGGACCAGAAGAAATGGCAAAGTGATTTTGTTACACGATAATGCGCCGTCTCACACAGCAAAACCAGTTGAAATCGCTTGGATGGGCATCCTTCCGCACCCACTGTACTCCCCAGACCTGGCACCGTCTGACTATTACCTCTTCGCATCAATGGGGAACGCGCTCGCAGAGCAGCATTTCAACAATTTCGAAAAAGTTGGAAAATGGCTCGACGAATGGTTTGCCGCAAAAGACAAGCAGTTTTTCTAAAATGGTATTCATAACTTACCTGAAAGACGGGCGAAATGTGTAGAAGCCGATGGTCAATATTTTGAATTAAAAAAATTAATTTCCCTTGAAAATTACGTGTTTTCTTTACCAAAAAAGCCGGAAAAAACTTATGCGTACAACTGGTAGATTACTTTGATGCTAAAATTTGTCTTAAATGAAAGGGATTCATGCTCACGTATTACATCAAAATCAATCTGATAAAAGTTTAATTTGCAAGTATAATGAGTAATTTGAGTATTTAAGAAAATAAATGGAGCTTGAAAAAATTCAGAAATCTACAGTTCGCGAAAAGTTAATTAACCCCTTCCAGGCTCATTTTATTTCTGGATTATGGATAAAAAAATATCAATTTCTTTTTACTTATTTTCAAACATACATATCTTTTTAAACATAATAGCGCCATTCTCATAAAAAATTTCCTAAAAATTAATATAAAAAAATTTATGTAAATAAGTGAGTAATTTACCTGTAAAGTTGGCTTTCTGTATGGTAGAAATCATTAGACTTTGGAGTCAATTCACGCAAGCTATAATAAATATAAAGCTTAGAATACCTAGTTTTTATCTTGAATAACAAATTTTATTTACATCTTTTGCATTTACATATATGATTATAAAATTATTAATCAAAATTTGATCGTGTATAATAAATTCAAAAACATGGTATTGCACATAACCCAACATAGTAATCTGGACAAAAGTATGTTGTCTTCTTCTTTTACTGTCTCTCTTTAAGCAGCAAATAATACACTGTTGTGTTGAATTAGTTTTCTTCTCTGTTGGGGAAATGTAGTCAACAAAGTGTCTTTCAGACAAGCCTGAAGAGGGGTACTAAGCTGAAGGACGTACTCTTTTGACCGAAAATTCCACTGAGTGGTACTTTTCAATTATTCAAAACCATAAAAAGCACATGTGAAATAATTCGGGAAAGACCGATTGCACAGTATAAATTTTCATAGTGCCCGAGCTACACTCGGGATGAGCCAGGATGGTACGTTTCTCCTGCCCTAGCTCGGCTCAAGAAAAGCCGGGAAGGGGTTAAGACTAAGAAATAGTATTTGAAATTTTTAACCTTAATAAGGCTGTAGAAATTTACATACTACTAATCTTTAAGACTACACAGTACCCTTTTTCAAAAAAATTTTTGGAGACAGTTACAGTAAAAATAATTTATGTTTTATATTTAGATTATATTATTAAGCTGATTCTGTAAGTAAAAAGTCAGTTTGACCAGCCATTATCTTACAATTTTAAAAATTAGGAATTTTTAAAGTATTTTCACACAAACTTTTATAAAATATTCAATTTTTAAAATTTTTTAGTAATTTTAAGTTATTTATATTTCTTTGATTATTGTGAACAAAAGTTGGTATGGATTTGAAAATCTGTTCCCTTTTGTTGATTTTTAATAATTATTTTTCTAGAAAAATCTGAAAAAAACACGAAAATTTTTGAAATATCAACTTAAGCATTTTTTAAAAAAATAACTACAGATTTCAATCCTAAATCTATTCTAACTTTTGTAGAACATATGTTTGGGAGTATATACAAAAAATTTCAAGGTACTATCTTGAACAGTAAAAAAGCCTTAGGGATTAGAAAACACTTATACCTTTTCAAAATTTAAAGTCTGAGAAAAACGCATTTAAAGTTTGTAAGGGCATAAAACAAAAACTTAAAATGCCCGTAAAGCTCTAATTTATTACTATGTTATTTTCCAATGTATGTCCTACATCAAAACACTATTTCAATTAAATATGACGGAAAATAATATTTTTAATTCAAAATATATTTTTGCATAATATTGATAGCATATGTTACGATAACAGTTTATTATCTTAAACTAGTATTTTCACAAAAGTTTTGAAACACAAAGCATTTATGTACAAATAATAATGATGCTAAGCTAAAAATAGTCAGGTTTGTTCATAAAATTTAATTTTTTCAGTTTTAAATTGGATCTGTTTAGGAAGAGTTTTAGCTCTTGTCGCGCGCGTACGACTTTAAAATACTAAAATATAGTACTACAATTTGTTTAGTGTAATGTAGTTTGGTATATCAAGGAAATATTCATTTATATCAGCAACATTTGAATTCAGAATACTTGTATTCGGAAGTCTAATTACAGCATCAGCTGACGACTGACTTTTAGATACATCATTTTCAATAGTATTCCATCTCTTCGAAATATTGTTTCTCACAGCAACCTAAGAATGCTTTGGCCATGGCATTTTCTCTTCAGGAAAAAAATTAATGATAAAGTTTTTAAGTTATATAAACTATTTTTAAAGCAAAAATTGACCATAAATTTAATCTTAATTTATTAATTATGAGAATTCAAAAAACTCAAAACATAATCAAGCAGAAATGATTTTAGTAATGAAAATTGGAATTAATAAACATTTCACACTAAAAGATTTGATTGTGCTCAATAATATTTGTAATTAATTCAATTTAAGAGTGGAAAAAGGCTTTAAAAGGAAATCGAAACCAAAACTATAGCTCATAAAACTTCAAATATCTTAAAAAATAATTTGCTAACAAATTCGGTGGCAAGCTTCTCTATGATATGGGTCACTAGAAAATGCAAAAAAAAGAAAAAAAAAAAAAAAACCGCTAAATATGAAATTTTTAGGGTATTATGTAGCCTCAAGAATTAAGCTATACAAATTTTATATTAATACAAATATTTTTCCAAATTTTCATTAAAATACATCTGAAGAAAAATTTTATGTTTTGACAAACGCGTGTATTTATGAAAAAATATTTAAGAAAAATCGCAGAATTAAAAATTTTACTCTATTTAATTTAAAAAGTAGGTTGTAAAATTATTTTCAAAATAAATAAGATATATATAACTAAATAAATATTTTAGATTAGCAACGGTAAAGAATAATTGCACCGAAAGCAAGGTTACTACGGTTTTAATAGTTTTTAAATGTAACTTGAAAAATGAAGAGATAAAATATAAAATTTCTTCCGTGCACGCACGCACACCATTTTTATTTGAATTTTATAGAATTCTTTCAAAAGCCATTTATTATTGATTTATTTTTCCGATGTAATTTAAAACACGATATTGAATATTTCTCAAAGTATAATTTTATTATAAAACTATTATTAAAACAAGCATTTTTTTTCTAAGGGTGAAACTTATTTATTTCTTTGTAAAAATGTAATTTTCTGTGCGCTAATATGTCGCTCAGAAGTCTTTTTTTTTTTAAAGAAAGATCATTAGAAGGAATTCGACTTTTTTTTTCTTCCTAAAGGCCACTTCAAAACAATTTCCTTCTATATTTCTATTTCCATTTTTTTCCTCTTGAAAAATGAAGGCAAATAGACACTAAGTCGCGGATGAGAGAAAAAACGAAAATGAAACTTGCTGCCAAGTTGTTTTTTTACAAATGTAAAAATCTCCAAATGAAATATATTAAAGAATATATATATATATATATATATATATATATATATATTTTTATACTTTTCAAAAAAAAAAACATTTTAACAGAACTTCATAAACACATTAGTACTGACTGGCCGCTTTAAAGCTAAAACAAGATGTTGATAAGTGGCTATTTCTTTTACAACTGTCTCAAAATTTTATTCGAATTAGTCAATGTGATCAAGACAAGTACTACATTAGACTAGATTTTGTTAAGATATTTGCATAATTTATTGCTGCTCTCGTATCACAAGACAGAGAACCTTTTAATTTCCAACCTTTTTTTTTCTAATTCTTTTTAGGGAGGTTTAAAAACGGAAAAAGTCTTTACACGTTCGTTAAGCTGACGTAAAACTTTCTGAAGAATACTAGACAAAAACAATATAAATTAACAAATAATAAGGAAAAGGAGAGTAAGTTTATGCATATAATGGACACTTTTAAAGCCAAAGCGTAAAAAATAAATGCCTTCGAGGAGTTTTTTTTAAATTTTAAACAAAAATTATTACGATGTGTTTGCATAATCAAAGTATTCGACAATGAGAAAAAAAAATGACCAGGAATAACTTTCCTGGCTTTAATAAAGGAGCCTGAATGATTAAATAGTTTTCATAATTCACCGGGAGAATAATTAAGAAAACAAGGTTCTCTTCTATTTCCTCTTAGAGGCTCATTTTATCACCCCAAACTTACGTGATAGGTGGGACTGAGTGAGATATCGACGTAAATCGAATTCGCATAAGTCGGGGTATAATTTTGCGAGCGCGCGTATAAATACATATGAATTATTTTTAGTTGGGGCTGGAGACGAAAGAAAATGAGAAATTAAAAAAAAAAAAAAAAAAAAAATGCTTAATAAAATCCTCGATAACACAAATACAAATTCGCAAACCAAAGTTATTTTGATGTAGAAGGGGTGTCATAAAATCTGACAAGTAGTCTGCCGACTCAACGATTTTTTAGTCCCGCCAAATTTACTCGTAGCATGCTAAAGATTTTTTTATTCCATGTCTTGTTGAAAAAGTCCGCTACCGATGGAGTATGTATTTCTAAAATTTGAAATTCTTTTTCAATTAAACGAAGGCTTGTCAAATCCCCAACCGCCATTCGATTGAACTCGATCTACAGACTCAAGTTCTTTAATGCTTTGCTCTTACTCATGCATTTTTATGAGTTCATCAATTGTCAGCTCCTGATTGTAGGAGAATCCAGCAGCTCTTGAACGTCATTACTATTCACTTCTGAAATTATTTGCCTGGTAAGATCGACAACTTCTTCAATTAAATTATCAATATCATTAAGCTCTGGCAATGATTCCACCTGAGTTTTAGTGAAGGGAAAAAAAGAGACGAATCTACGAAACTTGAAAATCGCATAAATCTGAATTCGCGTAAGTCGAGGTATATATATATAGAGAGTGACAACGACCAGATTGAATTAATTATGCATTTATTTAGGGGAATTATCTACAAGGGAGGGCTAAAATTTAGTAAAAAGTTATCGGGTGGTTGGATTCCACCAGGCGTCTCGTCGCTGCGCCTTCGTCCCTTCTGTCTCGTCCCGTCTCTGCGTCGTCTCTCTCTCTCTGTCTTCCCGCGCAATCATCCTATTCGTCTGTCGTCTCTTTATTCTCGAACCGCCTTGTCAGCTAGGTGGCGCTCTCTTGGCCTTACGTCATTAAGGGAATATATGAAGGATATGATAACGTGCACATCCATTCCTACATCGGCCATCATTATAGAGAGTGACAACGACCAGATTTTTTATTTTTCAATATACATGCTACACAATTAGAAATATATTTTTCAATTTTGGATTTAAGTTGTGGTATAAAATAATTATTTTTTATATGTTCTAGAGTTCTTTTAACTGAAAAATGTCCTTTGTCGTGAGCATTTTTGATAAAGTGATGCTGCATCTCGTCGGGAATAACAAGGACTTCGGCACCGTCAATAAATTTATATATAATATATTATTTTTAATACAATAGTTATCATATGGACCCTTTTGAAGAAGAGCTTTTATGGAAATATGTGGGTTGAGTTCTTGAGATTCTTTTATCCTATGCACAATAGAATCAGTACACTGATTTGTTAAGACCTGTATTCTACTTAAAGCGTCAACATGGGCCATTTGTGAGCCAGAGCGATGTAAAATGGTGTAATCATAATCTTGTAAATTCAGAGCCCAAGGCGCGATTCGTGTGTTTAGATCTTTCTTACTCATAGTTTTTGTAAATGCATTACAATCAGTAATTATTTTAAAAGGCATTCTTAAAATGTACACTTTAAATTTTTTGAGAGCTTCTATGATTGCTAAAACTTCGAGTTCGTTGCTGGTATATTTTCTCTCGGTTTCGGACGTTTTTCTAGACATGTAATATATAGGATGTAAGGAATTATCATCAGAGGATCTTTGTAATAAAACAGCAGCAAGTGACGATTGACGCATCAGTATGTATTTCAGTTTCACACTCTTTTGCCGATATATACCTACATCAGGTTTCTGACAGAGCAAACGTTTTAACTCTGTCAAAGGAAGCTTTTTGGTTTACATCAAAATTGAAAGGAGTATCTTTTACGTAAAAGATCACTAAGGGCTTAGCAATTACAGAATAAGTTATGGGATAAATTAGAAAATATATAGTGAGGCTCAAAAGGGTTGAACTTTTAGTTGTTTTGGTTCGGGGTAATGGACAACTGATTTAGTTTTTGAAGGGAAGGAAAAGTTCATTGTTTTCAATAATATGGCCTAAAAATTCAATTTTCCTATGCAGAAATTGACATTTACCAAAAATTTATTTCTAGTCCGTAATCACTGGACACTTTAAGAACTTTTTGAGTCTATCAATACGCCTCAGATCTTTATTTTAAAGTAAGGATAACTTTATCATCCATGTAAGGGGAGAGAACAATTCCTTGAACAATTAAGTCACGAAAACTGTATTGGATAAAAACGTTGGAAACGTTGAAGAGCATGTAGAGAGTCCGAAAGGCATTTAAGGAACTGGAAATTGACCATTTTATGTTACAAGAAAAGGAGGTATATGGGCGACTCTGTTTTGTTAACAGGCACATGGAAAAGCCATTACGTAAACAATGGTACTGAAAACTCTAGTATCCTGAAGTTTATCAAATATCTCAATGAGGGGCAGAGGATAGTAATCCTTAACTAACAATACCATTTAATTTTCGAAAGTCAATGCAGACTCGCGGACTGCCGTCTTTTTGCGGACTACTAGGACTTGGCTGGCATAATCAGATGAACATGGTTCAATAATACCATTTTGTGTCCCTTCATCTATTTGTTTATCTAATATCACGTCTCAGTAAAAGGTAAAAATCAAGGTCTTGGAGAATGATACAAATTGGCTTGTCGTCCGTCACGTAATGCTTAACCAATATCCGCTGTTTTAATTTTACCTGCCTATAAGATACGAGTAATGCCTCAACATCACATGAGTTTGTTTTTGGAATTTCCAAGGCCAATATCAAATTTAGAATGTCGTCAGTACTGCGAAAACAAATGATTCTGGTGAAGCGTCAGACATTTCGGTTTGTGGTTTAGAAAAATAACACTATCAGGTGTGATAGTCAAATTAGCTTGTTTGATTAGATTATATATACAACCACAATAATATCAAAATTCATTGAGTGGTTGGGGACAACATTAATTTTTAACAGGAAAGTCTTGCTTGTCAATTGTAACAGTTTGAGTTGGAATGAACCACTATATGAGTTTTGAAAGGCCAAAACCATAGTATATTACCACTATTTATTGTTAGTTGAGAGCCTAATTGATTCCATACACTTTCTTTTCATTAAGGTTACTTGACTTCCGGTATCAACTAAAGATATTATTTTTAGATAAAATTTAACTTCTTTTACACATAGTAAAGTTACCGGGGTAATTTCATCAACATTATTAGAAGAAGGGATATTTTTTGAGGACAAGTTAATCGATTTATGGCCAAAAATGTTCGCATATTATACACTTTGGACCAATGATATTTATCTGGGCAAAATTTAGAAATGTGACCGGATCCCGAACAATTAGTAAAAACAACAAGTTACGTGATTCCTGTATCTCAAAATTTTTATTCCTCAAATTTTGAATTAGGCTTGTTGCATTGAATTTTGGATATCTATCATATCGATGGTTATTAAATGTACTTTCAACATCACGGCGGTGGCTACTAAAGCCAATACGCGACGTATCATAAGAAGAGCGATTTTTGCTTTTATTTTTGAAATATCTTTGGTCATAAATTCCTAATTTTTCTTTAAATTCCTGAATTGTTGTACAATCCATATAATATTAGCTTTTTAGCGAGAATCCGATTCCATTAATACAATACTCCATAATTGAAGTCTGCCGAGAAAATCCCGACCTCGATTCGCTAATTCCCCGAATAGCGACTCAAATATTGGAATACCGTTTCATTAGGCCGCATTTTTATATTTTGTACTCCCTCATGCAATTGAGCTTGATTTATTTTTCTCCAAATTCCTGAATAAGTAGTAAGCTTTTATAAAACTGTAAGAGTTTATACCGCGCTGAGATTGGAATAAATAATTTTGCAGTTCCTGTGAAAAGCCGTTTTACAAAAAATAATTTTTGTTGTTCGTTATTGGGCAAAACGTTAAATTTCTTCCACATCAGAAAAAAATGTTCAATTGTGTATGAGTCATCTGCACTGAAAAGAACGAAGAGTTTGAAGTAAGTCTTTAACAAAAGCCACGATAGATCGTTTTTCGAAATAGAGGCCAAATAATCTCCTGTCTAGAAAGTGGGGAAAGCAAAGGAATTTTTCTGCAACCCAAGTGGGGCATTCTTCTACACCTCGTGTATTTAGTTTAGTATGAAAAGTGGATAAATCAGCTAGTGAAAAGCAAAATATTATTACAAAGTTCTTCGGCAGTTCCATTTGTTTCTAGTTGTAAAAATTAGCTAAAACAGGATTAACCAGGTGTAGGTTTGATTTTTTTGTAATAATGGCGGAGTAGTCCTCAATATCAACAAAATATGGTGCGAAACCCGTAAAAATTTCGCAATTGTTCTAGAGGTCCTACTGAATGGGTGATCGTTAACATAACAGAATACAATAATTTTACATTTTGAGTATTACAAATTTCAATGCTTGCGCAATAATCCGATATCATTCAGTGTTAAATAAGACATAATAAATCACTAAATAAAACCAAAATACGTAAAAAGTATACAAATATTTGCTGGATCACTTAAAATGATATATGAGTAGAATAATTCAATATAGAAAACAAATTAATACTCTATGAAAGGATAACAGTCTAGGATAAATGTCACTAGTAGCAGTTGTACAAGCTTTTAAAAAAATATCGTATCACAGTCATTAGCATTTTCAAAATATATTTTCTGCCAATCACTGAGAGTTTGTAAAAATAATGGAAATAAAACTCACACGGCAAAGCTTCCTCAATACACAACGTCTTGTTTTGTTTAATATTACTTCTTCTATAAATTGTATAATATTTTTGAAGAAAATGTCGATGTCGGCGAAATTATCGAACATCACAATCCTGGAATTTTCCTCGTGAAATTCTCACACAACACTTGAAATTTGAAGGAAAGCGTCACACCACATTAGTTGGAAAGCACATTAAATTGAAGAAAAGCGTCGTATGACATAAGTTGGAAAGCACATTAAATTGAAGAAAATCGTCATCGTCCTCTTTTTTTTCTGTCTTTTTTCTTGCTTCGGTTTTCTAGGGGTTTTTAAGTTAAGGGAAAGGCCGAGCCCCCATATAGAGAGTGACAACGACCAGATTGAATTAATTATGCATTTATTTAGGGGAATTATCTACAAGGGAGGGCTAAAATTTAGTAAAAAGTTATCGGGTGGTTGGATTCCACCAGGCGTCTCGTTGCTGCGCCTTCGTCCCTTCTGTCTCGTCCCGTCTCTGCGTCGTCTCTCTCTCTCTGTCTTCCCGCGCAATCGTCCTATTCGTCTGTCGTCTCTTTATTCTCGAACCGCCTTGTCAGCTAGGTGGCGCTCTCTTGGCTTTACGTCATTAAGGGAATATAGGAAGGATATGATAACGTGCACATCCATTCGTACATATATATATATAAGGATTTCATTAATTATTTAAAAGACAAAAGTATCTGGACGCTCCCCCCTAAAGAAATGGATCTAGCAGGTAACGTAATTTGAGGTGTAACTGAAAGCTCTTAAAAGTATTGGAAGTGTTTTATCAGGTCATTATGTGATTGTGATACAAAGAGTAAGTCAAAGGAGCTTAGTGATTACTTAGTGGCCTAATAGTGTGATGCAACCTTTGTAAGAAATCAATACGTGAAATTTCGGATATTCTACAAAACCCAAGATACATTGTGAATCATGTAATTGTGAAGTGGAAACGTCGAGGGGGGGGGCACATGAACTCGAAAAAGAACGAAGTGGCAGTCCAAAAACAAATTAGTGAACTCAGCCTTAGAGCTTTGAAAAGAGTAGTGAAACAAAATCACAAGTCCTCGTTGGTTAAACTCACTCAGGACTGGAGAGTTTAAAAACTTGGATTCCATGGTTGTGCTGCTGCTCACAAGCAGAACATCACTCTCCAGAATGCTAAGCATCGATTGAAGTGACGCAAGGCTCACCATCATTGGACTGTGGACATGTGGAAAAATTATTTTTGAAGTGATGAATCTCGCTTTACAATCTGGCAGTCCGATGGAGACGTTTAGGTTTGGCAGATGCCCAGCCAGTACTTCTTCAGTGACTGCATTTGCATTATGCCGACTGTAAACTTTGTTTGAGAATTATGGTGTGGGGGTGTTTTTCATGGTTAGGCTTAGGTTTCTCAGTTTTTGTGGTTGAAAACATGAGGTTTGAGATGTTTACGGATATTTTGGATAATAATTATGCCCAGCTCTATGACAATATTTCAGGAAAAACCTATTGCTCTTCCAGCAGGATAACTGCTCCATTCACATATTGAGACTTCCGCAGTCTTCATTTGACGAAATGGATAGTTAGAAACTGGACTGCTCTTCTCAGATTCCCGATCTAAATATCATAGAACACCTTCGAGATGAATTAGAACTTAAATTATGTTGCCAGCCAAATCGAGATCTTCCTCACTGCAGGCACTCACTTCAGCTGTGATGGATGCCTACATGTCTATTCCAATGATCACTTATAAAAAACTGGATGAAAACTTTCACAGACGTGTGCAGGCTGCAAGATGCCAAAGAGAGACCAACATCATATTAATTTATGCCTCAGGGTTTTCCGAGTCCGTACCACTGGGCGTACGGATACATTAGGCCAGATAGCGTGGAAATTATTTTAGAGATCTATTTTACTCATTAGATACTAATGATATATAATGAGAGTTTTTTTTAAAGAAAATTATAATAATTATGGTCTTAGTAGTGCCCCGTTTCAAAATTATAGCACTTTCGCTAATTTAGTTTTTATAGAAAGCTATAATATTCATAATGGTATTATATATGGACAGCTCATAGTATAGTTACACATAATTGCCCATCCAAGAGGAAGAAAAACAAGCAGATATTCCTTAATATGAGATATGCTCTCCTCTTACTGCAATGGTTGCTTTGCATCGTCACTCCATACTCATTACCAGATTGTACAACAGTTCTCGAGGTAAGAGTACCCAATCTTCAGTCAGAATCTGTTTCAGTTGTTGGGTGTTCCCCGGAGGATGTGATCGTGCCCCAAGACGTTTTCCCAAAGCATCCCACACATATTCTTTGGGATTTAAATCAGGGGAAAACGCTGGCCAATTCATTCGAATGATATCTTCACTTTCCAGTAGCTGCTGAACATCAGTTGTCCGGTTTGGCCATGCATTATCATCCATAAAAACAAAGTATGACCCAATAGCACCTCAGAAGAGACGCACAATGGGAAGAATCACCTCCTTATAAGAGCGATCTCTGGTTACAGAACCTCTGTCGAAAACATGAAGCTCAGTCCACCCATTCAGAATAATGACTCCACAGACAACAACTCCAGGACTACCGGAACGGTATGTTTCCGTGATGTTAGGGAAATGGAATCGTGTTCCGACCTCTGTCCAAATCAATTGATGTTGAGAATAGCTAGTGGCACTGATGATAATCCGTAAAGAAGACACGACTTCCTTGATGAGATGTCCAGCGGTTGGGCTACTTACACCATTCTAAATGGTGCTGCCGATGACCAACTTTCAAAGAGATAAAGCATCCAGGACGGTGGACGAATAGGTCACCTTTGTGAAGGCGTCTGGTCAAAGTAAACCGCAGCATTTGTCGCCCTGTTGCTGCTCCCAGTTGCTGAGCAATGACACTTGCTGAATGGTATCGGGATCTTTTTGCCTGCTGGATGATAGATATATCGGTCATCCACTGCAGATGTTTTCCTACGGCGGTCACCACCAACCTTTCTAAAAGGCTGTACCTATGGTTTAGAAGGCTTTCTGAGCACGCGAAACAACACTTTTGTTGATTCCGAACTCTTCAGCTGCACTGGTTAACATATACACCCCTCCTTCAGCTTTCCGTTCATTCTTCCACGAGTGGAGTCATCCAGGTGATTTCTCTTCTAGCCATATTTCACAAAAGAACTCACTTGCACTTACGGAGAATGTCTTTAATTGAGCCTCTGTTCTTTTATTGCAGTCTTGAGCTGCGTGCACCGACCACATACGTTTTGCGTACACTCACTTCGCCTATGACGTTTTTTCCTAACATTTGCTTACGAATCACTTTTCTACTGAATTGCATGTTCATTGTACTGATCGCAATAACCATTTTTCTGCAATTTTATGGCTATCTGCTTAAAATTTACGTTGTTGCTTAAGTTTTGCACACCAGTGTATTATTATTGTGTAAATTTCAAGTATCTGCTGAAGATTCTGATGAATTATGAATTGCATTGTATATTGCAACTCACTTGAGGTGTCAACATGAATGTGCAGAAAAGCTAAATGAGCAAGCAAATGAAAATGAAACAAAAATATATACAGCATTTGTTTAATTAATTCTTAACTTTTTATGTTGGGGAATCAAGGGAACGAAGCTCAAAAAATTTTTATTCTTCAAATTGATTCAAGTAGTAATGTGAAAAGGAAAAAAACATCCTTTGGGAATACCCTTGATGTAATATTTACACCTT
Source organism: Trichonephila inaurata madagascariensis (assembly GCA_019973955.1). Taxonomy (NCBI): domain Eukaryota; kingdom Metazoa; phylum Arthropoda; class Arachnida; order Araneae; family Nephilidae; genus Trichonephila; species Trichonephila inaurata. The sequence continues at coordinate 1,145,132 of BMAV01021793.1, forward strand.
TAAAGTTAAAAAAACTTTTTCTTTCAAAATATTTGTACATTAATTTATCACATCAAAAATGACAAAGATAAATCACACAGATTTCACAAATTTAAGTTCAAATTATTAGCAAAAAAAAAAAAAAAAAAAAAAAATATAAATATTTTTAATAAAAAAAATAATTTTTTTTTTTTTTTTTTTTAATTTTATAAAAATTAAAAAAAAAAAAAAAAAACAACTATTTACTATATATATGTTTCGAAACTTTTTAATGTGTACATAAAATAATAATAATAAACCAGTTAAACATATTGGCGACTATTTTTTCAATTTTGTGTGATCTGGGATGGGCATTAAGTCGATCCCGATCGACCGGTGGACCACCAAGACATTTTGGGATGAACGTCTTTACTAAGACCTAACATGCGCGTACAAAAAGAAACATATTTATGGAACACCGACGTCAGCTAGACTGGAGAATCAACTTTTCATAATTGATGCAGCTGTGTAATGATTCGATAAATGTGCAGACGACATATGAACCTTCACTGGAAGCGCAAGATGAAGCTTGACACCTTCACTATCGTTGTAAAGGAAAAAGGCGATCACTGTAGTACCCGCCGTAGAAATTAATTTTTCCCCACACGCCGACTGAAGGGGAGAATAAATGTTGATGATATAGCCCTTCCCAAGATAACACGGGACTAGTTATTGAAACATCATCCCACACCCCGTGCTTTCATGGGATTGGGATCTTGCGTTGATGTCATGGCTCAGATTCATCGGTTCACGTATGTTCTCTGTTTGCTGCACTGAATACGCTTACGCTCCACGGTATAGCACAGGGGTCGGCAACCTCTGGCACGCGTGCCACATGTGGCACGTGGTACAATTCTCGGTGGCACTCAGCACTGATCTACAAATTTGTCAATTTTTGAGTGGATGGAAGTTGATAAATTTGTAATGAACCTCTCTCTTATTTGACAAACATCTTCAGAATTCTGGACATTTACGGAATTATGAAAAAATCTGAAAGATAACCCTAAAGCAGTGCTTCTCAAACTATGGGGCACCCCCCCTATGAGGGGGGCGCGAAAAGGGAGGCGCATATTGAAAAGT
>BMAV01021793.1:1146952-1160811 GCA_019973955.1 Trichonephila inaurata madagascariensis
GATTGAATATTGGGTCGCAAGTATTGAAAGTTTGAGAAGCACTGCTCTAAAGATAAATTTACAGCTATTTTACAAATTATTGAATGTCATTACTGGAGAGATTTAACTCTTTGAAGAGAGAAAATTGCATGCTCTCTGCTTTCCCCCCGCTTTTGTTTCTACATATTAAAGTAAAAAAATCTTTCCTCTTATGAAAAATATTTCGAGTCCGCAAAGAAATTGTTTAACAACTGAATGTACAGAATCGTGTTAAATTTAAAGTTACACATTATACCCTTGATTTTTCGGTATGAAAGTAGAGCAGTGTGCAAGCACTAGGTTCGCATTAAAATTTTTATTTAAATTTTATTTAACTGGTACGCACGCAATTATTTATAATTTTCGTTCTCTATTTCTTATTCTAATAAATATATTTAAAAATACATAATAAATGTACAACTTTAATTTTTAAAAATTTTTGTTGAAGAAATATATTTTATGCTGTGTACTTTTTTATTAGAAATATCTTTAATTGATGCAAAATTTATATATAATGAAACTATAAATATCTGTATTATTGACCTCTATTCTCTAATTCTACAAGCATTATCACGGGAATAAAATTGTTTCAAAAATGTCCTACTATATGGCACGCTGAATCATGTTAGAAAATTGGTTTGGCACACCACAGTTAAAAGGTTGCCGACCCCTGGTCTAGCAGTTTCTCATAGTTGCTCAAGAATACAACTTGAAAATTTTGTGCTAATTGTGTTTTTGCTGTAAACATAGTAATCTGATTTATTTTAAAGGACGAATGCAATGTTGAGAGCAAGTGTTAAGAAAAAAAAAAAAGTACAATTTTAACACAGAATGGCCCCACCTAATTCACTGGGTGGACCTCAACACCTTAAAAACGTTAAAAGTAGCCCGTACTCTGAAAAAGTCCGCCCACCCCTGGTTTAAACTATTCGATTTTCAGAAAGAACAGGGAAGAATGAAGGCGAGAGATTTGTTTTCGTTATGTTCAATATCGGCAATTTCAACTTTTTTTTTATCGTGAAATCAGTTTACAAATCCAATGGAAACTAATTATATATGTTATAAAACAAAGCTAATGTAAAACATACTTAAAGGAACAAATAAATCACATTAATACGACACAAAATAGATAGTTCTAAAATATCAAATCCCAACTAACTTTTAAAATGTGGATTTCTGTATGGAAGCAATTTTCAGTCGAAGTAGAAGCACTGTTAATAAAATTTGGTCATCTGCTAAGCTAGAAAGTGCCATTGTAATGATAACTTTTACATAGTAGAAAAAAAACAGTCTATTCAAAAATTTAAATTACTTTTGAGATTTTAAAAGCAAAGTATAACTTTTATATCGCTTTGAATGTAGTTCTCAAATAAAAGAAATTAAAAGTACCATTTTTGATTTTAAATGAAACGTTTTGCTTTTGAATTCCGAATTAAAGGAATTATTTTTGAAGAAAACGCATAGAGATAGATCTCTAGAAGATTAAGAATAAATGATATACATGAACATTCCAATTTAACAGTGAAAAGTATTTGTTCAATGTTTTGCCAATAGATGGCGGTAGTAGTTTGAAATATTTGTGGAATGTTTAAAAGGTGCGTAAAATACTTTTTCCGTTTAAGTCCAAGAGAATTATTTTCATGATAGTGCAGTTATGGAGCAAGAGTTTATATGCTAGCTATTTAAAGATTAAAATCTGAATTTTGATGCACTAATTATGATAATCGATGAATGCCTGTTTGAGATGCCAACAGAAGTCTTATTGTGTATTTTATAAATATTCAAAAATTAAAAAAAAAAAAAAGAAGAAGAAAGGATATAAATAACACATTTATTTATTCCTACTTTTTTTAATTTACAGCTAAACATATAATGATTAATTTATTTCTTTTATTGGAATATATTAGTAGTTTTAATGTCGGAGAAAAACTTAAATATAATTTAAAAAGCAGATGAATCACAATATTTTAACTTATCCGAGCCACAATGGAAGAAACGGAACTGAGTTTTGGCCACACATTAAATACGCAAAAATGTTAATGATAGCCGATGAGGGGGAAAAAAAATGAGAGTTATAGAGACTGCCGATAGAAGTGAAAACTTAGAACTTTTTTAGTATTAAAGTTTGAAATTCATAATGTTTGAATTAAAATTATCAACATCAATCTGGTTTTCACATCTATTGACACTCCGAGCAACAATTATCTGCATGTTTATATGGTTTTTTATTATTCAAAGATATTACGGGCTGTACAAGTCATGACAAAATATAAATACAATTCAATTGAAATAACAATTAATATATACAATCATATTATTTATGGATAGTATTTGTATTTACTTAAATTTCAATGTACTTGATTTTTAACATTATTTTAATTGTTTGCATCATTGTCATCATTAATTTCAACAATACTTAGACTTTTTGAACTTTCAATTATTTCATTTTGTTCTAACAAAGGTACAATAGGCTTATGGTAACTAAAGTAAGAAAGGAAAATGTTTGATTCAAATTTATCTAAGTATCGCGTAAAAATCGCATCGATCGTCGTTTTATATTTTGTAATACTGAGTTTCCGATCATTGGACATATTTAAATTAAGTGTTTCATTTAGAAATTCAATTAGTGGTAAATTCTTCAATTAAACGATTCAAATAATAATCAAACAAAAACACTATTCAACAATGCACAATATTTTCACTAAATCCATTCAATTTCACTTATAAGATATGCACAGCACTATACGTCAGCTGTATAGCTACAGATATACTGCTATAAGCATGCAGGTGAAGCGAACCTACGAGATTTCATCCATCCAAAAAGTGTCTAAGGCGCACAGCACACTGCGCGTGCGCCAGTCATGAGCATGTCGGTGACGCAAACCCATAAGATTTTCCCCTACCAAAAAGTGCTCAACGCGGCTAAAGAAGTTTTCACTTCAAAAATCTTAGAGTGTATACTTAACATGCATATAAATACTCTTAAAACTTCCCTAATTCGCAATTTCTTTTCTATACTATTCTCAATTTCTTTTTTATACTAGAAAACAGCATAAAGTAAGTGAGATGCTTAATATTTTTTTTTGAAAAAATAATACCACAATAGTTGGCTCAATGGAAATAACTTCAATTCTCATTCAGTTTTCAAGGAAATAGTTTCAATTTCTTGGTTCTAACTATGTTTTATATAGGCTTCATTCTTAAAAATAGTTGCTCGCCCATGTAAAAGTTTCAAACAGCAAAAACATAAATAAAGCATGACTATGATGTGAGGGATATATATTTTATAACAAAGATATGGGCAAATTTTACTTTAGGTTAAACATCGAATTGAAGCTGTATGTATTCATTTAAAAATGGAACTGAAAATGCAGTTGCAAATGTACCGGAAGATAGATTTTCAAAGATTTAGAAACCTGTTCACAGATTTTTATATTTAAAATAGAATGGCAAGGCTGCATATTTTTTGATGATCACAGAACTATGCTATCCGTGTTGAAATGCATAAAATTGTTACCTTTAACTTGAGATTGCCATAGTTTCAGTTTCATTTTGAATTCTATTATATTTTGTATCATTGTATTAATCAATTGGTTTTCTCTTTAAAGACTCATATTTAAGTTAAGTGAGCATTCATGTCCTCTAAAAGGCAAAATCCATGAGATAATTTTCATCTTGAAGTTCTGCAGCAAGAAAGAGAGAAGTTTTATCTTTTTCCGATTTCATATATGACGCTATTTTATTTTCGAAAATCGTGAAATATTTTCAACATTTTACATGAACTTAACCATCTTACTTTTGAAATTAAGCCCTCATTGTGACAACATCGAATAATTTAAAGAATTTCCAAAATTAGTGAAACTAGTGAAACTAAAGTGAAATTTACAGTCTTAGAGGACTTGTTCTGCATGATTGACAGCTTTGATTCGATCTATATGATTGTTATCGATTAAAACTTAGGAAAATAATTTTTTTGGTATATTAGATAGTGATACATCCTTTTACGTAAATTTTTAGAAGCAATTGCATAGTTTCATAATAATTTTGCAAAGGGCACCTTTTTCAAGGTGTACTTGTCTTCAGGTTGAGAGTAATTTTATTTATATCAGATAAGTTCACAGAGTGGGCAAAGAAAAAGCTCTTTAACATATAAATGCTTTGTGTCAGTTTCTTGACTAAGCCGAGTCTTTTAATGGCATTAAAGAAACCGTTCTCTATATCCTTCTTTCGGTGTTATTATATTTGTCTTCCATAAATAAAAAATTCTGACAGAAATTATATTAGTAGTATCTGTTCTTTTGTCTATCACCACAGTTTAAAATTTATTTCGGCAACTCTGCTCTTCAAATCTTTTTCAATTTTTTTTTTTAAAATTTCATTAATAAGCTTGGCTATAATTGCTTGAGATGAACTGGTTTTAGAAAGCTCATTTTTTTTATCGGGATTTATATCTTCTACCCTTCCTATATATTACATAATAAACAAACTATCAGCCCGTGGTTTGGAATTTTTTTAGTTGCTATCAAGTTTGTAACAGCATAAAAATTCAAACTGTATAAAAATAATTTGAATAGTAGCAGATCTGACATGTCATCTAAATAACCCAATATTTACTCGGTTGTTTCTCTCTTCAAATCACCACCAGCACTCGTAACATCTGTGTCAGATCGACTGTTTAAAATTGCACATTTAAACCAGTATCAGTGGGAAACAACAACATTAGCTCGACATTTGTTACAGAATTCACTACTAGCATGGGTAGCAATTTTGAATAAATATATGTAGCATTTCCATTGCTCACGTAGAAATAAAGGAAAATACAATAATTTGAGAAAGATTTAATGAATCTCTCATTGTTAAAGAACTTATCAAATAAAAATAAAAAACTCTTTATGAATCAATGGTATGTTAAAATTGTATTTGTGACATTATTAACTATATGCTTCGAGTCGTAATCTCATAAAATTTACAAGCTAAGATTTTTTTTATTGTCTTGTTTATAATCTTCCTGGGGTATGGGTTGAACAAATAAGATTTAAAATAATTCCAAAAGATCCAAAAAGGAAGATTCCGAAAGATCAACAGTCCTTTAATATTCTTTTAATTTTCCGAAAATGCTATTTTAGATAATAGCTTGTCAGTTTTAAATATAGGGCTTTAGGAGTGAGTTTGAATTAATGAGGATTAATTTAGTGAATGATGTTTTGAAAAATGTGAATGCTCTGTCAAATAAGAGAGAATAATTTGTACAGCACAACTTATGATATATTTGAAATAACTGAATTCAAGCATATGTTAGAATTGGCATATATATATATACACACACACAAGGTACAAGGTGCGGCTATTAAATAATACAGAAGACATAAGTAGGCGCCAAACGCCAGCTACCAACAGTTATTTAGCCTAAAGCCTTCTCTTTCGAATACATTACTTCTCCTTTCTATAAACAAATACGTGTAGCTGTAGTCTTCGTTCACATCAGAGTTCTTTTTTTGGTTTTGCAGTAAAAATTATGTATAACAATAAATCAAAGAATTGTTGTGAAATTTCACATGAAACTTGGAAAAACCGCTCTGCTGAAAGTTATAATTTAATAAAACAAGGAATGGAAATGAAAGTTTATCGCTTGCACGTGTGTTTGAGGGGTTTAAGCTTCTTCAAAATGGCCGACACGTAGAAGAGGATTCACGCTCGGATCGCCCTTCCGCGTCAAAAACGGATGGTAATAATAAATAAATAAATAAATAATCGGTAATCTGGTTTAATCTGTTCATCAGTTAAGTAGTCGGGCGATTGCTGAGACTGAAGGAACTGACAAAGTTTACATACGGTAAATTTTATGCAACAATTTTGGCATGCAAAATGTCCGTGTCGAAATGGTGCCTAAAACTCTCACATTTGAACCACAAGAAGCTCGCATATATGTTTGTACTGACACTTTGAATGCCCTTGAAAATGATCCAAAATTATTGAAAAGGATAATAACATGTGATGAATTGTAGTTTTTTACTTATGATCCTGAAATGAAGCGTCAATCCATGCACTGGCTGAACACATCCACCGACAGTCAAAAAATCTCGAAAGAGCAAATCCAAAATTCTAAGTAATGATGATTGTTTTTCGATATTCATGGGATTGTGTACCTTCATTGGATTCCTAGATGTCAAAATATTAATCAATATCATTACCTTCACATTCTTGCTGAATTCCGTGTAAGAAAAAGGAAGAAACGACCAGAATTATTGAGGGACAAGTCATGAGTTCTCCACCAAGACTTTGCGCCAGCTCATTTCACATTGCTTATCAAGAGGTTTCTAGCCAAGTACAGCATCCTAGTATTAGAAAATATGGTTTATTTGCTGGATCTTGGGCTATGCGACTTCAATCTGTTTCTTAAGGTGAAATCTGCATTAAAAGGAACGTGATTTGAGTTCGTTAAAGCTGGGAAAGAGAAAGCGACACGCGTTCTGAAGGAGCTCACACAAAAAAACTCCCAGCACTATTTCGAACAATGGAAGACTCACGTGGAGCGTTATAGGGATACAGAAGAGGTGTATACTGAAGGGGATAATTAGTGAATAAGAGTATAAAATCAAAACAAAAATTTTTTTAGCATCAGTCTTGTTATTTAATAGCCACACATTGCATGTATATATAAATTTTGAAGGAATGATTATATTTTAATGAATGTTATTGTTAATTTTTAAACCTTTAGGGTTACGATTGAGGAAATTAACTTAATTATCGTATAGGGTTAATTTGTATGGAAAGGGAATATAAATACGTATTCCCACTTTAATGAGGGCCAAAACGAAATTTTTTATTGCCCTTTGTAATTTATTGAGGCAGGACTCTTTTATCTTGATTTAGATGGAACAATCAATAAAAGAAAAAGAAAAGAATCAAGTTTGATGAAAGTTAATCACAAAAGTAGTTTATCACTAGAATTAGTAACTTTAAGTAGTTAATCACAAAAAGTAGTTGATGTATAAAGGTTGTATATACCAAATGGTTATAATTATTAACTGAGGATATCTCTGCAAAAATAGCAATAAAGGAATATACGAATACACGAAATACTAATATACTAATACACGAAAGGAATATACTAATACAAGAAAGGAATATACCAAGGAATGTACTAATACATGAAAGGAATATACCAAGAAATATACTAATACACAAAAGAAATATACCAAGGAATATATTATACGAATTTATTTATTTATTTGGCATTAAGGGTTATCACAGCTTGGTTAATAGTGAAATGATTGAATGGCATGTTATTTATCTGAATAACAGTAAAAAAGGATTATAATAATGCCTGCTAAATCAAAAATATGAAAAGACAGGAAGCTTACGACTCATTTTTTTTCACAATAAACATAAAAATAAGCACATAGGCACAATTTTTATCTCGTTCACCTTAGATTTAGACACAACTTTTTCAAATTCCAGTGGATAAGAAAAAGTCACAACAGTAGTTAATACAATTTATTATCAAAATAATGGAAACACCTGTGAATAAAAGTGACATTTTTGAACACCCTTCGTAAGCATTTATAATAATAGCTACCAGTTTCTTTTTATAAACAGAAATGCATATATTCCGGTAGTATGTGGTAGACATGTTAAAGTTCTGTAAGTCTTGGATTTTTTTCAAAAGTGTAAAATATAGCACTTCCAAGATTTTCAAAGAGGCCAAATTGTAGGATCCCATCTAGTTGGAGAAAGTGTGACTGAAACATCCCAACTTTTTTTTTAGGCGTTTATTGTGGTACGGTGTCTAAAGTCCTGGCAGAATGCACACAGCACGGCAAGACAAGCTCGGCAAAGCAAAATAGTGGATGGAAAAAGAAGCTCAGTGAAAAAGACCGACGGGTATTGAATTGGATTGTAATGTCTAAAAGCAGCAAGTGTGACCGCAGAGCTCAATCAATATCTGTATTCTCTAGTTTCAATGATTAAAGTTAGGCACCTTCATAAACAGAACAGTTACGGCAGAGAAAGAATTTGCAAACCACTTGTCACAGATTCTGCCGAAAGTCGTCTACAGTGGTCATGGTCTGTGTGACAAATCGTCTTTCATACTTTTCACTACAACAGGGCAGGTTCACGACGGGGTTGGAGGACACCTGCACAAGCGTATGATCGTGATTGTCTCCTTCCAACTGTTAAGTATGGGGGTTGATCTGTCATGATATGGGTAGCTGTGTCGTGGAACTAGACCAATCGTAGCCTGAAAGGAAGGATTAATGGGGAGAAATATTGAGAAATTTCAACTAACCATGTCCATCCTGGGATGCAAACTTTGTTTCTTTCAGACGATGAAATTTTCCAGGATAATAATGCACCTATGCATACAGCGGAACAACCAATCATGATTTGATGAGCACAAAGATGAAGTTAAACATCTACCTTTTCCAGCACAGTCACTCGACCTCAGTATAATTGAACCGTTATGGTCTATTTTAGAGCATTCGATACGGAATCGTTATCCTCCACCAAAATCTCTCCCAGAACTTTCTCAGTATCTCCATGAAGAATGGTATAATATTCCTCTAAACACTATTCAGCACTTTTAAAAACTGATTCCTAACCGAATATAAGCTGTATTGCTTGCTAAAGGTGGTCCTACACCATACTGATAAAGGATTCTTTATAAATCTAAGGTGTTTCCATTTTTTTGATACCCACCTGTATGTATCAGGATATTAAACATGCATCTAAACAATCGAAATTTCGTGTTTTTCGATAATTTAATTCCAAGATTAAAAAAAATTCAACGATGATTGCAATAGTAATTAGTTAATTTGTTCTGATTGTGGAGTTACAAAGCAGATTCATTGAAAAAGTCTGAATTACTGAGCGGGACTTGCATGCGCCACACAGATGTAAAGCGTGTGCGCACAGAAGAAAAATTTAAGTAGTAGTTGTGCAAACGCGCGAGAGCACTTTGCGTAACTTGTGCTATGAGAATTAAAATAATTCAGCCAAATTACCTTGTAATATAAAAGATAATTTAGTGAAAATTGTGCTAAACTTTTCGCTTTAGGTTAACCAGTTTCAATGGTACAATGACAAAAGATTTAATTGTATATAAATCACATATATATTGATAGATGAGATTAACAAAAAATATGTAAATACCATATAATGTATCTGTCACCGCTTAAGTGCAGAAATCAGTTAAGCTACAGATAGACTAGATAATCTGTGAATTAACTAGAGTAATCCGCTTAAGTGCGGAAAATTGTTTTATTTCTCAAATTTCCTTGGAAATCTGCGAATTACCTAGATAATCTGCCCATTACCTGCTAGGCACTCGTTAAAGTGAAAATGAGATCTTTAGTGGAACAACAGCAACGTTTCTGCACGGTTAAATTAAATGTTGTTTATTTAGTTTTTAATATTTAAATAATCAAATTTATGTAATATAAAGATTCAAATGGTTTAAATTATTATAGAAGTTAAGAGGAAACTCTCTCTGACGTTATGTTAATTATTTACTCTTTTCGATATCTAAAGAATCACGTTACTACAGTCAAACAAACAATACGTATCTGTAAATTGCTATATCGGTATGTACAGCTATACTTTGTAATCTTGGGACTTTTAACATTTAATTTATTTCCAGAAGATACTAGTTGTAGTAAAGTGTGGTTATGAAATCCGAAACGTCGCAAAGGACTCTTTCCGAAGCTGCAGACCAACTGGGAAGGTCCTTACATAGTCCTAAAAAGACTGAATGACGTTGTGTGTGTGTGGTGCGGATACAGAAATCACCTCACTCAAAACCGAAGGTAATACATTACAATAGGCTAGCCCCTTATCTTGGCCAAGATGAATAAGATCCTTAAGTTCAGACCATGGTCATTAATTCTTTTGTAAATAATGTAAATTATTTCTCTTTTCAAACTCCTTAGTTTTATTATAGTATTGTAATTTATTTTTGTATTTTGAATTTATTTGTTTTGTATGTGCTGTTGAGTACTGGTTACTTTGTATTTGATTATTATGAGAGTAGTTTATGTCTGTAAATAGATACCCCTTACTCAGGGATTGTACTTGACGCAGGACCACCAATTAACAGCCAAAACTCCTACGTTCGCCATAACAAATATTTTTTTCGTTCGCTTATCCATCGATTCACTGGTGGGGAAGTACTGTAGTGGTCGTATCTACATTAGCCAGTAACAGCCTCCGGACAGGGGTGATCACTTTTGTCTAGTGGTATGTTATTTGCCTACGGATTCATAGATCGTGGGTTCTGTCTTCCAGATTAGCGCCACTTCACCCGGGACGTGCCTTTGAGGAGGGGGCAGTGTTATAAATTTTGTGTAAGTAGTGTAAATAATTTGTATTTGGATGTGTAATGCATTTATATTACTCTATGTTATATTTATTTATGTTAAAATTGTAATATTCAAAAGCCATGCCGTTCCTTACGCTATAGTAGCGATTCAATGAGAACTTGGGGAAATCTTGGCGATAGGGCCAAGTTGGCATCATATTTAACGACCAAGTTGGCCCCTAATTTGGCGACTTTTGGGAACATTTTGGTATCTTTGGCGAGTTCGGGACCCTCTGGATTCTTATAGAAATTAGTGGGTTTCTCCACTAATTTCACGCTCTATGACGCGTGCGACTTTTTCTGGAAGTTTCCGCCGGGTCTATAAATAGAACGGTGCGAGCCATCCACTGCAACGGGTCAGTCTGATTTCAAAGTAAACTTGCCTTGACTGTGATTACCGATTAGAACGGCTGTGCTTGTGAATAATCTTTTACATACGTGTATTTTAAACACTGATAATTGTGTTTGAGAGCTGTTGAAGGTGTGAAGACCTTCTGAGATTTATTCTGTGAATATTGCTGCTGAATCCTGTAATTCAAGGATTTCATTTTCGACAATAAATTCCCATAGCTCTTAAAGTACTGTTTATTTTCTTTGTGATTGTTTTGCATATAATCCTCGTACACGGATCAACGTAACAATATATATAATTTTGAAACTGTGACCCCAGATTAGAGAATTTTGAGTTCTTATTGAACTTCTTAATATACTTTTGTCTATAAAAATATGTGTGAACTATGGTTAAAAGAATCAAATTCTGTCTTTAAATAGCGTTTTCTTGATATCTTGATAAAACTAGCATCATATATTGAAGAAAATGATACTAATGTGTGTGAGAACTTTCTGCACTTCACCTAATCTAGATATATACCAAGAAAAAAGAATAATCCTCCAAATAAGGAACTAACTACCCTTTCAAGAGACCTAATTTCATATTTGCATTTGGTTATTATAGTAATAATAATTTAGCGAAAGCGTCGAGTCATTTCCGCAACTGTAACTTAATTCAGATTATTTAGTATAACACCATACTTCTCATTAACATAATTCCTATATTTCTCTCACGATTTGAAATTTGCGTGTGCAACTGACCTTCTAACAAATATACGAGGTGTTCATTTAAATGCATAAATATTTCCTGGGTAAAATTTTCGTTCAGAATTGATGAGTTTTATGATAAGCTTCCTTTCCTAATTTACCTTATATAATTCTTTCCGAACGAAAAGGAAAGTCAGCGAGAGCAATTTTTCCAGATTAATTCTTATCCACCATCTAATTTGATTAGTGTATTCCGAAAATATATTATAACGAAAAAATAATCCGAAAATCACTTTATTCGTCTCTTTTTTTTTAAACACAGCAATCGTGCAAGCTGAAAAATATTCCGCTTTAAAACAATAAAAAAAAAACTTTTCTGAAAATGAACTTTCCGAAGGAAGGGGGAAAAAGGAAAAAAAAGGGGGGGCGGCGGCAAAAGGGGGAACAAAAAATAAAAAAAAAAATAAATACATGCATAAATAAAATAAAAATTGAGCCGATTTCGCAGTTAACGGAAAATAAATAAAGAAACACTTTGAAGGGACATTTGTTTCTTCCTCGGCAGTAAATAGGATGCTGAGTTTTCTTCCGTAATGAGCAAATGAATTATAGCTCGCATTTTATTTGACGCGAGGATCGGAATTTTTCCTCACTGAAATATTGGACTCATCACGTTCTGTTGAAACAAATGCTTTTCCGATAATATCCAATTCTTGCTGCATCACTATCTCATGCAGCGAAACATGGAAGGAACTGCAAAGCCTCCTCCACGATGGATATTTCTACTAAATTATTTTGCCTTCGTAATTCCGAGCGCCTCTAATTATTTGTCATAAAAAGTAAGGCTTCCTTTATTAAACAGTTTGCTTTCTTTTCCTTCTCCCACACAATTAGCTATCATGTAAAACGGTTCCATGGTGATAGCTAAAGCTTCATGCCGTTTGAGTAGAGGGCACGAATTAAGCGGTAATTTATTTCTCAAAATATATAAATATCGGATTGCTATAAAATTCTAAGGAAGGTTTTCATTTAAAAATTAAATGATTGATCGATAGCTCTGGGATATTTATAAAGCTACCGATTGTAAATGAAGAGCTCTCTGTATAACGTTTTCAGTTTCGGGAAAGAAGGCAGTTAGGCAACACTGTTTATGTCATGATATTGAGAGATGAAATTGTCACAGGAAAGAACGCTGGATAGTTCGAGATCTATAAAAAGTTACACAAGGAGGATTAATTTAATGATTTAATGTTATATCGGGGTGATTTTAAAATTGTATAAAACTTTTTATTGCAAATTTGAGTCTCACTAGATATGCACAAATGACTATTAATGTCGCATAGTAAATTAAGTTGTCACTATAAAACAAATGCACGTACCTTAAATCGCGGGTTGAACGAGGTTTTCTAGCAATCTGCCGACCCATATGTTAATTTACTTAAGGCGACTTACTAGATGTTCATGTAAATTAATTTTATTTCTACTGGATTTAACCCCTTAACCGGTTGCCCGTACGATGTACCGACAGCTGAAAATTAGTCGCAACCAGTTTGCCCATACGTTGTAAGGGCACTGATATTTCCTTTTTTTCTTTCATTTGCATGTAATTTTAATTCTGTTGTTACTAATGCCACCTGATCGGCAAAGGCCAGATCAAGGCCCACGAAATTCATCATGGTAAAGGGCTAAGTGATGCCTGTCGTTCGCCATAGCTTTTTTAAAGAAACTATTATGGTGATATTATTTAGTGCTAGTGTTTTATATAAAAAGGCGATGCAGTTTGACTATGGTACAGAAATGCTTTTCATTTGGCATATTTTTTGTGAAGAAGAAGGGAGTTTTTCTTTGATGAAGGCAGTAATTAAGATCCTTAAAATTTGTGTTTTTCTGTATGCGACACTTTTGCATAAACACCGGCAATTTTTGAAATTACGGGTAACAAAAACAACAAAAACACTTTTTGTGAAAGGATGAATTAAATTTGGATACAAATTCAGAACTGTTTGTTCATTGTTTGGATTAATCATCAGAGTAACACACAAACAAAGTCCTCAATCGTTTGAAAAAATTACGAATATAAAAAATATTTCTAAGATATAAGAAAAATTCTTTATAGCATGCAGAGTGTACTTACAAAAAGCAAATATCCAAGAATTTTTGTTTTTCACCATTGTAAAATAAACAAATAATATAAAAAAAACTTTTTTAAAAGTCAATTCCTACTTAGGTCAAGAAAGAAAAATTTCATTTTAGTTACTATTTATTAAATAATTACAATTAACATAAATATGTATATATGTAGTATTTTTAAGTAGTGTTGGCTGGTGTATGTGATTATCATTTTTGATAAAAACGACGTCTTCAGAATAGCTTTACCTCCTTTATTATGAGCACACATCAGCAGATTAAAGCACAATTACGTTACATTTTCACATTGAATAGACAG
>BMAV01021793.1:1200410-1222270 GCA_019973955.1 Trichonephila inaurata madagascariensis
ACGTTTCTACTCAAATATTCATTCTTAGAATTTCAAAAGTTTTCTTAATAATACATCTTAAAAATTGCACATAGAGGCTCTAGAACTTATAAGTTTTCTCTTAAATATGCAAATCTCTAAAAGTACTGTAAAAACTTCAATTTATAACTATATAGTAGGGGAGACCAGGGCAAGATGACTACATGTTGACAATATTAGTTGTTTATTAATTTATTTTTAAGGATAAAAAAATTATTTTTACATGAAGTGTTAGATTAATCCTTTGTAGTATTAAATATATTACCATATAATTTTTCAAATAAAAAAACAAAACAAAGGATAATTTTATTTTTTCATAACCTTAACAAATTGTCATCTTGCCCCAGCACTAGGGCAAGACGACTTTGGCCTTGTGCTGCTTTTATCAAACTAAGAGTAATGCATTGTAAATTAATGTTGAAGTGTTTAGTTGTGCAGCTAACAATAGTCACAAATAAAAGTGCCATTTTCATAATTTGAACATTCCTCATGCCATCACTCTTGGCATTTACAGCATTGGATCCATTCTTCTGTTGGAGGGTAACAATATTCCTCTTCAAAAGCAGGACATCTTATAACATCATCTTTTGAAGTTGATGCAACTGGATTGCTTGGCCTGGAATTTATAGACTTAGGCCTACCAGGAACTTAGTTTGAGTCTTTTTTACTCCCTTTTTAACTTAACGAGTTTCTCTTCTCTGTTTTCTTAAAGTGTTTTCTGTTCTTCCTTCTGCTTTTCCCTTTGTTCTAACACTTTGATGGGCGTGCTTGTAAGAATACTTGAGCTCACTTTTTTGCTTTTTCTTTTTTTCTCATATTGTGTTACTTTAGTCAATAGTTTGAAATAAAAAACACTAAAAGACTCCTTTGATGCATTGGAATCAGCATTTGCCATAAGTTCTGGTTCATCTGGAGTGTTTATATGTTGGTTTTCTACTACCACGCGGTCTGAGGAGATTACCACTATTATTCTACATTTTAAAAATCACCACCATTGCGGGTGTAGCTTGCAGCTTTGAAAAGTGTTGCCTAGGCAAAACCCAATTGAACGGTACCGGTCGTGAAGGAATCACACTGTTAGAATTGAAAATATAGAGGTATTTCTCATTTTTTGAGCCTGATAGGGTTTTCTTTAGGGGATGGCTAAGCGGATGGCAAAAATGTCTTCCACTGGTAGCCCCCTTTCGAACGACACATTCCACGATTTAATGCATCCCTTAGCCCCAGAGGAGATAGAAGCTCAAGGTCGAGCGGGCAAACACACAGACAAACAAGCGTTTACAGGATTTAATAAAATGGACAAAACGCGCGCGTAGGTAATTTAAGAAATTCCGAAACACGGGGCAAGAGGACGATCATCTCATAAACATTAAAGAGAAATGATATATCTTGCCTGTATCTATAGAAGAGCTTATTTACACATGTATAAAAGTTATATCGTGGCGGCGGTAAACGATCAAAGCTTCACAACTAACACAAAAATGGCGATTTCAACTCCTCTATACTATTGTTTAATGAACGGCCAATAGGAGAGCCGGTAGTGTCCGGTTGATCCTTCCACCTAGCGGAAAACGGAAAAATTAAGACATTCGTTATCTTGTCCCGGTCTCTCCTGCATTTATCATTAAGTGTATAGGTATACTTGGATTTATGTTTGGGATTTCTTATGTTCTTGGTGTTTATTTATATTGGTGCTTTTAAAAGTATAGATCATTTCTAGTTTGGGCTATTTTTTAATAAAATAGGAAATAGATAAGCTTTTAAATTACAAGGAAAGTTGAAAAAAGACGTTTATGATACACACAGTTGCATGTCTAAGATATCGTGCTATATGATATGATGCTTCTTTGTGAAAAATAAATAATTTTAATGATTAAAGAAAAAATTGAATATTTAATCTTTCAAATAAAAGAACCCAATATTTTTAATATATTTAATGCAGTAGAGCATGTGTGTTTTTATTTTTAAGCATATAAAATGTTGTTTTAAATCTCAAACTAATGGGCTTTTTTAAAAAGCAATAGGCTTCTTATTTGAATAAATGAGCTAAAAGCAAATAAAATACTGTACATAAAAAGTTTTTTTATTCTAAATGATTAAAGTTTTTACATTTCGTAGAAAGGACGCCTAAACTTAAAACCTTCTGTTCATGTTAAGAGTTTTCTTTATCAGATTGTTTTTATACCAAATTACGTATTAGCAGACAAAAGAACAAAATAAAAAAAAAATCCTAAATGAACTTTTATTTTAATTTATTCCTTTTTCAACAGAATTCAACACTTAAAAATTATAGTAAATATATTTTCTACAATTATGACGTCAAGAAAAAAATTTTTTACAACAATATTTGGGAGTTTTATGTCTTAAAGCATTAAGGTATCCGACTATTTGCGACAACTATTTTTTTAAATGGAAATATGGGGATTTTTTTGTTGTTTTTAAAAGTATTTAGTACATTTTAAGAAAAATGTGCTAAAATTAAGAAGAGAAAAAGAAATTATTATTACTGAAATAGGGAAATTTATAGTCAAGATTTACAAAAAATTACATAAACGAGGCCCACTCTGTACAAAGAGTTTATGAACAAAGTTTCAATTTTCATGTATTGCTTTGCCATTCATTTTTAAAACGACCTTCAGGATAAGAGATATTTTAATTTTTACAAGAACTAGAGCACTTTATCTTAGTTATTATATGAAATTGCTTTAAAAAACGGAGATTATATTCACAAAAATGACTGTAAAATTTGTAATAAAGCAGTGATTGATAAATCTGAAGGTTAAAATACTACTACTATTATACATAACATGCACAAAAAATTTATTTCAGTTAATTAATTTCACAAATTTTTGAGCAATCGCTGTCCCCGCGCGTTTGAGCATTTAAAAAAACACACACACATTTCGATTAAAACGCATTTTAAGGTATCACATTTTACTTAAAGTAGTGGCATTTTCTTTTACTAAAACACTCGTAGTTTTTGTTCTAGTGAATGGAAAATAATAAACTTGGTATTTTTATAAAGCTAATAAGATGGTCTATAAAATAAAATCACAAGAAAAACTTATCAATTTTTGATACAATGTACAATTTTAGTAGTCGGATATCTTAAATAAAATCCTTTTTTAATTTATTCAAACTAACTAATTCATGGAGTTCGTCCGAAAGGTTTTAGATTTATACATAATTTATTCCTAAATATTTCTGTCTATTGAAACAAAATAATTTGACGAATCACTTGGAACTCTGTGGGAAACTAAAACGGTGACTACAAATACCGCTCTTTGGAAACCCTTGATTTCATCGTTTTAAACTGAGAAAAGTCAAAGTTTAGCTAAGTTATTCTTCATCGATTCTCTCATGTTTAAAATAAAGTTACCGAAGCGTACATTGACGTTGAGTTCACGAATTTGAATAGTACGTCTTGCTTTCCTTTAGCGATAACTTGAAGTGTTTAGTTTTGATCGTTCTCTCATCGAATTTTAATGACAGAAGAGAGGGAAAATAGAATGTTTGATTGAGAGACACTTTCTAGACCAGATTTAATGAGCTTGTTTGGGCATTCGCGATAGTCCGTAATTAAATTATGTTTCCGCATCGTAAGGTAACACAGATTTTACTATATGCTTCTTTTAAATGAAGGATTTTCTTTCAAAGCGTAAAATCAAGCTCTTTACTCCGAACTCTTAAGAGTTAGAGCCATTTTTAAAGTTTTAAGGATTAGATGACTGGAAATATATTCCGAGTTGGTTTATGAAGTATCAATAAAATAATTATGGTGTTTGATACACAAAAATCTGGTTTATTATTTAGCCTAAAACTAGAAAGGACACTTATGGGTTTTATCTTGAATGATTTTTTAAAGAAAGAATTATTTTTGAAGAGGTTTTGGTTTTTCCCATAAGGTTTTCATAATATTGATATATAATTCAATGGTTAAGGGATAATGAATTTCATTGGAGGAAATCTCTTTTCATAATCTTCAAAAGTTTGTTAATTTATAGACTAATAATTTTCCGAATAATTAGAAGTACTTGTCAATATTTATAATTGTAAGTATTGAATATTTATAAGTATATTATAAGTAAGTCACAGTCACAAACTTGGAAAAAATATAAATTCTGTGAAGGATTAACTTTAATTTTTCATGAAATGTATTAAAGTAACATCTAAGTTGATTTTTTTTGATAAAAGCTTTTTAACATGTATTTATACTATACACAAAATATATCCAAAAATTATTACTAACTTTTTAAAGTATCAGATTATTTCACACCTTTTTTCATATTCTTTCGAACTATTTATAGTGATTTAAGATTTAAAATAATACTTTTATAAGATTTATATTCATATCTAAAAATAAAATAAAGCATTTGGCTCATGGGATTTAAAGTAAAATAGTAATAGACAAAAATTAACTCTCTACAGTGAAATATTTACCGTAAAAGACTAAGTACTCCTTTTGATGGTAAAACTTTAATTAAATTTTCACAGTAATCGATAAACCTTTTACTTTTATAATAAGAAATCTCATTTTAAAAAATATCGTAGCTTTTGAGTAAAACTTAAATCACAAAAAGAGAATTTTTTTCCCCTTTTTTACGTAAAAATTGAAAAATTGTCTTATTTGAATAAATCGTATTGATAATGATATGTAACAACTAATACTATTTTTTTCCTATCCAATTTTTGTTTCGAAAAAATTTGGCAATCTTTGTGGGCTAGGTCTTTCCTAGGAAGTAATTATTAAAGTATACATATATTCATCATTCATATCATAAAGTTCATACATTTTCTATAAATGTTTTGCATGAAAATTTTTTTCTTAACCACATTCTTTATACAGTGATCCTTAAATGATGTTTATGATAAACCCAATAATCAACTAAACTTTTACACGTGCTTCAATAAAAGAGAAGAATCAATAATAGTTATAAAAATCATTAATTTTGGAAGGTGTTTTTCTTTGCATTTCTTTTCAGATTTTTGAAATATTCATTCTAAACTAAAAAGAAAAACCGTTATTTGGGCTAAGTTTTAATCGTTTTTGAAAATAAGTATGTGAAGAGTCTTATTTTATAAATTTTTTAAAACAAAAAGAAAAACTATTGGATTGAACAAAATTGTGAATTGTGAGATACATTTACTTATAATTAGCTTACAATTAGTGAGTATAATTTTATCAAAGAAAAAATATATGCTATAGGCAAGGAATTTTTATAAACATTGTAATGTTGTGTAAAGTTAGCAGAAGTTTTATTAGATAGCATTTTCAAAATATTTCAGGTATACGTTGACATGCTCATTATTTAAAACAAGTAATATCAGGATATGTATTACAAACGTGAAAGTTTGTGAGGATGTTTGGTAGTTTTTCACGCAAAAACAACTGAATGGATTTTAATGAAACTTTACAATAGTATAGTTTATACATCAGAATAACACATAGGCTATAATTAATAAAGATATTGTGTGACGTGTCCAAAATATAACAATAATTGTCAAGTAAGTAGGAAAAAGTTCTGCCATCGGCAAAAAAGCCCGCGACAGCAAATATCTATCTTTAATATGTGAAGCAAACCTTTGCATTTTGTTTTGTCTACGCCAGGAACTGCGAAAGCTTGAACAGGCGGAGTGTGAGGCTGATTACAATTTTAACATAAAATAAATACAACAAAAAGTAATATTAACGTATTACACTTCCCCAGATATAAATTATTTATACTATTTTAATCAAAAAAAGAACATTGTTTATTTGCTTATGATTTTAGAAAAGTTCAAATATGTTACGTTGGCCAAATTTTGAATCTTAATATTTACGGACTGCGCAATATTAATTAAAGTAAAAATTCGCTGAAATTCTAAAGACAAAATACAGACGATTATTCTATAAAAATTCTAGCAAAAACGAATTCGTCTCGAATCAGTCGACCTGAAAAAGAATGCATTTTGAACCAAGATAGACTAACACCGTTTTTCAGAAAAATCTTTTCACTGTTTTTTAAATCTTGCTATATAGTTTTCAGTTATGATAATTTAAGCTCGCTTACACAGAATTCGAAGATTCGGTGTACTTTTCGATTTACACAACTTGAGAAAAAACGATGTTTGAATAGTTTGAATGACGTTAGTGAAATTATTTTGGAAGTTAAATATTAACAGATCCTCACACTCAATAAATGCCTTTTAAATTCAAAGTAAGATCGATTCTGAAACAAATTTACAGTTCAAAAGATAATATCGAAATACAAAACAAATTTAGTTGAAAAAGGCCAAGTGTTGGACACCCAATTCACTAAACTTGAAGAACGGTGGATAGTTAGGAATATTGTAAACCTATAACAAAACTACAGTGAAATTGATACTGGATGTATATCGAAGGTTTTAAAAGTCTGTCAGTGCATAATTCTAAACATTTCAAGAAAGTGTAATAATAAGTATTATAATAATTAGTAAAAAAGGTAGTTTTAATATTTTTAAAAAATAGAAGACAAAGTAACATTTTTATTCAACTGGGAATTACTTAAATAAATTTTAATTCTTCATATTATTTTATTTTTTAAATATGTTGCATCAGTTAAAATATACTCAAATTTTAAATATTTAGTAACTACTTATATCAAATTCAAAGTTTTTATAACTTCTTCATTTATAAAAATGAGAGAGATTGCAAGAAACTTTTTTTCCGTGTATCGAACATTTAAAAAAAATGCTCACAATTTTAATTCAACATTTAATACAGTTGTGAAATTTTGTAATTATAAAAATTTCCACTTTTCTCAACATTCAACTATTTTTAAAAAGGTACATTTTCGTTTCCGGGGCCTAAAAAGTTGCAAAGTGAGTGAGTGAATATTATGAAGACCCACTGTTCACTTACTCGAGAGATATCCTAGCCAGAGGGGAAGGGGAATTTTTCCATGACAATGTGTTATGCATTTAAAAATGTTCATGCAACGCCGGGGGGAAATAAACCTGTCTGACAGAAAAGAAGCGAAAATATTTCGAAACAGGGAATTTTAAGTTATACACTCGGTAAAAGTCCAAGCAACGCCGGGCTAAGCAGAGGACGGGGGGGGGCAGTCATTTTGAAAAAGAGTATTACAAGTGCTAATTTTGTGAAGGAAAGGAAAATTTATAAAAGTAGAGAAAGCCCGAGCAACGCCGGGTCATGCAGCTAGTATATATATATATATATATATATATATAAATTTTTGAAGTCAATTCCAACTTAGGTCAACAAAGAAAATTTTTATTTTAGTTACTTTTTTAATTAAATAATTATAATTAATATAAAGATGTGTATACATAAGACAGAATCACAATATTAAGTGGCAAAACACCTTTTAAATTAACATTAAAAACTTTTTAACCACAATAAATTTGTAATTACATTTTTTAATATAAGTTGAATATAATAAGTAAGAATTTATCTTAAAACCAGTGTAAAAGAAATGCTGACGTCTCTCTGACTAGATTAACCATCTAATAACTTAACCTGATTTTATTAAGGTTAAGTTGAATCTCTCTCTTCATCACAAATTTAACAAAGGTTGTTTTATTCAATGGTGCTGTCATCTAGAGGAATAATATCGACTGAAATATATCTCTTATAAACTATAATTAATTAATTAAATTTAATTAATGAACTAATATTTGAAAAAACTGTATTATAACATCAAGTGTCATCAACTACAAGTTTTAAAAAATGTATTTGAACTTGAGTGGATAAATAAAAATTATTTTATTAACGATTGAAAATTTGAACAAGATATATAAATAAATATATATAGGGAGAGTATGCCCTAATAGTATGATTTGAAAAATACCTGCTATATATTAATGTAAAAACAAGAAGCCCTCTTTCTCTGATTGTACTTTTAAGCATCCACAAATAATTTTGTGAGCTTAGATAAAATTGTAAACAAAGCATTAAAAACGACTTAAAAATACACAACATTCGAAGTGGATCTTTAATTTTTATTAATATTTTATCTGCTCTGTATCACTGGGCTAAATTTTTACTTATGATATTTTAAATATTTAGTAAAAGATTGTTAAAATTATTGTGAATAAACAGTGTTTTATTCATTCAGCTCATTCAGAATGTCTTATGTATGGACAATATGATACAAATAGACTTTAATTCAAATTTCCCCTTTAAGTTTTCCATAACAAGTAAAATCAATCAAATGTGAACATTAAAGGGTAGGAGATAAAAAGCGTACTTTAATTATATTGTACAGACAATGCAAACGTATGATAAGTTTTTAAATTTTTCGCTTAGCCATATTTATGTAGCACTAAAACTGTGCAGAGACACCCCCCCCCCATCCTGAGATAATACCTCAATTTCCAACGTAGTTTGATTGCATTTTTAGGAAAGAAAAAAAAAGTTGGGGGATGTATATGTGTTTGCTTAGTACAAAAAAGAAGACTGTACTGATTAGCTGATCAATGAACGATATCTTTTTTTTTTTAGCATTTTATACATGTAGATAACTTCCAATACATAACAATATATATGTAATAATTTTTTTAATGCCAATAAACATATCTGGAAAGAAATGATAGCCTCATAAAATTCTTATTTTTAAAAGTAACACTTTATATCGGGATTTTATGTAGTTTCATGGCGTGAATATTTTTTTCTTCACCTATCGTATCTTCCGTTGTTGTTTATTAATAGTTACAAGATGATTTCAATTTTGTCAGTTTTTTATGTTACGTATTTATAGAGCACTATTTACTACGTAACCGAGTTATCGAAAACTTTTGATGCCAATAATCCAAGTATTTTTTATGTAGGAGAAACATTAATGGTACATTCAAATGCATTATGAATTCATTTTAATTTATGTCAGCGTCAAAAGAGCGTTTTTATATCCAACGCAATTTTTAAAGCTATGAGTAATTTTTCAGCATTTTTGACGAAAATAGTTTCTTGAATCTCATATTGCGTGACTTCTGCGAATGAAGAATTTTGAGAAAAAAAGGCAACAGTTAGAAACACTCATTTGATTCTTTGAATACCACAATATTTTTTTTTATTTTCTTTTATGTCTTTGTTTAAAGTACAAAATAGGAATTTTAATTACATGAAACAAAATGAGGTAATTAATAAAACTTGAGTTTAATTTTTGCTCTCAACTGGGGAAACACTTAATCCTGGGACACGTTGATTTTCCTTGGAAAAGTACTTATCTCCCTTATGTTTTCCCTTTCATTTTGCTTTTTTAAGTAAATTGTTTTCAGGCAGAAATTAAAAAAATAATCCTGCATCGATGAATTCAAGATCTTTCTGAAATTTCCGTATTTAAACCTTTAGATTCTGGATTCCATCCTTTCAATAATTATTAAGTCCTTAATACCTCCCGGAAAATTAATAAAAGACAAGTTTCCTCTCGGCTTAAAATTAAAAAAAAAATCTCTTTAGTTGAATATCCAGCGCTTATCGATCGAGGAAAATGACTGCCGGGCAGTTTCTCTCTTCAATACAATATTTTTTCTCCCATTTTTCTTAGTTTTCATGCAAGAAATTTTCTTCCAATTCTTTTAAGAAAAGAAAGGTGATTTTTGTATACTAGTAACTGGGCATTGATTAGTTTCACTTTAACAACAAAAATTTTGAGTACACTTTTTTATTATTATTTTTCTTGGACTAAATCTGCTTTTGTCTTTTTTTTTCACTGTCTGCAAAAATAATTTCAGACCCTCTCGATTTTCCAACTCAGTGTTTGATTTCGAGATTTTTCTAGAAAGATCGAGGAAATAAATCTTTTCTTGTTTATTTTTAATATGTTTTTGTTGTTTTTTATTGTTTAAAGAAAAATGATTTTGTTGGGTAAAATATGGCCTTTTAAATCTCCTGAATATTGCTCATTATGGCGCTAGTACTGGTATATTTTTGAAGAGAAAGCGAAACAGCTTCAGAAAGGTATACTAATTTCATACAAGAAATATCTTGGTGATCCAATTATTTTTTTCCAATAACCAAACGTGCATCTAGATAGAAACGCTACGGTTATAAAGATCTGAAAGCATTTTTTAAATATATTTTAATGTTTTTACTGCTATCTGCATACCTTTGATTTTCCAATACAGTGATTGAAATTGAGTATTTTTGATTGGTCAAAACAAACATTCTTTTTCAAAAACCTAACCATTAAAAAAACTCTTTTTACCTCAATAATTTAAAAGAGCTCTTGTTTGGAGATTTTACAGATACATTTAAGAAAGTTTTCTTTTATTTCCAATGAGGCTGTGGATTGATATTAACCATCGCAGACCCAGTAAATTTCCCACGATCTGGCATTATTTCTTAATGCAGCACCATATTGGTGAAATACCAATTGCCGCAATGTAATTTTGACACCCAGTTTCCTCCCCAGAGGGAGGCACCTTAGCTCTGATGATGCAAAAAATGGCTCTAAAAATTTAATTTTGCTGAGAGCACGCAAGGATCTTTAACATGCCGCATAATCATACAACATGGACGCTGTCAATTTTCTGTATCATGAAAATCCATCGACGTGGGCTGGGATCGAACCTTCAAACTTGTGCGTACGAGGCCAGTGACAAACCTACTACGCCACCTAGACGGTGCGCTTAAGGAAGTAAAATATAGGATTAGATTGATAAACTATTGATTGACTGATTATTTATCAATGTCCGACTCAGAATGGACCTCATAAATTTGAGCTAAGATCAAATGACGACAGTGACACTTGAGTAGATGTATAAATTAACTTCAGCTTAATAAATATGTTTACGTTCAAGTTTTTAAATAAATAAAGGATGTCCTTTATGTACAATATGTAAGAGAATATAGAAGCTAACATATTTCAAAAGATCCAAAAATAGCTCTCATTTCATGAAATAGTATAGTTTTTGTGTTTGATTATATTTAACGATAAATTCAGTTTCAGAAGTTTTTGTTTGCGGTAAAAAAGCAAGGTTGAATCCCTCGCTTTCATTTTAAACTGCATTAATACTATATATATATCAAAAATCATATTTAAGTTGCTGAGTAGGCTCTTTGTTTTCGTTTTGATATAAAAATTTTTAAAGGAAACTCAAGAGTGCTCTATACCAATTTTTTGAGTTAAGATTAAGCTAGTGTTAGAAAGAGAAACACCTCATTATTGCTAAAGTTCAGGGATAAACTCGTATACATAATGCAAATACAAAAGAAACTATACTTTCTTGCAGTGTTTGTCTATGTTTGCTTAACGATATTTGTATGACACAAACAGAAAAATTGAAAAATTTTAATCCAATCATTTTACTTTGACCAATTTAATTTTTTCTTACTAAATAAAATCAAGATGAGATATATTCTAAAAAGGAAAGGATCAAAATTACCACCATAGTTGTCACCAATATTCAGAGATTTGTTATATCGGAAAACCAACTTATCAAAACCCTCTTCAAATAAGGATGCTGCCAGTGAAGAGCGCCATTACTGAACAGCTGTTTGTGGAAACTCATCATAAAGCAATCTTACTGTGAACAGTGCCTGTTTTCACGAATCTTCTCATTCACTTTTCCAACCAAACATCATTGACAACGGAACATGCCTCGTCATGAACAATGTACATGCTTCGTCATGAACATTGGTGCACCCATCATTGAATTGTCGAACTCACTTTCTCAATATTCCATCACTCATTACATTTTTACCAAAAGCCTCTTCAAGTCGATGATGAATTTCAACTGGCTTAACATTTCTTTCGTCCAAAAAAAAGGGATTATAAAACGCATTTCACAGTTGAAGGGATCGGCAGTCGTCTTAAACATTTTGTACGCTCATTAATACGTATAAAAGCAACACAATCTGGCTGAAATGGCGTCACTGAATTGACAATCAACCAAAGATACGTGCGCGCAAGAGTTGAACTCTGGTACTACTACTACGGTTGCGGTAGAACTAAATGAAATAAAGTTTCTGGACATGTATACATCTTTTCATTGATTATTTGAGAGTTTTTGCTCTCTTAATGTATTCTTTTTTCTTTTTGGATTTTTCTTTCTTTAGTTTTTTTTGTTTATATTCTGTTTGAACTTTTTGACCTTCTGTGTCACAAATAGGTAATTTTGGTACCATAAAACTAGCTTAATCCCACTTATTCTGTCTAAAGACTGACTTTCTGGGTTCAATTTTTGTTTAATCGTGTATCTCTTTTCTTCCTTTTAAATATTTTTTTGTTGTTTTGTGATTTTTGTATTTTGTTTTTATTAATTGTTTTTTTCATGTGTTTTTAGATTTTTCTTATACTTTCCATTCATATATTATACATATATATATATGACATATGATATCATTCATATATATACTACCTAAAAATTTATTAAAAGTAATAACTTCTAATCAATGAAATGAAAGGAAAAATCTTGTAAAAATATCATAGAACAGATTTTATTGAAAGAACTTAATAAATGATTATTTCACTGACTGAGAATTTTTATTCTCGAAGTTTCACTCTATTTGACTGATTTATTAAGAAGAATAATTACAGGGTATGTGTGTGTGTGCTTTTGGAATAGAATAATTTCATTCATTCAACTTTGATATGAGCTTCAAAAATGGACATATACTGGAACTGATTAGTTGAAAAATGAAAAGTTGGTCTTAGGCAATGGAACTAATTTATCAAAATAAAAAATTTATTATAGTTTTTTGAAGGGTACAATAGTCAATTTTGATGTCCGTTTTGTAGAAAAATGATATATGGGAAAAATAAGGTTTCTCCTAACTGCTTTGAATGACATTAATTATAGAGTTACATTTAGTACTGTGATTTGTGATCAAATGATCATACGAATAACTTAAAATATAAGTTTTCGTCATAATCGAGGATTTCAATATTATAATTAAACTTTTTTATTTTTATGAATATTCTCTTAACAATATTGTAGAATTATTTTATTTTCTATATTATTAAAGTTGTGCATTACAGAATTATTATTTAATTCTACAGCAATATAGAATTACGTATTTAGTACGGTGTGATTTATGTTCATACAAATAATTTAAAATACAAGTATGCAGTATGATCGAAGATTTATCATCAGAATTGCATTTTTCTTTTTGATTGAATAATTTTAAATGAAAGAAAATTCGTACAAAGTATTGTTACGATTCTGTTGTTACCGAGTGTAATTTAACTAATTTAGTTAAACTATTTTCATATTAATCAGTATAAATCATCAGATGTATGTGGGCGCAGTCATTGTGTATGATCTAGTTATACTCACAATATAGTATAATTAAATAATTTGA
This sequence comes from Trichonephila inaurata madagascariensis, assembly GCA_019973955.1. Classification (NCBI taxonomy): domain Eukaryota; kingdom Metazoa; phylum Arthropoda; class Arachnida; order Araneae; family Nephilidae; genus Trichonephila; species Trichonephila inaurata. The sequence continues at coordinate 1,213,711 of BMAV01021793.1, forward strand.
ATGCTTATCAGCAACGTCTGTTTATTCAACACTAGATTGCCCAAGGAGGTCATTTTGAATGCTTTTTAATTTCAATTAGAAAAAACAATTACATGTATAATGCACAATTTCTTAGAATTTTTTAGAGCATATTTTTTTTCCCAAGTGAAGTAAAAAAATTTTTTTATTGTTAATATTTACTAATAACTTTTTATATGACTATCAATAATATAAAAAAATATCAAAAGTTAATTTTAAACAAATTTCTTTACACATTAATCATTCTTTCACAATGCAGTCATTTTGACTGCTTTTGGGCAATATAAGCATATACTAAGTTTCGGTCTTTCAAGTGTTAATAATCTGTTTTTCATTTGATATTTAACTAGATTTATAACAGAATACTTGTTATATAAGCAAAAGCTAGTTCATACCATTAACAAAATGAATAATGTACTTTAAGGACCTACTTTATTTTATAATTAAAAGTTTTATTTTCTAGAGAATTAATTAAAAAGAATTTGAAGAAATCTTTTAGCCCTGTTTTAACCAGTATTTATTAGAGTATATAACATAGTTGTATGATGTTTGAAAACTCATTCTACATGTTATTTAGATTTTTGTTATTTTTATAGGGGAAATCTAATTTTTGTTGTTTAAATAAGCAAAGTGATTACAATTTCTCTTAAAAATTCTGCAAGAAACATTCAGATATCTGACAAATTTTTTTTATAGATTTCCCATAAGTGTAAAAATTGCAATGTATATAAGAAATAACAGCTATTGGAATAATTATACATGTGAAACTATTGACATCTATTGAGGAATATCAATGAAATATCAGCAGCATTTTTACAAAAAATAATAGTTACTCCAAAAAGAAGTTATTGTAATCTAGAAAAATTAGCATAAACGTTTATCATAAAATCAAAATAAGAAATCAAAATATCGTAATTTAATACATTAATGTTTTGTATTAGATGAATATCATTAACAAAATTTTATTTTGTTTAATTAGCCTATTTTTTGTTTCTGCTCTACAACTTTAAATAATAATTAGCAACGATTCTAAGTGCTATCTAATAAACGAAGTAGTAAATTTCCTTTTAATGGCGATGAGTTATGAAAATTGCTAATGATTTCTTTTATTTAATTTATTATTATCCAAGTATATACACTAAGCATACAATTTTAATAGTTTTTTTAATTATATTATTTAATACTTTAATAAGCATGTAACTAACATAAGTTTTAAGAGATTACTACTTTTTACACATCATGCTTTGTTAAGTTGTAAATAACTCTGAAATAATTTACATGGTAACTTCTTAAAATGTTCTGTACATAGTAAAAGCAATAGGATCAAATCTGTGTATGGTAAAACTGTGTCTGAATTTATAAATCTTACTTTACTTTTGTTATTACGAAATGCTTCTGTTTGTAAATGAGAAAGCATAAGCCATTGTTTGAAACCCTTATTTTAAGAATTGTTTATTTTATTAGATAAAGTAAAGTAAAAATGGAAGGAAGCTCTTAATTAAGTCAGCTCTTATTAGCTAAGCCTTCTTAAAAAATATGGGGATTACATTTATATTTTCTTGCAATTTTTCAAAAATATATTAAAATTAATAACAAAATTGAAGCATTCTGACTTTTCTCATTAAAATAACAAATAAATTTCATTTAATATGTAAGTTTTCTTTCAAACATATGCTTGATATTAATTACTTAAATAAATCCATCAATGTAAGATGTTTTAGAGATTTTTTTTTCATTTTATGGCTGGGAAATTCAATATCATAAAATAAATTTAGAATACTCACATACTTTCAGAGGAATAGATCACCCTATAGCATAGTTTCAAAGTAGAAAAGAAATTAAATGAAATAAACTCTGAGTATAGTCAACAACAGATCTATTAAGCGCAGCTGCTCATTTTTTGGAATAATTAAATTCTAAATTCTTGGGAAATATTTAAAAACTCCCAATGTACTGGTTATACTATTTGTGTAATTAAAGTGGCACTAGAATTAGATGGAAATCGTATAATTTATTCAAACTTTGTATGTATTTGGTATTTTCGTTTTGAAGTATTTGCCTCTGAAGTAAGTTCAAAAGAAAAACATGATTAATAACTTTAGAAATCCTCTCATCGAAGTTGGATAAAGCCAATACAATTATTAATTGCAAAAAGAGATTTAATTTATCATAATTATGAAGCAGCAATTAACTAATCTAATTAGTATTAATTACAGATTTTAAAAATAGTTTTTCATATTATGGAATCTAAGCCTTTTAGAGAATTTAAAAAAATGCTTTAAAAAGTCTCAGATTTTATTCATATCCAATAATCAGTTCCATAAATATTCTGAAAAATTCATTAAGCAGTAATATACTAGATTATTTTGGACAAACAGTATAATCTGAAAGACTTTTTAACATTTTGTTCAGTTTTAAATTTCTGTCAAAGCGTTGTCAAACTAGTTCTTACATTTTCATACTTTTTTTAAAATTTTATTTCATGTTTTTTAGATTAAAAAGTCTATTTTTTAAATATTTGTTATTTTTTAAAAAATAAAATATACCTTGCTTCTAATATCACCTCCTCTTTTTTTGTGCATTGCCTGATGTTTGGATCGACGGTTCACAATTGTAAACCGGTATATCTGATCCATTAGCACATCTTGATTGTAAAATCATAATTTCAATTTCGAGTGTTTTTTGAGTAATTGGAAGCCTAATAATTGGTGTAAAGGTTTTTAGTTAACTAGTGTTATGTCATTATTACGGGTGTTATGTCATATCAAAACCTAAAAGTTTTAGCATGCTACAATTTTTTTTTTCATAAATGTATTGAATAAAAAAATTCCTATACTTTTGTACCATTACCTTTTCCTTTTTTTCAAACTTTTGAGAATAGAAAATTAGTTATTTGTGTCGAGAATAATTTTTTATCACGTGTTTAGGACACTCATTTAACATTTAAGGATCTATTTTTTAAATTACCATAACTCAAACTCTTAAGTAGATTATTTTATAAGAAATCGGTTTCGGGGGTATTGGGAGGGGGAATGGTACCCATCACGCGTATATAAATTCTTCTAAGAAATTTCATAACTATATGTAAATTAATTTATCCATTAAGATAACTGGGACGTGAAAATGCTTCAAATTTTTCAATTTTTTATTTTATTTTTAAAAAAATAGAGGGCACTTTGCTGCATCCATCAATACATCGCTTATTAGAATTCTATAAATAGAACGCTAGAAAATTGAATTTTAAAATTGTAAACAAATAAGATGTAACTATGTTTCAGGTACACTTTCTTCAAAAACCGTTCTGTATATAATATATATTGTAAAAAACTTATTTTTCTATTCAATGAAAATAATTTATCTGCATTATATGTTCAAATTTATTCAAAACTCTACATTTTTTGTGCAAAAATTACGGAAAATTTAAATGATTTGTTACAAAATTTCAAAATAAAATTTTGTTTTTTGAAATGTTAACTATGACTAGTTTTGCATTTATAAATGCATAGTGTAGTGCCTAAATTATAAATCAAGTGCATATTGTTCAAGGTGGATCTTGAGGATTATTCTAAAGTATTGTAAAATAGATATTTCGTTTTTCCTAACTGCTTATTATTAAAATTTGAATGCTCTAAATAACTCTATATGCTTATAACTGCTGGTTTTACTTTAAAACAAATAAATATTCATATGAATGATTAAAAAAAACAGATTCTTTTGTTATAATTTTTAAAAACACAGAGCATTTAAATTAGACTTTAAATTAACTTTTTAAATTGATCAAAGACATTTTCTTTCTGTATTTTTATAATAAAAATATGTGTAAGGAATTTTGTAATATCCTGTAATGATGATGTTTAAGGTATCCGACTATGTTCGGAACCGTGATTTTGCAAAAGCGTATGAATGGATATTATTTATGATATTTAGTGTCACTTATAGATTAGAAAATGTATATAAAATTTTTTTAAGAACAGTATTACAATAAAAAATTATTTAAGTACAATATTTTTTGACAAAAAATGAACATAGAAAGACCCATTTTCAAAATATTCTCCTTTTGTGAAAAATGCTTCCATTATAATAATATTTTGCCTGTGTATAGCTCAGACCTCTCTACAGAGGATCAACTAGAATTTTTGAAATATATAACTTAGAGATGGGTTTATCCACATTTTACGACAACAGACGGGATCAATTTTAAGAAAAAAACGCCGATAATTATGGTGGTAACTCTGACAATAATGTGAACTTTTCAAAAATCATAGTTGAGCCTCTGTACAGAGGTCTGAGCTAAACACTCTATACAGAGGTCTGATGCAGGCCAAATATTATTATAATAGAAGCATTTTTCACAAAAGGAGAACATTTTGAAAAAAGGTTATTCTAAGTTAATTTTTAGCCGAAATATTTTTTGTACGTAAATAATTTTATATTGTAATACTATTCTTAAAACTATTTTATATACATTTTCTAATCTAAGTGACTCTAAATATCATAAATATTATCCTTTTATACACTTTTGCAAAACCACGGTTCCGAACGTAGTCGGATACCTAATAGTGAAGTAAAAATTCTAAAACTTATAGGCATAAAACTTTGGTATTTTAAATGGAAGAAGTTGTGAATCGTTGATAGCACCTATTGAGGAAGTAGGAAATGAGTAATTAAAAAGTCTTCTAAATAATCTAGAATTTTAAACTTACATTTTAAAAACTGAGAAATGAAACAAAATAATCAACTTAATTAGGGTATATCTATATATTGTATTAAAAAAATATTATTTTACAAATCATAGAGATGAAAATATCTTAATTTGCAATTTTTTCAAAATACCTTTTTTGGTGATTCTGGTACACTTTTGTGAAAATCTACTTCACCTATAGTGCTGATATTTTTCTTATTATAATATCCACAAATTTTCAACGAAGTGAATGAATTTTTTTTTCAAATAAACATTACCAAGTTTTAGATATGGCACAATTTTTGCATATAGTTTAAAGGATACTTGAATCACTAAATTAAAATTTTTTAAAATTTCTTATAAATTTATTTTTCAAAATTTTATTTCATTCATTTTATGGATCGTTATGTTTTCAAAAACTCTGTAAAATTTTATAGCTATCTATGTAGTGGATTTTATGTAAAATATATACCTAAAGGTAAGAACATGCCTCGAAAATAAAAATAAAATAGATATTGAATATTTATTGCTCATACAGATTTATTTGTAATTTAAAATAGAATTTTTTTACATTAACAGGTACATAAATATACAGATAACTCACCTTAAAAATTTTACTTCCGTTGCTTTTAATTTAAGCAAGTGAGAACTATTTAAATTTGGTGTACAAGAAGTTCACTTTTCCTTATCTCAGACGTCCCAGTTACCGACGATTGATTACATTCTGAACCATGATTTTGCAAAAGGGGACCAATGAATAATTCTTTAAATATTTAATGTCACTTGAATTATAATATACAGGTAAAATTGTTTTAAGAATATTATTACAACAAAAATGATTTAAATGCAATTTTTTTTGCCAAAAAACGACCATTTTCAAAACACCCTTGTATGAGAAATGCTCGTATAATAATACTATTTTTCTTAGATATAGCTAAACTTCTGTAAGCCTGAGCAACGATTTTTGAAATAAATATATAGTTTTGGAGTGGATTTATTCATATTTTAATAAATTAGAGCAGAGAAATTTTAACAAAAATGCACCGGGTATTATTTTATTTGATCGTAACCATGAAAATAATGTGAATTTTTCAAAAAGGATAATGCTCAGAAACTATACGTCATTTTTTTCATGTTTTGTTAAAAAATTGAATTTAAATAATTTTTCTTGTAATCAATTGGATTGTTGCTGTTGTTGCTTCTTATCCCAGATATGTGGTGTAGATTAGCTACACCATCTCCATAAAACCAAAATCACCAACAAATCCAAAATAAAATAGGATTTCCTAAAACCTCATCAATAGTAAAATTCAAGCATTTAAGAATATGACTGGGGAAGACCTGATTTTATCATTACCTTAAAACAGTTTTAAGTAGATATTCTGAAAGGTTATTCATTTACACGCTTTTTCAAAATCATTGTTTTGAATGTAGTAATCATCTTAACGTAATAATTTATTCATTTTGAATCATTAACAGTGAACTAAATATTAACCAACTGATATCAGATCGGTGAATGCAAATAAGAAGATCCAATTTTTAAGACTATACATCTTACTGATTCTGTCAAACTTTTATATTTCCTATTAATATGTTAGTAGATTAATTTTTTACAAAACTGTTCTTCAAAATGGAATGTCTTAGATAACCTTTTTGGGAAGAATGCCACTATTTGATAAAAAAATAATTATGCATGCCACTTCCAACTTTTCCAACAAACAAATATGGAAAAGTGAAAAATTGTTACTTATAAGCTTATTATGGATTTTTACGCAGATAGCACATTTTTTAATGCAAGCCAATGTAATAAAAATTTAAAAATAATGTAATAAATAAGACGGAAGTACAAACATAGGTTTTGGTGTTAATAAACTTTTTGCAAGTTCAATCAATTAGGTTAGGTATACGTTAAAAATAAGTAACATTTTTGAGTAACATGAGTTATAATTCAAAATAATTATTAAACACTCAGTATTTACTTAATGTGACTTTTAAATTACTACTTTTTTTTATCGAGTCATCTATATTAGGATTAGTTCTTACAGGTGCTAAGAAAATTAGGTTATTATAGGTGCACGTCAGCTAGTTTTGAGTGATATTTATTTTATTATGTTCATAGCATAAAACACTTATTCACAAATATATTTTGATCTAAATTTTGAGGTTTTTTGTCTGAGACAACTCCACTTCAATTATAAAAAAATGGTTATTTATTATGTTTCCAAAATTTTTAAAGTTTTCAGTTAGTCTCTTTGCGTGTCACTGTTACAACTCCACCTTGCCACACTCTGGCACGCGTGCCACGGGTTGGCCACCCCTATCTTAGACCATCAAATTACTTGTTTTATAACTGCATAAGTTAAACACGTCGGACTAATGATACATATTTTATTTTAAGAAACAGCTCTTCTATTTTTAATTAATTCAATAAATTTTCCCTCGGTATTTTGAAGCACGTATTTATTAAACCTTATGATGTAAAACGCAATATAGCTAACTAAGCCTATTAATGCCAGAGACTCACAGGAAAGGATTCAGGATATGCTCTATTCTCTTCATAAATGTATTACTGAAGGTACTCAAATAAATCTTACGAACATACATCTAACTTTTCTATAGTTCTTAATATTTCATACTAGTGCTGTGATTCATAAGATTTCAGGAACGAACATGAAGAGTTCTCTTTAGTAAAAGCAATTTTTCCTCTGAGCATATGGAAATTTTCACTGAGTACCCTGCGAACGTGACGTAACGACAAATTGTAATTTGAAGTGATCACTCAGAAAGGGTGCTGATACATCGTAGGAAGTGGAGCGTATTTTGATCTTTCAGTAAAAGGAGCGGGGAAGGGACTTTTCAAAATAGGGGGCTGATAGTGCTTTGTGATTAACGATGGGTAATGTCTAGGAAAAAGGGGCATCAGTGAGTTCAGGCAGCATCTCTTATAAATAGTGTCAGTAGGGTTTCAAGAAGAGAGGTCTTACTCTCCCTCTCTCGCACGTCTATAAATTTCTCTTCCTCCTCTTTAGGAGGGAAGTAACTAAGTTGAGATATAGCCCACGAAATCGTGTACTTGAAAGAATCAACGCTCCAAAGACTTGAAGGTTTTATAAATTTGGAGATTTCATTTCTGTTTCAAAAAGGTATATGCAGATTGGGGAAATTATAGAATTAAATATATCAATATCTCAAGAGTGTAAGGCCTGAGGGGGAAAACTTTAATTTTCTCAGACATAATTTGATTTTAAGGGGGACATGATGCGATTCAGAAGCAAATTTTGAATTAATAGTTTTCACGAATTTTTCGTTGTCCTCTATTTATAAGCATTATTCAAAATATACCCAGTTTTTGTGCTTAAAATACCACAAAAAAGTTAACTATTTAATATTTTAGAGAAAAATTTAAGAATTCATGAAGGGATTTTAAAGTGTTACTTTTACTACAATAATTGACGAAACACATGAAATTTGAGTTACAAGTACGTTGAACATTGTATAACAAAAGTTTGTATGGATTTTGAGATAACATGAATGATATTTTTATCGAACTCTTTTTTTTTTTTACGCATGCATATTGAAAATTCCTTGAAATGTGCAAACATTCTAAATTCAGTTACTTTAAAAAAAGTATTGCTATGAGATTAAAAAATTCGTGCTAACTTTTGTTACATGTATTAACAGCAATACATAGAAAAAACATCAAAGAATTTTGCACAATAAAAAAAATGTCTTAGCATTCGGGGGAAAAAAAAACTCCTAGTTATTTTTTCTCTTTTTGAGAAAAATTTGAAAGCTTAAAATTTTTATTTGCTACTGGGATATGAATAAAAACGTACATAAAAGTTATAATCTGTTTTTTTT
>BMAV01021794.1:0-66592 GCA_019973955.1 Trichonephila inaurata madagascariensis
GGAAAAAATTTACACAAAAACATATATATATATATATTTTGGGTTGTTATTTTTAGTTATGAGAACCATTTTATGTCCATTCTTTGTTTTGTAGGATATTCACTATGTTTATATTTATTTTATTATACTATATATAATCTATAATAATAATAATACAAACAAAGTTATAACATTAAGTATAACTAGACAGTATTGAACGAAATATTAGCCATAGTAGTATGATTTTAAATTTCGTTTGTCGAACTGTGAGGCGCACCCTTTCCCTAAGAGGGCTTAATAATCCTACGTGAGGTGCGCGAGGATATCAAAAAGTCAAAAATAAAAAGGTTATTTAAAAAAAAACTATTAATTTACTAAAAAGAAACAAAATGTACCTTCAGAAACACATCTACACTGATATAATATATTTATAAATGCATTAGTACTGCACAAGGTATTTGATACTTAATTTATCGATACTAAGAACAAGTTTAATAATTATTAGTGATTTACATAAGCTTGTCATATACAAAATTTAATATTTATCTTGATAATTTGTATGGTTTATAATTAAAATCGTACTGTAGCCTTAGTACCATAGTACATCAGCATTACCTTCAACGCATTGTTATTAAACGGAGATGGGCGCGATGAAAATTATGATTGAAAATTCGGTCGCGAACATTGAAAAATTGAGAAGCACTGCGTTAGGAGCCAAGAACGCAAAGCTAAGCGATGTTTTGAGGTTAGCAAACCTTCACCTATAATCTGGATATATATATAATATTATATCAATTACTATGTAGTAGAATCATTTCTGGCTGGGCTTTTTATGAAAATCCACATAATAGTTTGAAATATAGCTACGAGGGTGAGTCGGAAAATAAGTTTCCCCTGTGGACTGTGGTCAGAGTTGTGTACGAGAGTCAAAACATAGAATGAAACATTAAAGATAAAACATGACTTTATTTTTCCAAATAAATGCCAAGTACATTGAGACATTTGTCATACCGCTTGGTAAGCTTCAAAAAACCCTTCAGGAAAAACTCAGAGCTTTGCATACAGAAGAAGTGTTTAATGGCTTGTTTGACTTCAGCATTGCTTCCAAAGCGCCTTCAGGCAAGTTTTTTCTTCAAATCCCGAAGCAGAAGAAAGTCACTTAGTGCGAAATTAGGACTGTATGGTGGATGGTGTAGGCGCTTCTAACCAAGAGTAGCAGTATGGTTTTGCGTTGTCATCCAACAACAGAACGCCAGATTTTAGAATCTCAGGCCGCTTTTTCCGAATCTCCCCTTCTAATTTCGAAAGGGTGTCACAGTACATCATAGTAGTGATGGTTCGAACCTACAAAAAGTTCACGCAAAAGTAAACGTTTCTTCCGTATGCAAATCCCTGAGTTTTCCTGCAGGGATTTTTAAAGCTTATCAAGCGATATGACAAATGTGTCAATGTACTTGGTACTTATGTGGAAAAATAAAGTTATGTCTTATCTATAATGTTTCATTCTATGCTTTGACTTTTATACTCATTTTTGATCAGAGCCGACAGGGGAAACTTATTTTCCGACTCACCCTTGTATACACACACTTTTCAGAAATTTATATGATGTTTTATCGGTATTTTTTAATTTTTCACAATACACTCATAGACAAAAAAATTAGCGCTCCAAGAAGGAGTCGTCAAAATGAAACGAAATTTTACATACGTAACGACTACTTTAATATAAGTAAATGATTAGAAAATCAAAGAAAAAGGATTATTTATTTCAGAGAAAAAGGCAAAAGAACGGAGGATTTAATACCTTGTTGAACCTCTCTAGAGCGCGAATGCACAATGGATTGGGCATTGAAGCATACAAGTTCTGTATGATGTCTTGATAAATTTCTTTCCATATTTGCTGCAACCTTGCCTCTAGTTCGTTCAAACTCATTGGATGCCCAACTCGCCATCCCAAATTATTCCAGATATTCTCCATTGGAGACAAATCTGGGGATCGGGCAGGCCAAGGAAAGGTAGCAACATTGCAGAGATAGTCTTGTGACTTGCTATGTGAGACCCAGCATTGACTTGTTGAAAAATGGCTCCAGGGAGCCGTTTCATGAGTGGCAACACATGTGGTTGCAGGATGTCATGGACATACCATTGGGCTGTCATGATGCTACTGATCAATACTCGGAGTGACACTGTATGTAGGCAATGGCATCCCATACCATCACACCAGCTGTGGAAGGAGCATGTCGCTGTAAAGCAAAGGCAGGATTGAGGCGTTCACCATGGGGTCTCCACACACGAACACGATTTTCATCACATCTCAAATTGAATTTGGATTCGTCGCTAAAGACGACTTGTTTCCTTTCCTCTGCAGTCCTGTTTCCTCGTGCGCGGCACCACTCCAAACAGGAGGCGTCGATGGGGGGCAAGGCAGTACACTGTGGGCACCGGGATCCTAAATGTCCTTCATCCAGGCGCCTTCGTATGGTTCGAGAAGACACAGGGGCTCCTTGTGAAGGTACTACCTGTGCCTGTATGGCGACCGATGAAGCAGTTGGCTGTTCACGTGCAGTTCTAATGATGTGGTGGTCTTCTCGGCGACTGGTTTGTCGAGGGCGTCCTGAAACCTGAGATGTACCGTGTAGCCGCAACTCTGGGATCCGCACAGTCCCAACACCTCCTCACAACACAATTAGAGCGGCTTAGCTGACCACCCAGCTTCCATCACGCCGATGATTCTCCCCATCTCAAACTGCGACAGCTGCTCATGTTGTCTTCGAAAACGGCGTAATGGCATGTCTGTAAACGATTCAGCACACTCAAACAAGTTTAGGTTACCTGTTTTATACTCCACGGAGAACGAAGTTAAACGCCCTCCACCAGTTGTACGTAATGCGCAATCACGCTGCATTTCTAATCATTTGAATATCTCCCCGACATGTACTGTCATCCCAAGTTTCGTTACGATCCCGCAAATATTTCTTGGTGTGCTAATTTTTGTCTCCATGAGTGTATAAATGGAATAATATATACATATAATTACAACATTGTGCTATAAATACCTAAGAAATAGATTATATAACCCCTTAAGACCCAACCCGCTTGATCGTGAGGGTTAGATATCCCTATACGTTTTTACTTCTGTAATATTCGTATGTAAGAAAATCCTGAATCTAGCGATGGAGTGGGTTTGGAGAAAGTGTAAAGTATCGCTTTTTATCAACAGATATTGGTTGTGGTCCATTTTTGACTTTCAGCTGGCAAATCTAGATTTGTTTTCAAATACAACGAAAGCACGTCTTCTTTTTATCTGTCGTAAAACGATAATTATCAAAATATGTCTAATCGCTTGGATACAAATATTTCTATTAATGTTTAAATAATGGTAAAATAAAATTAAAAATATTAATTATACTCTATTAATGTTGCTTGTAGGACTCGGGATTTCATTACCCGCACGATCGTGCGTGTTGGGCCTTACTTGAGTCACTGCAGATATAAAGGTAAGTTCTTGCCATGTAAGTTTTCTTTTCTGTTTCAATAATGTTCATAGAGGCCAAAATAAAAACGAAATATATATATTGTTATATAATTAAAACAACATCTGCTTGGGGTTGCCATGGATGATTCCTTTTTTTGTTTCTTTGGATCTTTTTGCAATTAATTTTTTCTTTCACACATTTGATGAGATCAATGGCATTTTCATCCTTTACACAGATATCTGCATCCATATCTCTTTCCCCCCAAAAAATCTGTGTTTTCCGGGGGGAGTTAGTATGTGTGGTTTAAATATTTTATTTTTTTAAATAATAAAATTTTTAGATATATTTTATTATTTTTTATAAATACTGTGCTAACGTTTAACCAAAAACCTTTTCAGGTGTGTTAAAGAAAGAGAATTCTCACACAAAAGAAGAAACTTTGTGATTGTTGAATAAATCAGATTGAACTTAGATCATAATTTAGTGATCTCTCGGATGATGACAATGTTGCGAACAAAACATTTGAATTACGTATATGGGGAAAAATCAAATTCAGAGCAGAGCGAAGAAGAAAAACATGGAAATATTTTAAATGGAAAGACAATTTTGGATCATTCTTTACCTTAAGAATCTCTTGAACACATTCATTTCATTGATTTAACTTTTGGGCAATTCTTGGTTTCTGTGAAAAGAAGATGCAATATCAAATAAAATTCATCCAAAACTCAGAGAGACAGTTGTAACGTTAGAATCCTCTCCTCCTACTAACAAAAGTATTTTAACTGATGATGAAGATAACAGTGTTCTAATTCCTTTCGCAAACAGATAGAAGCGTTATAATCCACCTGCAGTGGCGCACATAAGGGGAGTGTCCTAGGGGTACGGACCCCCCCAAAGCCCTTGATTTTTTTCCGGATTGATTATAATTTTAAGTATATAATACGTAAAATTTAATTAAATATTTATTTTTAATGATTAATTTTATTAATTAATACTAATTATTCATTCAATAATTAGTTTTTTACTGTTTTTTGTTCCCCAAAATCGACAAAATCAAAAAGAGCATGATACAAGAATGGTGGACTTTTCTACCTAGACCCCCGCCTTGGTAAACTTCTGTGTGCGCTACTCTGTCCACCTGCTATATATTCCATTTCACAGGCTATTGAAAGATAAAAGACTTGACATGTATAGCCATTTTCAATGCGTTGATGATATTTCAAGGCCTCACAAATGCAGACTTGAAATCTACAAAAGCAGTTTGAAAACATGATGCGTAAAATGCAATGTTAATTTATACTTGTCAAAAACAAAGAATGTTTTAATGCAGTAAATAAATAATGAGCTAGTAAAATAATTAATCATACATCAATAATTTCTTTATTTGTAACAATTTTAGTTGAATTTAGATTGTCTTTTCTATCAACTTAGAGTTAAAAATATATAACTCGTAAAATTTCGTAGATGACCTGTTTCACAGATTAAGCCCTACCCGTATAATCCTGCTGGTACCTTCTATGTTCCCAGGGAGGAGGGAAACCGGAATTTTTATTATTTTTTTCTATGTTGGCCAGGGTCTGTAGTATTAATAACCAAAATAATTTAATATTTTAAGTTAAAACTAATTCGGATTTTTAGGAATGAATAGTTGAATACATCTTAATTTTTTTAATACATATTGTGTTTAAACTGTACGGCTGATAAATCTTTAATGAAATGAAAATTTATTTGATATTTTTTAACGTTAATTTTGTTTTCTGAATAAATGGAATAATTAGTATAATTAATATTCTTAAAATTTGATTGAAATTGTTTCTCGTAAGCTTTTTCATTAATATTACCGAAAGAATATTTAAGATACAGTGCAACATTATATCTGACATCCACTACCCATTAAATATTTATTTAATGGTTCATTTATTTACTCTAACTGAATTATCTCATATATTAGCTGATAAACAAATTTTCATTTACATATATATTTGTATATATACATATTTATATATTTGTATATATATATACATATATATATATATATATATATATATATATATATATATATATATATATATATATATATATATATATATATATATATATATATTTTGTATATGACGTGTTTCAGGCCAAAATCAGACTTAATTTTAAAAAGGATCTTTTATTTGATGAAATCGCACAGTTCTGACGCTGAGGAAAAAAAAACTTAAAGCCAGGCTGGTGTTTTACCATATACTTAGCTGTGCGAAGTAACTCGTATTTTATGATATGTTCTTGAAAGAGTTAATGCTGACATATGGGAGACTTATTAAATATAATGATCTGGGATCAGAAATGTTTAGTGGTTAGGCCATATGTTTTGGAGAAATAATTGAGTGACTAATTTAATACTTGAAGATGTAATGAAAAATAAAAGTTAAGTGTTATATTCGGAATTTAATTTTTAAATCTAATTTAATTATCCTTACATATATATATATATACGAATTGATTTTTAAAGTTGAAATTATAAAACCTAACACTATAGATAACAAACGTAAGATTTATTTGTTAATGTAACAATCTGCATGGAAAAGTAAAAGAAGAAGAATTACCGTAAGAAACGAAACATCATTTAAAATAATATGCACTAAGTTAATGCGTATCGAAGTTGTATCTTTCTCTAGTGGAGAAGTAAACATTTCCTAAATGGCGCTCTCCCATTGTGTATTTAAAATTCTGTAAGCCGCCTATACGGTATAGTTGTTAGTGACTCCGACTGCTGTGTCTGGGTTTGAATACTGGAGAAGGCATGGAAGTTTGTAAATGTATAGTGTTTTAGCTTAGACCCCTTAGACATCGCTGGAGATTGGAGTCTTGTCAAACTCCACCACTCCTTATCTAGAACTGATTGAGCCTTGTGATGTGTTATTGGTTTTGGGGGTTGAAGAGGTGTGGACACGGAAGGCGGGAACCAGTGGTGAGTTGCAGAGTTTCGACGGCTAGAAGGGATTATTCCTATTGGTTTGTGAGCTTTTGGACAAAAAGAAAATGGCCTGATAGGTATGGAAAAAGTAAACTACTGAATTAAGAGGATAAATGGGAAGTGCAATGAATAATAGAGTAAGAAGTAGAAACAATGAAATTAAAGAAAAAGTTTAAGTATTAGAAATTCAAAGTAAAATAATTTAATCAAGGACCGCTTCTATTAACATAAGCGCTTGTTTAAAATCATTGGGTTTTTAGTGCCTTAGCGGCGTGAGAATACTCTAAATAGCCGTCGAGCCACATGTTCTCTCGTGAAGTAGGTACAAGGGGAAGAGAGGTGGGATGCTTAAGACCTCCCTCAGGGTGTACATCCTCCAACAATGGTGGAACCGACCCAGATCGTACCGTCCCACGCAGGTGCTCAAGGCTACGGATATCAGCATGCTTAAATCACTAGTCCCTTGCCACGATGAAATTCGTGGGTCTCGATTTGACTTCGTCAGACAGATGCAATAGGAACAACAAAAAAGGTATGAGATTCCGTAAAATAAAAACGGAAAATCTTTTCCTTTTCTTTCTTTTAAAAGGAGACTGTAATAAATGAAATGAGTTCATTATTAAAAGTGTTTGTTTTAATATATTTCTACAAGAGAAATGATTTAAAATCGGAAAATGGAAATTGACGCTTTTTTGCAGTGTTCTAAAACATCGAATAACGATTAGTTAGTTTACGCGGCTGAAATAATATCAAATATTTTAACAGTACTTGGATCTCTGCGGAATCGCAATCCCCTGTGTTATTTCGTAAGAGGGCTCCTGAAAAATATACCAAATATTACTTTAATATTTAATCTTAAAAAAAAATAAATAAAATAAAGTTAGCTTAACAAAACTCAAATTGAAGAAGTACTTATAATCATCATTCATAGATTTATCGTACTAAATTTTCTCTTAATTTGATTTTTTAATTTCATTATTGGCCTGTGAAATTAATCAAAATAATACTCTCATAAGATAGACAAAGCAATCCATTTCTATTTAAATAGATTACAATTAATTCGTTTTTAAGGAATAAATAGTTGAATACATCCAAATTTTTTTAATACTTATGTTTAAACTGTACGTCTTATAAATCTTTTATGAAATGAAAATTTAATTGATATTTTTGAAGTTAATTTTGTTTTCTGAATAAATAGAATAATTAATATAATTATTATTTTTAAAATTTGATTGAAATTGTTTCGCGTAAGCTTTTTCATTAATATTACCGAAAGAATATTTAAGATGCATTGCAACATTATATCTTACATCCACTACCCATTAAATATTTATGTAATGGTTCATTTTTTTACTCTAATTGAATTATTTCAAAACACTAGCTGAAAAACCAATTTTCATTTATATATATATATATATATATATATATATATATATATATATATATCACAGTTTACATCTTTTCCACACACATCTTAAACATCTTACACATTTTTGACAACCAACCAAATTAAAACCTAGCAAATTTACATTTTTGACAATCAACCAATTCAAAGCCTACCAAAATTGATTGTCATCTATCTCAATATCTATCTATGCTCGTTAGTGTAAAGGGTAGTTCAAAAGATACGTTCAGAGATACCCAAGACTCTTGATTCTCTTGGAAATTGATCTGTAAGTAGGAAGATTTCGTTTAATAATTTTTTTTTTTTTCTCTGCTTTAAGAAATTGGGGAGAATTTGTTTCAGAATATTAATCAGTGGTTTTATCATACTCTCTGTGAGTTTTGTATACTTTGAATTTTGTTTATTTTTATATACTTTAAATTTTTTTATATACTTTAAATTTTTGTTTCTTTTATTTGGTTTTCCTACCGGGGTTGAAAAAGAGGAAGGTTGGGCCTTAAAACTAGTCTAACCCCTTATTCGGTCCTAAGTCCGAAATTGCATTCTGACTCGCTAGGTTCTTTTATAGTTCCTTTTAGTATTTTTTCGATCTTCATGTTTTGCTTTTATATTCTTATTACGTTATTTTCTTGTTATGTTCATTATCTATTATTTCTGGTTTTGAAATATTATACAAATTTATTTTATATATATATATATATATATATATATTTTTGACGTGTTTCGGGGCCAGAATCAGACTTAATTTTAAAACGATCTTTATTTGATGAAATCTATACAAATTCTGAAGCTGAGAAAGAGAAAAAGAACGCCAAAGCCAAATCTAAGTGTTTTTTACCACTTAAGCCATCTGTGTGAAGTAAGTCTTTTTTTTTTGCATGTTTTGAAAATTAATGCTGACATATAGGGCTGTTAAATATAATGACCTGGGATCAGAAATGTTTAGTCGTTAGGCCATATGTTTAGGAGAAATAATTGGGCGATTAATTTAATACTTGAAGATGTAATGAAAATTAAAAGTTAAGTGCTCTGTAGGGAATTTAATATTAAATCTAATTTAATTATCCTTACACACACACACACACACACACACACACACACACACACACACACACACACACACACACACACACACAAAATATATATATATATATATATATATATATATATATATATATATATATATACAATTAATTTTTAAAATTGAGATTATAAAACGTAACACTATAGATAACAGACGTAAGATTTAATTGTTAATGTAACAAAAAATCTGCATGGAAAACTAAAAGAAGAATTACTGGATGAAACGTAACATCATTTAAAATAATATGCACTAAGCTGATGCGTATCGAAGTTGTAACTTTCTCTAGTAGAGAAATAAACATGTCCTAATTGGCGCTCATCCATTGTGTATTTAAAAATCTGTAAGCCGCCTATCCGGTATAGTGGTTAGTGACTCCGACTGCTGTGTCTGAGTTTGAATACTGGATATGGCATGGAAGTTTGTAAAAGTACAGTGTTTTGGCTTAGACCACTTAGACATCGCTGGAGACTGGAGTCTTGTCAGACTCCACCACTCCATATCTGGAACTGATTAGGCATTGTAATGTGTTCTTGGTATGGGGGTTGATGAGGTGTGGCCCCGGAAGGCGGAAACCAATGGTGAGTGCCAGAGTTTCGCTGGTTAGAAAGGATGATTCCTATTGGTTTGTGAGCTTTTGGACTTAAGGAGAAAATTACCTGATCGGTACAGAAAAATTAAACTATTGAATTAAGAGAGGAAATGGGAGAGAAGTGAAATAAATAATAGAGTAATAATAATTAGAAACACTGAAATTAAAGAAAAAAGTTGAAGTATTTGAAATTTAAAGTAAAATAATTTAATCAAGGACCGCTTCTATTAACATAAGCGCTTGTTTAAAATCCTTGGCTTTTTAGTGCTTTAGAGGCTTGAGAGTACTCTAAATAGCCGTCGAGCCCCATGTTCTCTCGTGAAGTAGGTACAAGGGGAAGAGAAGTGGGATGCTTTTCCGACCCCCCTCAGGGTGTACATCCTCCAAATACGGGTGTAACCGACCCAGATCGTACCGTTCCTCGCAAGTGCTCAAGGCTACGGATAACGGCATACTGAAATCACTAGCCTCTTGCCACGATGAAATTCGTGGGCCTCGATTTGACATCGTCAGACAGATGCAACAAAAAAGGTATGAAATTACATAAAATAAAAACGGAAAATCTTTTCCTTTTCTTTTATTTAAAAGGAGACCGTAATAAATGAAATGAGTTCATTATTAAAAGTGTTTGTTTTAATATATTTCTACAAGAGAAACGATTTAAAATCGGAAAATGGAAATTGGTGCTTTTTTGCACTGTTCTAAAACATCGAATAACGATTAGCTAGTTTACGCGGCTGAAATAACATCAAACATTTTAAAAGTACTTGGATCTCTGCGGAATCACTATCCCCTGTGATATTTCGTAAGAGGGCTCATGAAAAATCTACCAAATATTACTTTAATATTTAATCTAAAAAAATAGATGAATGAAATAAAACTAACTTAACAAAACTCATTTTGAAGAAGTACTTATAATCATTATTCATAGATTTATCGTACTAAATTTTCTCTTAATTTCATTATTGTCCTGTGAAATTAATCAAAATAATACACTCATAAGATAGACAAAAAGCAATCCATTTCTATTTAAACAGATTACAATTGAATCTCAGTTTGATAGGTATACTAATAGTTAAAACCTATTTTTTAAGAGTACCAATATAGGTTTAATAAAAATAGGAATAATTACCGATGCAATTAAATGGATTCTCATAAGTTCAAGTCCCTGATCCTAAATCTATCTTTGATTTGTCTTATGTTAAATTAGTGTTGGGGTTCATAAAAGTTTATGTTTATCACAGAACATAGACGTGGTCACATTCTTTTTCTTTCCCTTTCTATAAGGAAATATATATATTCTCTTCTATATATTTACTTATATATATATATTCTTTCTGTTTCTATAAGGACACTTTTCAAGGATAAAAGCGCAAAATTGCTGGAGGAAATATAATTTATTAACATACTAAAATCATTGTAATAAAGCAATAAATGAAAACAAATTTATACTCATAAAGTTACGAATCAGTACTTTATTCTTTATATAATCGGTTTATCTTTTAATTTATTCTATACCCAATTTAAGCATGATTTAAAACATAATTGAAATTTCAAATTATCTTGATAATCTCCTTCTGTATTAAGATGATTGAAGAAAGCTCTCTCTTCTCCCTAATTTCAAATGAACTTACAAAAGGCATCTTCATTCCCTATCAAGAATATTTCAACTTAGACTCGGAATGCAATTCCCACAAATGTGCTTCTGGGGCTCTTCACTAAGAAGTAAATTTATCGTTATGTTAGAAGGTTAGATATTCGAAACACCAGTGTTTCATCTCTTACACATATTTTATTCACCACAAATTAAAAGAGGTCCACATCGGAGGAATTACTTATGCAAGTGGTAACAAGATATCCTGGAGAACATGTTATTAGAAATAGAGAGAAATGGCTGAATCGCAAGAAGGAGTTAATAAATTACTTACAATGGACCAAGAAAACGAAAGTTATCAAGGATACTGCAAGTTGGATACGGAAATGAGATTTGAAGTGATTCTGTGCGCTTTATTTATATTGTTTCCTAGACGCCAGTTATTCGGTGTTATATATATGACATGATTTGAAGTCAAAAACAGACTTAGTTTTTAAAAAGGATCTTTATTTGATGAAAGTTAGACATCTTCTGACGCTAAGAGCAGAGAGGGAAAAAGCACGCCACCGTGAAAATCTTAAGTGGACTAACATTTAAAAAGCAGATGTGATAAGTATCGCATTTTATGAGTAAACTTGAAAGTTAATGCTGGCATATGGGGTTATTAAATATAACGATCTGGAATTAGACATGTTTATTGGCTAGGCCATATGTTCGGAAGAAATAAATGGGCGATTAGTTTGATACTTGCAGATGAAATGAAAATGATGAGTTAAGTGCTAGATAGAGAATTTAATTTTTAGTCTAATTTACCTATCCTTACATATATATATATATATATATATGTGTGTGTGTGTGTGTGTGTGTGTGTGTGCATTCACTCTAATTTTTCTAAACAGCTTTTTTGGTAATGTTCCTGGACTTCAGGACTCGCGCATAAATAATTATTGCTTGCGTGAATGATTGGATTTAATCGTAATCGTATCTTGAAAGTTAACAGCTTGCATTTTTTAAAATAAGATTACATCACAATCTAGCGAACGAAATATATATGCGAATCATAGCCTTCATAAAGTAAGTCATGAGGGTTTGCCACTTCATATAAATATCCAAGACTCTGGAAACGCATTCTCTTCTTCTTTATCAGTCATGTGTAACTAACTGTAGCCCGTTTTGCATCTCTTGTCCGCTTCTTGTTATGTCTGTTTCATGTACAATAAACAAGATTTTCTTATATCGAAGGAATGCTTTATCAATAACATCAACCATCTAAAATATGTTTAAATTAAAGAACTTCTTACACTCGCCATATTGTTTTATATATAATAAGCATAAAGCATTGCCTAACCCTAAATCTCTGGCCTAATTCAGCGACAGCTTTAGAAATTATAATAGACCTCCATTTTAGTCGAAAGACTCTTTTTGTATCTGCCTTTGTTATGACGCTTGAACTTTAATTTCTTTCTTCTTTGGCATTGTAGGTATACAGCTTTTTCATTTAGTATCTTATTTTATTTTATTATACTATGTATATATTATATAAAAAGCATTAACATGTGAAGGTATGTTACAAATTTCTTTTGTTGAAGATAGACGCTTAAATTGTCGCTTAAAAAATCACAACAAATTAAACTGTCCTCAGATACAATGCATATTACTTTTCTAAATGATTGTCAAATAGTTAGAATTACATAATTTTTTAAAAATATATTTTACTACTGTAAAGTCGTGTTAAATATTATTACTGTCATTTAATTATTCTTCTTGACTTGAAATATGATATTGATTTTAAAGCTCTAAAATCGCTCAAAGTAAAAATTATATGATTCATTTTATTTCTAAACCACAATGTACTCATTTCAAATGTAATTTTCTGAAATTTTTTAGTGAAAACATACATAAAAAATCAATGACATTACACAAGGATTAATGAGTTAAGTGAATTACGTAGAACAAAAGGAAATACAAGACAAATAACAAAGCAAAAAAATACCAAACAAAAACACAAAGTTACAAAAGCAGTTTTTAGTTTTGAAGTAAAATTAGAGAAGTTTCAGAATCAAATATATGAAAAAGTTACAAAATCAAACCAATAAAATTACAAAAGACAAGCCATCAAGCTTGCACATTAATATGAATACTTCTCTGTTGGAAGCATGCTGGAAGAAACAGAAGGTTTAAGTGCATGCAGTTTGACTTTCAGGTATTTTCTTTCTTCCTTCAACTCTGAACAAAAACAGATACGACTTTACTACCACTAACGTTCTAGTCTAAGCTAAGAAAGGCACATATTAAATCTGTTGAGGTACATCATAGAATTACTCTGAACAAAAATAAATTAGTTGATTTTTAAAACTTGTAAAAAAATGATTGCACTGCAGTCTTCGGAAAATGTGCAATAAAAACTTCTTTCTATGTAAAGACCGAGGTGATTGAATTTAAATTGTTATTTTTCTAGAAAATAGCACCATTTTCTTCATTTTTTGTTTTTGTTTTTTTGTAAAAGAACTTGGGAAAGTTAACAGAGAAAACAACACTACGTTAGGTTGCAGTCTTGGTTAAGTAATCAGCTCTAACATTTCCGTAAGATTCAGTATGGCCACGATGAAAAGCAAAAGACCCAAAGATACCCGTGTTCTTGATAATTTAATTATTGCAATATTTTATTTTATATAGTTTCCAAGAAATAAAGGGAATCCAATAAAATCAAATGCATTTATGTTGCAAATTTCAAGGGCATTATAAGTAAAATTCATAAATTCAAGTATGAAAACAGTAAATTCTTCTCGAATTCTGAATGCAGAGATAATATTCAATTTAAATATTATTACGATAAATTCAATGCACTCAAAAACAGCACAATTAACATTTTTATTTCCATTGATACAACAAACAAACTAAAATCTTCTTCATCCTTACTATATTTACTTTTTAATTTTTTTTCCTGAGGCATCCCATTATTTTTAAGAGGGTCTGGCATGTGAATTTTTGAAAAATATCGATTTTCACTTTTTATATTTCTTAATAGTTTAAATATTTCTGTTAAAAATGATATATGTTATAAGGAAATACGAAAATTAGAAGTATTTTTTATTTAATTTTTAAATGAACCTACTCCTTGATTCGTATTAAATGAGCTTTGCTAGGATTACCTGTGTTTTCTCTTGCATAAATTTCTGATGAGCACGAATCTATTTGGTGTTCAAGTGGAGAAATTTCACTGAATTGGGCTTTGCGGAAAAGGTATGGGTCTTTTGGACCTTAAAAGCGAAACGGGGAGAAAAAAGTTAAGTGATGGAAAACACCTAAGTGGTCGTCACCGACATTTTAACATAAAAAATTCAAAGATCTTATAGTATGACTATTAGATATAATATCAACGATCGACACAGCATGCAAACTGCTGTTTTCTCTGTCTATATTCATCATCTATCTTCAAACTAGAGTCTTTAACATGGACTGTGCCCCGCGAGTATAAATGCATGGTGCAAGTTTCAAAAAACAGAAGATGAAAGTAACGAAAGGCCCTATGATCATAAACACATACACGCGTGCTATATACCATAATGAATTAATAGAAGGCAATTTCTAGAGATCTAGGTGATCCTATGTTATTAAGAAAATGTTTACATGGAAATGCTCAGAACCCAAATGAATAAATAACAGCGATTCCAAGATCCACATTTGTAGAGTTAAAAACTCTAAAATTAGGCGCAAATATGGATATTACATAGTTCAATATGAGTCGTGTAGCAAAATTAATGATCTTAAAAATTCTGATATTTAACCAAGTTATAACTGCGTGTCATGCTTCAAAAACTAGATACACGTAAGATTCGTGCAACCCAATGAAAATATTATGAGATCCCAAAAAAGGCAAAATAGTTAAAAATAATGAAAAAAAGAAAAATAGACGAGTCTCTTTTGTATGAGCAAAGAGCAAAAAAAAGGGCTTCATACGCTTCTGGAAAGTAGTAAAAAAAGTAAACAATCAAAAAAGTACAAATTTTTACTTAAAAGCTTCTTTTCTCAAAATGTAATATTTTTCACTTTATGTACCTTTTTCTCAAAAATTTCTTATTATATAATTCCCAAATTTTTAGTCTGCATATTTTTAACATGTTTACACATTTTAACGGAGGGAATTAGATATATCTAGCAAATCTTTTTAGATATGACTTTTTAAAACTAAATTTTAAAGGGAAAAAATTAGACAATTTTTAAAAAATAATAATTAGTTTAATTTTTAACAAAGAGATAAAACCCTTCGTTAAAATGTTATTGATAGTACACATAACATACTGCAAAACTTTTATCAATGAGAAATAAGTAGTTCCTGAGAAAAAAGGTACATAAACTTACGTAATTTAACATGGGCTCCTCTCCTAAAAATGAAGGGATTTTCATTTTTATATCTTCTGAAAATGAATCATTTTAAAATATTTAAGATGAATTTTTTATCAATATTTTAAAACAAGTCCATATATTAGAAAAAGTATACTGCATTTTTCAGCTATTATAATATTCCCTTACTCTATATAAGGCTCTGAAAATATAGGAGTTTATATACAAAGGATGTTTTTCTTTTCTTTCTTTTTTTTTTATTTAATTATATGAAATAATCAATTGAGTGAATAAATATGGCATTTAAATTTCTGAAATAAATAATAAAAATACTTATAAAGAGGAAAATATTAGTGATAGAATTAATTTCAGAAAAAAAATAATAGATAGTTACATTTTTTTTTAATATTAAGCTTTAAAATTATGTAAAGTACAGTTTACTTGTCTAATGCTTACGATATCTATTTTTTTCCAAGCTCAAATGTTCTTAACACGAAAACTCAATGTTATGAGAGGAATTTTAAATATTTCAGCCCGTTTATATACCAGTTTTTTAAAGTAATATTACCAAAAACTCGATAAATATTATTCGAAATGTTTATATTTAATTAATACAAAGATAATTAATTGGTTTCAAAAATTTTTAAAAACCGTTTCATATTTAATTTAAATAAGTATCATATACTTTCATTACTTTGTTCAACTCAAAAATTACTAAATTATATTTATACATGTGGAAAAAAGTATTATATAAAAAACAACAACTTTATACCGTCTTTTTGTGCTCTGGTAGTACTAGGAAAATTAAAATGCACCGAATGCGTATTGTTTTACGTATATCAAATTTTAAAAAATCCATTTACCAATCAAGAGGGAATTAAAAATTTAAATAATAGAAATAAGAATAATTACCACAAGATATCAAATGGTTTGGAAAATTTTTCTTGAATAATTCCTAACACATTAAATGTGTTCCGTGTGTATAACTTTACTTAAAAAGATGATTAATCAACATAACAAAAATATTATTTACAAAATATATTTTACCTACTCGTTAATGGAAAAATATTTCATGTTTTGATCACGTTCCCTTAAGATTATTTTGAAATGAATGTTCACAAGAAATTAAAATTCAATCCGAATAAAAAAATGAATATTCCCATTTATTTTTAAAATGAACAAAATGACAAACGGAGAAAAATTATGATTTTATTATTCTCTAATCCTTAAGAGCTAATAAGTAACATTTCTCTTCCATTTTATCAAATGATTACTTTTAGAAAGTGAAAAGAAGAGTAATCTAATTGAACTTTACTATTGGAGTAATTTTTAAAGGAAAATAATTGTTTGCTTAAAGAAGCGAGTATTATTTAGATGAAAAAAATAATGTTAATACATATATCAGTTTTAAATAGTTTGGTTTTGGAAATGAATATCCTTTTTCTTACAAAATAGATTGTTAATAACATAAAGCCTAAACCTTGGCAAAGTTCTAAATAAGAAATTTATTTTACATCGGGGAAGCAAATGTCACTTTAAGTCTGAAAATCAAGAATTAACCCAAAAGAAAGCATAATGTGTTTACAGAAAAGTGTTCCTATGTATGCAGTAATTACTCAAAATAAATCTAGTAACAATCATATCTGCTTGACAGAATTGTTTTTGAGACTACTAAAAGAATATTAACTGCTGGAACGTTTTTAACTGCGGCAGGTGTTTGAGGAATACGTGACTATTTGTACTTTAATATTGACGTACATTATATTGAACCTGTCAGTCAAATATTATAGTCAATAAGCGCAAAGTTGAGCTATTGTTATAAATATTGGAATTAATAAGCATTTTTAGTAAAAAAAATAATAAATTTTCTAAAAACAAAAATTATTTATCATTATTTTCATGTCAACTTTTTGTATTCGTATTTCAGTGCGTCAAACTAGGAGGTGAATTGTACGCATTTTTACCAAGAAGGCTAAACTGCTGATAGCAATAGAAGCTTCATTGTGAATTTTTTAAGAAAGTAACGTATAAGACTTGATTAAACTTAAATAAATTGGATTTTTTATTTATTAAAGACGTCTGTTAAAATAAGTTAAAAGGATCAAATTTCGGAATATTTTTAATGACCATTCTAAGTTTTATTCTGTTCACTTTAAAGTTTTACTAAATTACATTGCTTTGAAATTACGATACAGTTATTTGTAGCGTCAGATTTTCAAATAATTAATTGAATATGAAATTAAATTTTATAAATACTGTTGATTAACCAGCATTGGTATGTTAGTACTTTTTTTCAAATAAGTGGCTGGAAATTTTTATTTGATGTTAGAGTTGCTAAAAACAAAAATGTAAGAGAATTAAATGCGTTTAAATGTTATAAAAAAAACCACAAAACAAATGTTTAATTAATTATTTTTTCTTTTATATGTAATGATTTAGCATTATATGTTCAAAAAAAGTTGGGGAAATAAATCACCTACCCTTTCATATAAAGTTGCATCATTTTTGCATAGGATTACAGTACGCACTCAACGTGCATTGTTTCAATAATTTTTTTGAAGCTTTTGGTCTCTTGTTCAAGTCCAGATTTGTAGCAGTTCTTCTCCGAGAACTAAACTACCAGCTAAAGAGATAAATGACTCTTCCAGTGTACCTCATTGAGTTTCGATTGGTTTACAGTATGAACTGTGTGATAACCTATTTTAGTAAAAAAATGAATCCTGAATTATTTCTGCCGATTGGATCTTGCTATTATCGTCCATCGGGAAAATATCAGATGCATTGATGAGCACTGATCATAAAGAACGTCTAAATAATGCAAATGTTTCATTTTATTATCGCATACTGTTGATGATCCCAGACAATATCCACTGAGTAAGTACCAGATATGAGTACTAACTTCATTTGCTGGTCACTGGACACTGTACATAAAGGATCTATTGTTTCGATACATTCCCTTCTTACCCTGGGACCGCTATAATTATTAAATTAGCTGAATTTTGGCTATTTAAATAGCATGGTATTCTTCCCGACTGAGCAACTTAACGCATACGAGAATTACGAGATCAATCTCCAAAAGAGCTCTTTTTAAATGTAACATAAGTTAAAATCAAAACAAAGGGATTTGCATCCTAAATTGACACGGAAATTATTTGGAGATCAGGTAGTATAATTTATTTAACCCTCTGGCAGGAACATCACCTTTTTGCCGCTCTAAGGAACAGCCGTCTGACAGACGGGTGTGCAAAATGTTTTTGAATTTTTTTACCTTAAGGACTGTTTATGAGTTTTAGAATGTTTATGAGGCACAATATATTAATATATTTTTATCACTAGTATTTTTATAAAAACTGATTAGAAATTATTTATACTCATGGAAAAATGATTAAAAACAACAATACCAAAACGAAAAACTATAGGAATATACGCATGATACACGGTGATAGATAAGAAAAATCGCACATATCGTATAACTGCCACGAATATTACCTCGAAGTTCAAACAAACTGAGTGCAAATAAGTTCCTTTTTCACGAATAAAAAGTATTTGAGAGATTTTGTTGATTTAAAATACGTAGCTTGAAGGATGTAAAATTTTAATTTGACCAATCCTGGTTTAGCTCTCTTGTATATTAGGGTTTTTTATTGTGTGTGTTGTTTTATTCAGAAGAAAATGTGAAATTTTTTAATTATTAGGAATGAAGAAGATACAAAATTATTATTTGGGATATGTAATAAGTATTAATAATTACTAAATCTTTTTTTAAAGTATCTTTGTATTTAACAAATGAAATAATAAATAAAAAATATTCATAACCGTAAAATCTGACACTTTTAGCACACAAAAAAGAGCGAAATTTATGGGTGCTCTTTATACACCACATACACTAGGTAGAAAAAGTCTGCGTTCACGTACTATTGCTTACATGAACAATGAAAAAAAGGTTTAAAAACTGGAATATAAAAATCAAATTTTAATTAGATTTTATTTAGTTCCTTTTAAGTATTTAGAATAACAAAGGTAAATTTGGTTTGTCTTCATAGATTTTAAAATAAAGACAGATTTGTAGCGATACCTACAAAAATCAAGTAGAAAAAGTCTGCGTTCACTGTTTTAGTAGAAGCTATAAAAAATATTTAAAAAGGAAAATAAGCTATTTAATAGCTGGTTGGAGCTGGTTAACCCTGTCTTTCGAGAACCTCCTGAAGTGGTTTCGGCATTGAATTAACAAGTTTAGTTGTTTCTTCAGCGCTTATCTTCTCTCGTTCGTCCTTAAGAACACTTTCAGTATATCCTTGCTAGATATATTGGTGACGAATCTTACGCTCTGCAAACTCATAGGTGCTTTACAGGACTCCAATCAGGTGACTGTGGGGGCGTGTGCAGTTGATTTGAGACATTATACAATATCCAAAGCTTCACAATTTCAGTGGTTTGCTTAGGATCGTGTCGGGTTGGAAGCGAAATGACTCCCCAAGGCCGAGTTTGGTACCACTTTCCTTTAATTTTTTTTAGGACATCAAGGTAATCATATTTGATCATAATTGATTCGATATACTCCAACTTGCCAACACCTTTGCTTGCCATGCACCCCCACACCATAACTCCACCGCCGCCGTGCTCCACCGTTGGTACTGTGCTCTTTTTGAAGAGCTGTAGAAGGTTATCTGCATACCAATTTATAACCTTTTATGCCAAGATGTAAAATTTGCTTCATTGGAGAATATCACAGTCCTCCAGAACTCCGAAAACATATGTATATGCTCTTTTGCAAAAGTTATTCTTTGGTCTTTGAAATATAAGGCTTTCTACGAGCTACTCGAATACAGTATCCAGCCTTTTTAAAAAATTTTCTTGCAGTATCCGCACAAATGATTTTCTTAAACTTCTCACGAATGTCTGTTGCTATTTGAGTTCCAGTCAAACGCGGATTTTTTCTTCACCAAGTATAGCATACTTCGTTTTTCTCTGATTGTGAGTTTAGATGGACGACTTAAACGAGGTTTTGATGTGTAAATTCTTACAGTTTAAAAGTTATTAATAACACGTTAGATAGATGAATACTACCATCCAACGGATATGGTTATATCCCGATGACCTTTTCCATCTTTCCACATTTTTCATAATGATTTTAAGCTCACTGATACTAATTTCCTTCTTTTTATTTTCCATGTCATTGAATTGCTTCGCACCTTACAAAAATCTAAATGTTATTGAGTAACAACTTTCTTACGCTATTTAACTTGATAACTGAATGCAAAAACTATGTTAAACTATAACGCCTGTTGATAAAAATTCCAGGAATCATGAATACTCAAATGGTGAACGCAGACTTTTTCTGCCTACTATTTGTGTGCTTTGCTACAAAAACCCCGCTATATTAAGTAGTTTTAATTAAAAACTAATTAATTCTTGCATGCTCAACATTTAAATAATAGTAAAAAAATTCATAAAATTTTGTTAGAAAATAAAATTATATTTCCGTTAAATTTTATCTTTGCTCTATGAGTTGTTATGGGTGAACGCAGACTTTTTCTAGCTAGTGTATATAAATGAGAGCTTTACAAATAAAAATAAATAAATAAAATATGTATGTGCTTGTGACACACGATAGAAGTGAAAACTTCTAATTTATTCTGAGCAAGAGAATCCAATTGTTCGGATGTACTACGTTTTCCTTTACGCCATTTTTGCATATTGGCGTTTAAGTTGTTCTCTTTTTCGAGCACATTTGTTTATTTCATTCCTATTCTGTAAAGGGCAATGTTTAAATAATTATGCATTCTTATATACATATATATGATTATATACGGTTTAAATGTCAATTAGTCTAATTATTTAAAAATATTTATATGTAAGTTACTTATGTAGATTATGTTTATATAATATATATGTTCATATGGTATTGATACGTACTATCACAACAATGTCAACGTTCAAGAAAAAAAACCCTGATTTCGCATGTGTCGTACGCGCTGAATTGGCAACCATGTGCTTCCTTCCATATAATGCCACCAATACATTGCAATAATACTAAATATCATTTATATAATTTATATAAAGCCAGAAGATATGTAAGGCTAGGAAAAAATAGGCCTTGAGAGCCATTTACTTTTCTTAAAATCTCTAAGCAACGAAAAAAAGAGGGTTCCTATTTTTTCACAACTGATGCTTAATTTTTTTTCGTAATCTATTAATATAAACCAATATATTAGCAATTTTCTCACCAATTAACTTCATTAAAATTTCAGATGTTTTTTGGCACATTATTGTATTTAAAGGCTCTTTCTACTAAATAAAAAAATAGATGCGTTACTTGTTATCTTCAATCATCTACATAAGAATAATTCTTTTTTATGGTGTTTTCTTCTCTCGTTTCCTCTCTGAAGTTGAGTGGAAGTTAATGTACGCCAGTAATATTTAAACAAAAGAAAACAAGATTTCATAGGAAAAAGTGTCCATGGAATTTTTACTGACCACGATTTCCGACTGGATCCGAATGACAGAAACGCACCCGAATCTGACGCTTTATTTTAGTTCACTCTTCAGCAAAACACGCCTAAAGTATTTGCTCACTTCAGAAAGAGAGAGATGAGCATAAAAGAAATTAGACTTCTGCAGATATCGAAATATTGTTTATTTAAAAGAAATAACATTCTTTGTGAACTTAAAGGGCAAGAATTCTAGAAGTACGTGTTTTTTCTAAAGCTTAAGAATAAATAACTTCAAGCCATAAGAGCATTTCACATATACATGCCAAATTTCTTTGTAAGAAAGAGGATATGTGTTATACGGCGAAAGTGAATATAACTAAACATTTAAAAAAAATCGTCTTGAAAGTAAAGGGGTGCGCTATACGCCGGATATTTTTGATAGTATTGATACAAAAGGTTTTCAAAAGCATTAAAGCTTTAAACAAATATTTATATTTTTAATAAAGAGGAAATACGTAAAATATTTTACATAAATAAAATAAAGAAGTAAAATATTCATTTTCTTTTATATATAAAAGTCACAAACAAATACAAATGTAAAAGAAAAATTCTAATATTTCAAACATTTATAGAAACTGCTTGTCCAATTTCTGTACATATTTATTGAAGAAACTTTTCCAGTTTTTACTTTATAGTAAAAAAATAAATATATTGCCTGGAAACATTATTTGAATACTTATCAGATTGTAAACAAATATCAAAAACTTTTTCCATATCTTAGACTCTCTTTAGGATGCAATACTGATTTTTTTTCAAGCAGACAGTGGAATTCCTATCACCTCATTTCTAGAATCCCGACGCCATGTGTAAAAGGATAAGAATGAAATAAAGCATTCTAAATTGAAAAAAAAGTACAAAAATGACAA
This sequence comes from Trichonephila inaurata madagascariensis, assembly GCA_019973955.1. Lineage (NCBI taxonomy): Eukaryota > Metazoa > Arthropoda > Arachnida > Araneae > Nephilidae > Trichonephila > Trichonephila inaurata. Next base: position 22,791 of record BMAV01021794.1, read on the forward strand.
AAAAGGCTTTCATTTTAAATTTTCTCATGAATACTTCCGTAAAAAAGATCAATATCTAATTTAAAGCTGCGTACAATGGAAAATAAGATGTAGTATTTTTGAATTCTTTCAAAAACGAGAGAAAATCAATTTAACAGAATTGCATCAAATATTTGTACGTGAAATAAGGTTTTTGGCAATATATATATATACTTATATATTCTGACAACGATGTCAGTAGAATACACTTGTACGGATATTTCATTTTTACAAGTTGTAGCAAAATTCTTGTTTGGATTACCCAATTGCTTCAGAAATGGGATATTACCGAATAGCTTATTTAAAACAATGTTAACGTAATGAAATAGAGAATAAAATAATTAATAAAATAAATGAATAACAATATTTAATGGAGGATTACCTATACTCTTTATACTAATATGTATGCAAAAGAATTAAAACGGTAAAGTAATACATTTATTTAAAATAAGTTACTTAAAAAATTACTGCTTCTCAATATCAAAAGAAATATTTTTCAGATCTTTAGTAATTTTTCCTAGAACTTCAACTTTTGTTGTTTCTTATGTAAGTATTTTATATGAAGAGTGTAATATATATATATATACATACCATTCTTATATTCACCTTTTTAAAAAATTGACCAATAAATTTTTTGTCCTAATATTAAAATCTGCGTAATGTTTTTAACAGTATTTTTTAAAACTTTGCGCTAGTATATTTTTAATTAAGTTACAACAATATTTGCTTCCCAATTAATAGATGTATTGTTTAAAACAGATTTCATAGGAAACAGTTAACACATCTTTGCGTTATTTTTAATATATTTTTTTCTTTTACTGCATTTTTCAGATATGATTAAATTTACTACTTAAACTTTAAAAGAATACTTTAAAAAATTCAAATATGTTTCTAAAGCTTATGTAATATCTCGAAAGTTTAATACAGATAATGTTATTAATTTAATATTGTACATAAATACATTCCTTCTGTGTATATACATATATAAGATAACCAATTGTTTTAGAAGGATAAGGAGGACGAAAAATTTAAGAACAAATTATAACTTAAATATATGAAACATTTCATTAATTCAAACAAAAATACACTAATTACACTTACATCCCATTTAATTATGTACTTAAATAAGTATTTTTACATTGAATGATTTTTTTTTTGTCAACATATCGTGTTTTCTAATATATCGAAAATTTCGAGGCAATAAATATTTTTGATATTGAACTTAACGATAAGTGCTACAGCTAAAGTATCAAATTCAATCTTGATGTATCACTTGTCTAAAAATATCATTACCAATTGAAAAAAAAATCTCTTTCAACTGCTGCATTAATTCCAATGTAGCACAACGTAAATTCAACTATAATAACTAACTTTTCGTATGAAATGTATTTATTTTTGATTAAATATTACTACCCATCTTTTATCTATTTCAACATGCTAATTTTTCCATTGTTAAAATTTATCAGAATTTAAATATATACTTTCAGTCTTCATCATCAGTCTTAACTTCATATCAGTCATTTCTTTCGATAAAATCTCAACCCAGTTTCTTATATCTGCTTAGTTTACATAAGTTTAAGTCAAAAAACACCATTGAAAAAGGGATATTTGTTTCAGATCCCCATATTGGAAACATGTTTGGTAATAAGTCTGCCCTTCTTTGGTAACCTTTTCCGTTATGCCCGGATTTTATTCTTCTAAGTTTGACCATTTACTTTTTATTATTAAGAGAATAAATTTTTCACCAAATCGTGATATTTATTGCCGAACCAAGTTGCTCAAAATAAGACTAACCTTTGTAGCTGAAATATGTTGACCATCAATCTTTTGAATCATTTTTTAGAAAATATATGCCTGATTATATACAAAATGCATTAATATCTTTAATAATTCATACTGCACCGGCACATGACACTTAACAGCTCGGTTTTGCATATCTGAATACAGAGATTTATATATTATTAGTTTTAAAATATTGAAAAGGAGAAGTAGGAGGACACTGTTCGAGGAAGAACAAAACGTATAAAAGCAGGACTGTGCTCCCTAAGGGAGGACGATTGGTTACCTTAATATATACAGATTTCATTCTGATTAGATAAGATAAAGTAGCCGTTGCATTATTTCAAAATAAACATTCATGATCGTTGAAGGACATCGTGTATTTGGTTTTAACGCCATGAGAGATGTTTCAGCTTAGGCTTTGCTCTAAGAGTAAAAAATACAAGAGAGGGAATTATTTAAATTCCACATTTAAATACACAAAGGAAAAAAAAGGAAAATACATTATTTAAAAACTATAATCACGCTTTCAATCGTGAATTTTATTTATAGAAATGACATTAGGGAATATTTAAAACCGGTTGGTATGAAATGCGTACGCCATTGTGTGATTCTATTACTGTGAATCGCCAATAAATATATCGAAATTTTAAGATCTAATATTTTTAACGAGGAATCACTACTAAATCTACGAAAATAATATTTAGAAGGCTTTAGAGAAAGAAAAATTGAGACACATTTCGAAACAGGGAATTCGGAGTTATGAATCAGATATCATAAATAAAGCATAATCGAGTATATATAAATTAATAAGTAGATATAAATTTAAGTTGTTACATATATATATATATAGTCTTATTCTCTACAAACAAGAGATAACATCCAACAATCACATTCGAAAAACACATAGACAGTAGGAAAATCACACAATGAAGGACACATGAGTAAACGAGATTAAAAATTATAAAATGGATGCTGCAGTATTATAAACATTGCTGACTTAGGACAGCTAATATATAAAATAATTTATATAAAAGGGGGGTTGAACATGTTTTTCGGCCAGCCAACCTTTTATGTAAATAATACTGAGCAAAACCCCATTGAAAGTAATGGATAGGAATATCTAAATCCATTACAAGATAAAGGTAACTTACCTAAAAATTGCACTTAAAAATGCAGAGCTCGCACTAAATCTGAGTGCAATAAATAAGTTATTGCCAGATTCTAGACCCTAATGCAGATTCAAAGCATGTGAATGGCTGAAATGTAGCACTTAACAAAAGAATATAAAGACAAGGAATAAAAATTAATAAGAGAGTTACAAATTACCAAAACTTTAATTGATGCAAGAGTATATATGAATTAAATAATCATATAAAATTCTACCTATCTATCTATCTATCTATCTCTCTATATGTATATATATATATAACATACCTAATTGAAAATGAAATTCAAAAGCCTTTAAACCTTCAAAAATTGCCTTTTTTGTTCTATATTCCTGTCAGACCCTTTAGAAAGGAGAATTGTTGTGTGCCTTTTTTCAATAGGTATACAAAATTTAATTTACTGCTACAATACGTATCGATTTTTCAATATTTTTTTTTTGCCTTTTAAAATCTTTCTCTTTCCTTCTCCTTTTCCAACGTCCTTTGTATTTTATATCAATTTGATGTTTCTTTTCGCCAGCTTTCGATAAACTTTGAAAAGTGTAGCTTTTGCGAGAAAATTTTTTCTGGATTTTAGCTCAGGACTGTTCAAGAAACGCTAAGATTTAAATCTAAAAGTTTTTCACCTCGCACTAATACTGCAACATTCTATCCATTCCTTATACATACGTAAAATGTATTAATACATGATAGAAGTATTAAAATTAACCAAATAGGAAATTCCCATATAAGAAACATTTTCCAGAATGTCAACAAGGGACGAAATAAATGTTAGTGTAAGTGCTGTAAATAATGAAAAAATAAATAAATAGTTTATATGAAAGAAGGAAATTTAAAAGTACATTTGAGCAAAAGGTAAGGATTATATATATATATATATATATATATATATATATATATTTACTCCATTTTATATATAGATACATGTATATATATATAATTAAAATATTATAATAATTTGAAACTGGTTTGCCCGCACACCGTACGGGCTACTGAAAGTTGGCCACACCCGGTTTGTCCGTAAGCTGTACGGGCACTAATATTGTTCTCTTTCTACCTTGTATTTGCATATATTTTTAATTCTTATAGGGAGATTATTAGTGCTAGTGTTTTTAAGAGATGCAGTTTGTCAAAGGTACTGAAATACTTCTCATCCGGGACTTTTTTTGTGGTGATAGTGAGAATTTTCCATTGAACACAGGAATTGTGATTCTTTAAAATATTTGATAAAGAACATGGATTGGCAAGGCAATGTTCAATTTGTTGCTTGAGAAGAAATGAAAATGGAAAGATAATCCAAAAAGGCTGATATTATGTCTGTCCCAAATTGCAACGTAAAACTTATAATTATACATCATGCTTCAAATTGTATATATATATATATATATATCTGAAATATTTAGGAAGCACATGGATTTATTCCCGGTGAGAAATGTGTTGATAAAGCAAGCGCTCAAGCATTGTAAAAAACTAGGTAGATTATATATACAATTTTATTTAACTTGCAATCTAATTTGTTCGAGTGGAATCTTGCAACTCAACTTTGAAGCTGATTTCTTCAACCGATTGAGCTGAAATTTTGTATACACGTTTAGTTTGGATGACAATGCATGTTTTGACCATTTATATTCCGATACCACGATTATTTTAAATATATTAATTAAAAACCTTTTACCCCTGCTAGCTTTTTATTCTGCTGATCAGCTTATCTGATTTAGCTTAAAGAAGTTTCAATTTTTCGACCTTTTTTAAAAAACCATCTTATTCTTTCTATCAAACTGAGACCAAAAATAATTACATGATCGGAAAGATCATTTATTTCGTCACGATACGATATAATTCTTTTAAAAAATAATCATATTTTCTACTTTTACAAACTTTTATTTAACTTGCAATGTAATTTGTTCGGGTGGAATCTTGCAACTCAATTTTGAAGCGGATGTCTTCAACCGATTGAGCTGAAATTTTGTGTACACGTTTAGTTTAAATGACACAGTATATTTTGACTATTTATATTTCGATATCGCAATCAGTTAAAAAGATATGAATTAAAATGTAATTTGTTCGGGTGGAAACTTGCAACTCAATTTTAAAGCGGATGTCTTCCCCCGATTGAGCCGAAATTTTGTGAACACGTTTAGTTTAAATGACAATGCATGTTTTGACCATTTATATTCTGATATCGCAATTAGTTAAAAAGATATTATTATCTACCTTAAAATTGTTGTACCCCTGTTACCCTTTTACTCTCCCGAGCAGCTTATCAGATTGAGCTTAGAAGTTTCGATTTTTTGACATTTTTCAAAATACCATCTTATTCTTTCCATCTCCACTATACGGTATAATTATTTTTAAAAGATAATGATATTTTATATTTTTCACGATTTTTTCTAAAATGAGTCAAAATCGATGCGTTTTCATAAAAGTGATTTCTAAATCGTTCCATATGAATTTTTTTTCGTGCTAATGATTCGATATTCTGCACTAAGAAAGTTCGGGCTTTTCTCTTTTAGAATCAGTCACTTAAAAAATAAAATGTAAAAACTTTTTTTTTTTTTACGATTTTTCAAAAGATACTCAAACTTTTAATACATTTAAAAACTTTGTCATTTTTAAAGATAATCGTACGAAACTGTTTTTTTTTTTTCGCTTGTAGAATATTATTTTCCAAATTCTGCACAAAGATTGAAAAAATTAGTTTAAGATAACGGATTTAAAAAAAAAATTGATTTTCGTTTTTAATATAATATTATAATAAAAGCAAAAAAGAGTTTTAATATTTTGATTAATTTTGTTTTGTCCAATGTTGTTTTGGTCTTACAGTGCCCCCTTCATTATCCTCTTGTTGCTGCCTGAATGAAATATCTATCATATGTACGTGGACTGGCGGGAAAAAAGATTGAGTATCCCTGAGCTAGCCTGTTCAATATTAACCGGCAAATGGCCTTGCAACAATTATGCGTTGCAGGAGATGAAAAGACTGAGAAACCTGTCCAGCGATAACTAAAAAGTAAAAAAGCTTTTTTAAAAACAAGATTTTATTTATATGCTCTAAAAAAAATTTTCTTTTAACACTTTTTTTGCTATCAACTTATAACGTCATTACACAATTTATAATATAAAAGCTTGTCGCGAGATATACTTGTGTAGATAAACAAGCAAATTATATAACTTGATCTGATTGATTTTAATTTTTAAAATTTTCAAAGAAAGTAAATACGAGTACTTAAATCTCAGGACAAGCTTTTATATTATAAATTGTGTAATGACGTTATAAGTTGATAGCCAAAAAAAGTTTATTTTATTCTTTTTAGAGCATTTAAATAAAAGCTTGTTTTTAAAAAAGTTTTTTTACATTTAATTTTTTAATATTAATGAAGTGGTAAATCAGAAAGAATGTAGATGCAATGATTACAGAAAATATGTGGATGAATATCATGGGTACGTAGTGACAAGCAACCTACAAACAGTTCAAGATCAGAAATTAAGAGAAGTTATGTACAAAGGCACTGGTTTTCGATTAACTATTTCAAATAGCAATTTAGCAGTAAGAAAACAGCTATCAGAAGATATTAACAAATTTATTCTCAATAATGGAATAAAATATATAATTTACCTACTCAGTCCTTTAAGAAATGTGGTTTTTATGTCCTCAGGGGCTTAATGAATTTTATTTTTAGAGCAAAAAATGATATTTCTTATAGATAAATTAAAAGACTCATAGAAAACTTACAAAAACACTTTGTGATAGTCTATGTGGATAAAGTCCCAGGAAATTATGCAATAATATGTAAATGTTATACTATAGTAAGTTAATAAATGATCAAATAAAAAAAATAATAATGCATGTGAAGTAAACAAATTTAGTAAGAAAGGAATTAACAACAGACTATTGGCATTTTGCAAACAATTAGATATTTTTAGCAATAAAATTAAATATCCCCATACATTTTTGACTCCTCAATTTCATAAAAATCCAGTCAAATTCCGCAGCGTAACAAATGGGTTCAATACGTATATATCCAAATCGGGAAGAATTTTACATAACATATTACAAGATACAATAGACAAATTTAAAGATACTTGTATTATAAAAAACAGCCATGATGTAATAAAGAAGGTTGAGCAACAAGAGGTATTTTCAGTGCATGGATTTGATTTCGAAGATTTATTTAACTCTACCAAAATAGAAGATATAATTCAGGTACTTTCCGTGCATATAAGAAATATAGTTTGAATAGTTACATTAATTTGGAAAAGTTCAATACATTAATTCGATTTATAATACAGGAAAACGTCATTATTTTTTATAACAAGCTTTACAAATAAATCAAGGGATTGCCCCAGGGTGGCCCTGTCAGTAATAGTCTCGCTAACTTATATTTACACCATTATGAACAAAATCGAAGAAATGATCCATCTTACTTCTTATTAAGATACATACATGATTTAATTGTTATAGGTTGTGACAGGAAATTTAAACCTAACACTGATTTTTATACGGAATACCTAAAATTAATAGAGACAAATTTTAACGCGAAAAAAGTTGATTTATTAGATTTAGATTTAAATATTATTGGAAACAAATTATATAGCAATGTATATGATAAAAGGGAAACATTTAACTTTAATGTTAGAAGACAACGAACTTCAACAGTTGTTTACATATATCAATATTTAGAAATATAATTTTAATTTTTTTGCTGAGAAATAATAATTTAACTACACGTAATATTTATAAATTCAAGAACATCCAGAAATTTATATTTAGTTGCATACAGAGTGATTATCCCTTCAACCTTTTGAGAACATACATATATCAAAAATATTTCTTAAAAATCTTTTTAAACTCTTAAAGTAGACAAATTTGTGAAGGGTTCTACAATAGGCTTTAGGAAATGCACAAATCCACCACACAACATTAGATACACAAAGTCAGCTCGTTAGTGGTTCAGCTGTGAAGAATATGTGCATTACACACAAAGGTTACATTTTAGTACGCACATAGACCAATATTTACACGACCACACTTTAAAATTATTTATGACCAATCAAACTTTTATGACCAATCAAACAACTTTTTGCATGCAATCTGGTTTGCATCTAATACCATGTATTTAAACTCTAATGTGAGAATATGGATCATTTGGATTAACATGACATTAGTGGGAGTTAAGGGCAATATAGGAGTGGTGAGTGTTGTAGGAAATATGAAAAAAATTTTCAGAAATTTTAAATACCATTATTTAATTTCAAGTATTGATAGGATGCTCTTGGGTGAGTTTTGGATGATTTATGCTATTCATTTATGAATATACTGGGTTCTTAATCTGAACTTTCGGATTTTATATATTTTTCTTCCCATACCACAATTTCAAAGATGGGTGAATCATCTTTGGTGCTTGGGGGTTCACTTATATTATGCACTTAATTGTTTTAGAATTTTAACATTTTTATGTTATAATATCTTTCAGAATGCGATGGCTAATAGTATTATTTTTTAAATTATTAACTTTTTAAATTTTAAATTTTTGAGAATTGGATATTTCCAGATTAACTCACCAAGTTGCAATAGGGAAAAGTTTGGCGCCATCAAACTAGCTTAAACCCACTTCTCGGTCTTAAGTCCGGGGTTGCACTTGGATATTATATAAATTTTTATCTCATAAATTTTCAATTTTGTTTGAAAACGTTGGAATTTTATTTTTATATTCGCCATTGATACTTTAACATGAATTTTAGTATTATAAGATTCATATAATTTCAATTCTTCACTTAAATGTGAAATTGTGATTTATATATATATATATATAAAGTATAATAAAAAAATAAGATACCAAGTAAAAAAGTTGCATAATCTACAATGCCAAAGAAGAAAGAAATTGGATTTCAAGAGACATAACAAATATAGATACGAAGAGAGTATTTGGACTAAAATGGAGACCTATTATAATTTTTACAGCTGCTGCTGAATTAGGCCAGCGATTTAGGGTTAGAAATGCTCTTTAAGGATTCACCTTCTCCGCACAACAGAAATATACACAAAATCCTCGACCATTTCAGAAAGAGGTAAGAACATAACTTTTTTTTGAAAGTATAAGATAATTTCTTTTAATACATATGAAAAATTCTTCATAACATGTAAAGTGTACTTATAAAAGCAAACATTTAGGGTTTTTGTGTTCTACAATTATAAAATAAAAAAAATAGTGTAAAACTTTAAAATTCAAAATTTATATAAATTTCTTCTCTTTTCGCATTTTGTTAAGTGTTATTCTTAGTTATATGCAATAAAAAAATGTGCTTTTTTGGAAACATTTTGAGCAAAATTTGACCACTTTAGAGGTTAAAAAAGCCCATGAAACTTTATATACATTTTGCAGTCATGGTAATTGTGATGCATAATAAAATGAAATATGTGAAAAACAAATTTAATCAAATGGGAACTGTTCCACTGAAATCGAGAAAATAAATAAAATAAAAAATAGTTTGAATTTTTCATTTAAATATTTAGATGGCTATTACTCACAATCAAATTCTTTTTACAAAATGCAATTCAACGTCTGAAATGATGAATGAATTGAATTCCTAATTATATTCCCTTTTTGAAGAGAAGCATCTTTTTCAGCTTAGGCCTTTTTCTTTCATTCAAACTAATATTATAAATGACTTATTTTATTCAATACGAAAACATCTATCTTCCTTTAATTGGAACTATTGATTCAGCAAAAATATAATATAAATACATTCTTCGCATTTCTTTGAATAGCAATAACATTTGAGAATTCTTATCAAACATGAAATTCAAGCATCAATTTGTTCGTCTGAGAGTTTCAAAATTGTATGGAAAGTCTGTTGCATAATATTTTAATATAAAGCCTATTTTTAGTCTGCTTTTCTGTAAACCAGAAAAAAAAAACAATGTATGCAGAATGTTTACAAAATACGACTTATACCTATTACGTAATAGAAGAAGACAAGCAAATAAATAATGGTGAATGACAGTATAGAAATTGTATTATATATTTGACTCTATGTTAATCCATTTCTCTTATGAACTTAAATATAAATTCTAAATTATTGGTGCATAGTAAGGTTATATTCTTACAGAAATAGTTAATATAAGAAATAATTATAATAGTATTGCATTGCATAATAACATTGCATGTTTAATTACTATTTTAACATAATAATCATTCGATTAAAATTTTGGGACCTGAAGTCAGTCATTTGTAGTATTTGTCTACAAATGACTGCTTCCTGATAATGTAGAAATTCTTCAACATGTCTCTCCTTTTTTTCTCTGCCACGTTCTTAATTTTTTTTAACTATTAATAATAAGATAAAAAAACATCCAAGAGTCAGTTGAAATATGGATAAATATATATATTACTCATTCTTTTACTTGTAACTAATACCTATGGAATAAATTCTTCTTATAACTAATGAGGGGTAGTCTTTTTTTATGAAAATGATATCTTTATACTTATAGACCAACATAAACCATTTGAAAACTGAACATTGTGACCTGTACGGTCACAACAAACAAATGTACAAACAAACAGATTTTGGGAGAAAATTTATTAATTACTGAACTTGGTCACTTGAAGAAACAATTCTCATAATGATAAATGTTTAAAAGCTTCTCTGCCCATTAGTTTTAAAGTAACAAAAGACAAGTAATCACACCTACTTGGAAAAAGCGTGCAAATGCTTCATGGAAAAGTATACACTGTAAATTCCAATGCATTTCGCTTATCAGCAAATGAAATAAATTATGGTTAATGAAAATAAATTATGTTGATAATTTAAAGAAGTAATTGTTAAGTAACTAAATAATAACTGTAATAATTGTTAAGTAATGACTCTATATCAAAATAACATATTTAAACATTATAAATGTCTTTTTAGGACTCATTACCAATAAATACTACAATTTAACTAACAATATTTAAAATAAATTACCTAAATGTTACACAAAATACAATTATAAGGGAAATTTTAGCAATATTTTTGAAAAACTTTAAAGCAGTTAGAGAAAAAAGTAATGAACACATATTATAGTAAAAGTATTACTTAAACAAATTAGATCCATTTATCTAGTAAATGTACTAAAATGTAAATGTTTTAATAAAATTTGAAAAGTTTAGAGCTGATTGAATAAATATTATAAGAAATGTTACATTTTTTATAAGACCATTATTTAAATAAAAAGCCATAACTCAAAAAGTATTCATACATTAAGAAATATTTTAATAAAGACTCTGGAAAATAACATAAATATCAGGCTCAATAAGTTTTATGAAAACACATTCCTAACATTTTGAGTTTTCAGACACGCCATGACAGATTTTGAGCAATTTAAATGTCCACTTCTGATAGATCAAAGACCCATTTCCGGTTTTATAACTTTATAAAATTGATTGTAACTTAGCCTCTAGGTAGCGCAGAAACAAAAAAGTATATGCTCGTAAGCCCAAAAGATATTTCTATTTAATAAAATAAAATAATATATATATATATATATCTGCCTTTACCGAATTTGGTCATTTTCAACGTGTTCGGATACTTAAGAGAAATTGCTCAATGAGAAAAATTTACTTAACCAGATCAAAGCACAGATATTGCCAACTTTCCTCAGTTAATAGTCATTTTATATTTTTTAAATAAAGAATAGCCTACTTTTTTTAATGTCATTTAAACAAGATTTACAGGGAAAATATATATTTTCAACAATAAATATGTTTTTCATTACAAATGACATTTTATGTGAAAATTGTGTTAAAAGTAACCAGTGTCTAAGCAGATGTGTTAATTGAAAGCGCAAAATTCAAGGCAGTGGCAATTGAAATAGCACCCAACTCAAAATTTGTACACTATATTATCCATAAAAAAATATTGCAGCAAAGCAATTGAATACAAAAATGCATCACCCGCTTCAAAGTGTTATCAGCGTTAAATTAATTTCTTAAAATCATGAAATAAAAAGCAAGATATTTTCTATAATTTGCAGTGAGCTGAGGAACAACCCAAATATTTCGTGTACCCACAAAAGCTCGAAGCTCATTGAAAACCGTGGGAAATGTAAAAAGGCCTTGAAGAAAATGAATTATACACTTTTATATGAAAACAAAGTTACGGATTATGAATCTGACTGATTCTTCAATGACGTTAAGAGGCTATTGATAGTATATTAATTCGCTGATATGTTTTTAAAAAGTAAACTAATTTGTAAAGAACAATATCAATTCTAAAATTTTGCGAGCTGCATTTACCCTTAGTGCATTTAACAGAAATTGGTTCCTCTTTCAACTCCTTATCGCTATTTGCAATCGCTTGTACTTCCAAGGGGAAGATACGTTGTACCGGGCGTATTACTGTTCCATGTTGAATTTTAAACCGAACTATTCGAAATTTCCCATCTCGACCAGGGATTAATTCTATAATCTTAGCTATAGGCCAAGACAAACGTTTTCATTGCTTTCCAATTTAAGACCATTTCCCACCCCCGGTTCCCGCGCCCTATTATCATTCTGTTTTTGCATTAGATCACCTAGGTATTCTTTCCTGAAACGTTGCCTTAAATCTCTTAAAAGTTTAATTCTATATTTCATTCTTTTTCTTAAGTCTCGCGAATTCAATTCTCCAATATCGGTAGTATCGGAACAGCGATTCTCTATTAAAAACATTGCAGGAATAAGAGGAATCAATTCCTAGGGATTTTCAGATACATAAGTTAAAGGTCTACTAATGATTAAAAATTCACACTCACAAATCACTGTAGATAATGCTTCATAAGACAATATTGATTTTCCAAGAGAACGTCTCAATAGTTCCTTGATAATACGAACCAACCTTTCCCACCAGCCTCCCCACCATGCGGTGGGGGGTGGTATACATTTCCAAACTATTTTTTGAGTTGGTGTTTCTCTCGATATTTTATGCCTATCCAATTTTGCAAGGTCATAGAAAGCACCCTGGAAATTAGTACCGTTATCACAGTAAATTAATCTGGGTCTCCCGCGCCTGGCAATGAAACGCCTAAGGGCAAGCAAAAAGGCATCAGAGGACAGAGCGTTTACTAATTCAAAATGGAGCGCGCGATAAACTACGCAAGTAAACAATATAATCCATACCTTTTCACCAGTTTTTAAAAACAGAAGTCCAGCTAAGTCAATTCCTACAACTTCAAATGTCACGCAATCAGTCACCCGGTCTGGTGGTAAAGATGATGGTCCGCTTGACAATGATTTCTCTTTAAAACGAACACAAATAACACATCTATTTAAAATACTCTTACTAGTTTTTCTAGCTCTTATAATCCAGAACCTTTCTCTAATTAATGATTGCATTATTTGGACTCGAGCATGACAGTCCTTTTGTGTATAGAACTTTCATCATTTCGTTCAGTTATTTTATATTTTACTCTTTAAATATTATCATTATCAATAAAGGTAACAAATCCTAAAGATTCAACATCAGGTAAATAATATGTCTGAGTTAAACGAATGAATTGTTTCTCAGAATTTTCAATTTCAACAACAGAAAGTTCATGTTACTTACACTTGTAATAGTCTTTGCGATAATGATTTACATCTTAAAACTCACGCAAATACTCTTATCCTTTTATCATAATCAGATACATTACTTATAAGCAAGGAGGAGCATCGTTTGCTAGGGTCAACATTCGCATTTTTAGTTTTCTTTCAGTTAACTTCTTGAGGCCGCACCGATTTCCCATTTGGCCAATTCTGAATTTCTGTTTCAACCAGGAAGTCCCTACCACCTCTAGAATTGCGTTGTGGAGAACAACCACGAGATAGTAACCGCGATATTCATGTTTCCTGAACATACTTCCCGATTGATTTGAGTCAGTTGCTAATTCATTTACCCCCTATTAGCTATAAAACCGACCAATTTCCTTATTCCCCTTTAAACCACCAAAGTGTTTTTGTAATGGACCCAAAGAGTAACTTTAAGTCCGATATTAAGCCAAAATAAATTTACGAGTCGAGCACCTATACAACAAGTCACAGTTCTAAACGCGGTATACCAAAGGGTTTTAGAGGAGCGACTCTAGACTTTGCTCTAACGAAAATTAACCTTAGAATCAACTATTGATAGAGCAAAGACGCATCCCGCAAGACCTTTTTGCATCAACAAAAAAGCGAAATTCGTAAAAATATCTTTTAAACAACGTGGCCGTTACATCTTTCGATGTAGGCCGGTATGACTTACTTGGCCCAACTTAAAAACTTTCGGATTGCGTGTTGTTTCTGACGTCAGCTTAGATGCATTTTTACGAAACTGCACAAAAGAACGTTTTTTAATTTTTTGCCACTTTTTATTCCATTCGACATCACACCTTTCGTTAATATTTTTCGAATAACCCCCCTTACAAACAGGGTTGGCAACCCTTTTTCATAATGTTTATGCCCATGTAAATTTTTAATATTTTTCATTTAAAGGCAGACTGTTTCTCAAAAATTTAATATTTTTAAAAATTTTTAAAAAAACTTTAAAATCCACCCTTTCAAACTAATGTACGAACGTAAAATATACTTTTTGCTCCCGTACTATATTCTTTTTTTTAAACCATGCAAACTATCAAGATAAGCATTAATTTTTGTATATGACACGCCCATGGGATAGCACTAGTAATTATTAAACTCGTTTTTAATTTAGTATTGATAAATTAACTATTAAAAATATTGCGCAGGGCTGATGCGTTTATAAGTATAATATATCAGTGTAAATGTGTATTTAATTTTCATTATGTCAAAATGTATTTTGCTTTGTGCTTCCTTTCAGTAAATTAATACTTATTTTAAATCTTTTATTTTCGACATTTCAATATACTCGTGCCTCCTACATAAAGATATCACGCGTCCCTAAGGGTTCCCACAGTTTGAGAAAGCTGGTTTAGAGAAAATTGTTCTATGCTACATTTATTCATTTTTAATGAAAGAAAGACTTGACATTTCGTCTCAAAAACTTAAAATAGAAAAAAGGTTCTGTAAAAATAATAAAATGTTTTGCAAGTTAAAATAAGTAACAACCATTTTCTGTTTTTGGAATGCATTTATATTTTTTCTGAAGTTTGAATTGATGATATCAATGAATTGTTTCGCTTGATAACTATACCTGAGTACAAAAATACGAAGAAAGTTTGAATACAGTAAAGCAAATAAAACATTTAACTAAACTGTAAAACCTTTCATTTTCCAACTTTTTTCTGCATCTCACTGAAAAAGAGATCAATGAATAATACAGTGAAACGAAAGATGGATGGCATATTTGTAAAATGAAAGCTTTTGATGATTCTCCGTTTGCTGTAAAAAATCAAAAGACTGGGAAGTGCTTATAAGAGTTATCGTTAGAAAAGTGTGCCAAATTGCATTTCGTTATACTTTAAAAGAGAATAGTATTGAGAATAATTTTTGGGTTCTTAAAACGCATTTGTTTTAAGGAGTGAATTGGTATTTATGTAAACTATTTCCGTCATCATTTGCAAACGTCTTTTTGCGCTCTTAAAAGTAATATACAAACATATATATATGAAGCGCAACATATATTGGTGATTCAAAACATTGTTAAAATGTTATTAAAAAGTATTATTTATAGGAAGCTTCGTATTTGCATGTCTTAAGAAAGCGAAAAAAAGCCTGTCACGACATTCCAGTTAGGAATGAAAAAGACTAACACTCGTAAATATTTGTTACTAGAAAAAGGACTTCTTGAAAGAGTTGAGTGAAATACAATAATTGAGGTACATAAAAGAAAGCTTCAAGATGAATTTGCAAGAAAAAAAAATTGTCAAGATAAATTAGATGAAAAATGACTTAAAAATTAAACAGTATGAAAAAGAAAAATTTAAATTTAAAAAAGTGTACGTTTAACAACATTTATTTCTTTAATTATTATCATGATTAATTATAAACAAATTCAGAATAATATTCTGTAATTGAGAATATGGATTTTTGGATAAATACGTATTGTACCGACGATAACTTTCTTCAAATGAAAAGACATCCACAAATACCGCAAAAATAACCAATAGAGAATTAATACTCATGTCTTCATAGCAACAAAAAAAAGATGACAGAATTTGACTACGTCTTTTGAATCGTCAATTTTTCTCCCTTGTAGAACTTGAAACTTATATTCTTCTATTTAAGCTGTACTTTCATCTAATCAAATATTTTAAAAAATTAATAATAAAAGAGAATATGTAGTAAATTATAGGTAATATGCCTCTCTAAAAGTACTAACATTTTTTTTATATACTTTGCTCAAAGAAGGTTGAATAATTATCACTTGATTATTTTTGTAATTTAAAAATCCGTTTTAATAAACTCTTTATTCTACTGTTATCAAAGTTAAAAAAATTCGGAAATATTTGTCGTAATGCTGCGAGAAAGCAGAAAAAAAAATAATATAGAAATCTCTTTGTCAATAATAATCTTTCAAAGAAAGTTTCTGCTACATCTTAAAAAACTAATTACGACTTCAAGTTTCTGTGGATTCCTTTAATCCATTGAAAGAGAAATAGACATATAACTTGCAGGCATTGTTATATTCTTACAAAATGTATGACTGTGTAAAAAACTGTGTGAATAAATGTGAGCCGCAAGTTTTTATTGAACAATAGCGAAAGCCACGTGGATGTTATCATATTACAACTATTTCAAATATCCTTTCTTGAAAACGTATATGATCCCATTTATTTTCTTATAGTCCTATGAAACCTTTTTTGCAATATTGAAATACTTCTAGTTTTATATGTAAGCAAAATATTCAAATAAAATATTTTTCGGTACCTCAATTTTCTTTTTAAGATTACCCGAAATACTTCATGTTTCATACTAGTCTGATATGTCTTTGTATTTTTTCGATATTCATCTCAGGATGGAAAAGAAGTAAGAAATTTCACAGACGATATATAAGCTTTTGGAATATTCACAAAGCCCAAATATGCTCATAGCTGTTGTTGTTGGCAAATAGCTTTGGATAGAATCAAGATATATCATAAAATTAATATCACACATGTCTGATTTTTTTTTTCATTAATGGCATTTTTTTAACACTTTTCGAAAATATAAGAAAGATTAGATTTTAGTTTGTATTCGTTACTAGAATAATTTTGAAGAACTTTCAAAAATAAAGTAAATTGAAAATTTCTACAGTAGTAAAGTGTTAAAAAATTATTATATAAATTTTTATGTACAGGATTTATATAAGGAAATGATATTATCATTTTTGGGAGTCAAAAAGTATATTATTTCAAAACTTTAAACAGAAAATTTGATAATGAAATAATTCTCCAGATATTTGCAATCCAAACCATATGAAGGAAATATCTATGAATTGAATAGTATTGATGGATATTAATGTACGCTAAGATAATATTTCCAAATTCCTTTTTTGCTTTTGTGCATTTCGATATAATTTTCAATTGAAACATTGACAAATTGCAAAACTACACAAATGAAATAATAATTTATAAATGAAACAAAGTAATTAATTTGTCACTACAGTGGAAAGACGCACAAATAAGCAACAAAAGAAGAAGTATCTAAATTTGTTTTGACATGTTTAAATAAGTATGTATTATTTTTTGTCAATCAGTGAAATGTAAGGTTTAGGTTATTTTTTTATTTCCAGAAATATAATTCATTCCCCTGCTTAAGTCCATGTTTTCTTAAATGTGTATCAAACAATAGTTAAACATTAATTTGTAATTTTAATTTTTAGATCATAAGAAATTAAAAGTTTTAGAAACCAAATTGTCCAAAAGATACAAATAGTTCAGCATTAAACTAAGGATTTTATTATTTCATTGCATTTTTTAAAAAATATATTTTTTGTTGATGTCCAGATTATATTGCTAAAAAATTAAATCGTTATTGCTGAAATCTGTTAGATGGAAACAAATGCCTTTAATGTTTTGAGATTTTCGTGTAAAATCTCTGCATTTATAATAAGCCTTATGATGACATGGATAAATCTTTATAAATTTATTAAAATCGGAATGGAAAATTTGAAGAAAATTCAAAGGGATGATTATCCAAAAGTTAAAAACTAGATCATGCAATTGTCATACTTGTCCACTTTTTGAAAGAAAAATTTTGTTTAAAGTGGTTTAGAAGGGAGGAAGCAAGCATTTTATCGTAATCTGCATATTTACTTATGCCATTCGTCTGTTTTTGATTGATAAAACTAGTCCATCTCAGATGCATTTTCAAAATTGACTTTTCAATCGATTTAGGAAAATCAATTTCTTCATTGGACAAAGTATAAGTCCAAGCTTATTTTTTTTCTTATGCATGCAAATGCAGATACTTCTCTTGAATACAAAAGATACCTTTTAAGAAAGAAAAAAAATGAATTTATATATTTTCCCATATCATTGATATATTTTGAATGAAAACCGATCTGAAAACAGAGTAAACGGTATATGAAAGACATAAAGTAGAAATTGTCCTCTGGTTCAACAATGGTCCTTAGTTTGTTATTATGAAAAAATCATAGGTTTTATCGTTAGTTATTAAAAAAATATTTAATTCCATCCGGATCTATTACAATGTATGTTTACAAAAATATATTACATTTCTATTTCCAAAAATATTTGTTTTTATCGCAAAAACACTTATATATCACGAAGTATTTTTATAAGTATAATTAGATATATTAATATAAATATCTACCATATACTCAACTCATTTAAAAAAAATATTGTAGCATGAAAAAATAACAGAGCAGAATATTTGTCATAAGTACGAAATTAACAAAACTGATTAACTTGAGTGTTAAAAAGTTGATAAATTATTTTAATTAATAGTTAGTGATACTTTTTAAAACACTATACGCTTAAACACTATATTTTCAGCTAAACAAATATACATATATTTTATTGTATTTTTCATCATATTATTTTCTAAATTTGCAGAAATTTAGAAACCATATATTCTCTGTGTTAGATTTTCTTTGAAATTATAATCTGTTAGGAAAATAGTTGACTGGTTATATCAGCCTCATATTTTGAGTGAAAACATGCACAATTTTTAAAGAATAACTTTTAATTTGAAGTAAAATGTTTTGTGTGCGTGATACGATGAAGGATTAAATAATGTTCTCTTGTCATTCAAATGTTTTTTCACTTTATTCAAATTCCTTGCAGGAAAAACAAGAGTAATTAGAAAAGATTTCTTATGATAAAAATGTTTTACTTGCTAATAGTATGTGTAAGTAAAATTGTAATGTATCTCCTGATTAATAACGTACTTTTAATTTCGTGTTTTAATAGCTCAAAGAAAATATTTAACAAGGATTATTTATTTTCACTCAGAAAAATCTAATATTCCTTCTTTAAGGCTGTTTTCGCCATATGTACGAGAGTCTTCAACTGAGTAAGTACAGCCAATACTTTTTGTACATGTGCAAATGCTCTAATTTTTCAAAAAATTTGCGACATCATAACTCAAACAATTTTTATAATATAACAATTTTAAAATTTCAATACATTTCGTAAATAAGAAATATTTCTTATTACCATATAACGGGAGAGCACATCTATCAATACGGTATAGGAGAAAAAACACGAAAAAACAGCCATGGGAAATTCGATGCGCAGCCTATATGATAAAAATAAGTCATTCTCTATTATAGATAGTAAAGTTCTTAATGTAAAAATTAAGGATTGAGTACTTCTATATCTGAAAAAATACTTTGAATTTGGTCCTATTCTTTAATGTTAACCGAAGATAGCCTTAAATCATTCGTATAATTGACTCATACAATACACAACGTTATTCTCGGTACAAATAAATAGCCTGAACATCAAGTCGAAATTAATGTTAAGGATCAATTCCTTTAAGTTTAATGATTAATTTGCTTATTTTGAAAGTTTTAGACCAATTAATTTAGATTGCTATTAGAAAAAAAAACTTAAAAGTAATTTACAAATGCCATTTATTAAAAATATCCCAAACACTTATTTTAAAAAAAAAAAAAAAAAACACCTATTATCGAAACAATTATTTAAAGTATAATCTTCACTGAAATCAAACATAGAATATAATGTTTAGCTGAACAAAACTTTGATGGCGATACGTTTCATAATTCGAAAAAAAATATAAAAAGAGGAGGACATATAAATGCAGACATTTTTTTTTTACAATTTATTCATTTCCTTGAAAAAGTACATAGTTATAAAATCCCTAATAACGTAACTTTTGGAATAATAATTTAATATATTACCCCCTCTTTTTTATCTGTTTTTCCTTTGGGAAAGGGGCCACAACTTCTACCCTCACTTGTCATTAATTTTCCCCCACCCCATGCGGGGGCCCTTAAATATCTGATACGATAAACAGGACCAAAAAAATTTTTGGGGAATAACAAATTTAAAAGGGGTTTCAAAGATTTGGCTTTGCTCCAAATTGGCTTTTCATACGATTGCACGTAATCAACTCGAATCGACATTTTATTATTTGGTTTATATCGCTTTATGTTCGTTTCGTATCTTTTCTTAATATCAGCATACATTTTTGCTTTTGATGGAAGCTTGCATTTACCAGCAAGAACTTGAACAGCCCAGCGGCACTGAATTTCCCCTGTAGGAAATCCTGGACCAAGTGGAAGAATAAAACCTATGATCCCTAACGTTCCATGTTGTAACTCAGATGGATATATGCACTTGTACAGATTTATTCGACCATTTTCTTGTTCTACAATGCCTTCCTCAAGAAAAGGAAATTGCCATGTATATCCTGTTGCCATTATAACACTATCAACTTCAGTGACTTCTGAATCCCCTTCGAAAATAACCCCATCTTCGGTAAAACATTTGATATTTGGTTTCATTATGACATGTCCAGACATTAGTTTCGATCCTATGTGGTCATTTAGAGATGGATCCTGTGAAAGAATACCATGCTTGGGTTTGACTGCATACAGCTTTTGATCGAACAACAAATCCAGATAACATGTTTCTAAAATCCAACTGGCAACATTTATGGGTAATATATCTATAAAGAGGCATAAATAGCGTCGAAGTAATAAATGATCGTATGGCAATCCACGATCTCCGAGGCGGTTAATGATATGAGCTCCAGTTCGTGTACTCAAGTATACCTATAACAAAAAAGAAATATATGATCAAAGAATAAGCAACGGTATTTATATTAAGTGTTCGAAAAAAGCAGGACTACACTTTCAAAGATGAATTAAAAATAAATAATGCTTTTCTCTTACGGTTTTTTATGTTCCATAAAGAAAAGTTTAAATTTTCTATTTAATAAAATATAAACTAGATGGCACAACCCCCATGTTTTGCAACATTCTCATTTCAAAAGAGCTTCACCACAAAAAACAGCATAAGTTATTGAATAATTTTTCGAATTTAAATCTGCAACACATTTACAGCTTAAATTGGGCATTGGGAAACACCACACTGGAGCAAAAAAGTTCCTGGGTGATGGTTTGGAAGATTAGGTCCAATACTTTGGCCACCTATGTTTCTACACACAGCACCTTCACATCTAGCTCTTTATTGTGGGGATCTGTGAAAAGCGTTGTTTATCTATCCGCTAATTTGTAATACTGTTGAATTGAAAACTCGAATTACTGCTTCAAAATAGCTTCACTACAAGAGCAAGAGTAGGTTGTAAAATGGTTTATCAAATTTAAATCTGCAACACATGCATAACGTAAATGGGACCACATCCCACTGAAGTTAGGAATTAAAAAATATTTTAGATGAAAAGTTCCCCGAGTGATGGATAGGAAAATGAGGCCCAATACCGTGTCCACTTAGATCTTTACACATAACACCATTAGACGTCTTCTTGTAGGGATAGGTGAAAGCCTTTGCTTACGTATTTTCAATTCGGAACACTGCTGAACTGCAATTCGAATTACAGCATCCATCAGAAATTGAACCTTTTCACAAAATATGGCTAGAAATCTAATATAAACTCGATATGTTGACCTCAACTATTAGAGCACACAATACAATAGTGCAATAAAACATTGTAAGAAAACTTTGGTATTTTCCTTATGGAACATAAAGTACCGTAAGTGAAGATCTATGTTTACTTGTTCGTAATTAATATTTGAATTTGTATCCATAATTTTCGGACACAATGTATATTACTTTACATTCTTGTGGGAATCATCTTCGTTTAATATAAAATGTATATTTTATTAAATTTTATAACATATTTTATAAACGTATTATTACATTTGTATTATAGTTTGAAAACATAAGAAAATATTTATAAGTTTTTTAATAAATAATTGCTTTAAAATGTGCATTATCTCTTTAATAGAGTACATATTTTAAAAATATAAGACGCATACTTATATATTTATTGTTACTTTTTTTAAAAAAAATTCTGATGCATACTTCTCAAAAAGTAGTTTTATTATTTGATCGTATTTTCTATTTTCAATCTCCAAAAAGATCTTTACTACATTTCAAGCGATTTTGCTTTAAATTTATTTCACTCAACCCATTTCACTTTAAGCTTATTTCAGTTAAGACACTTTACATTTTTTAGTCTGCTTAAATAATAAAGGGTGTTTCAAAAAGAAGTATACACTTTTCAGATGCTGTAAAGCAATAACAATTAAAGACAAGCACCCCTTCAGTGAACCGTAAGTTAGATGAACTATTAAAGATTGTGTCTCGTGCCTGATGAAAGTGAATAGCAATAGCATGCATGTCATGTGACAAGTCAGTCAAAATGGCAGCAATTCTAGAGAAAAAGGCTTTTTGTGTTCTTTAATTTAGCAAAATTTATCCGGACCGCCCCTTTTTGAATATGTTTACTCTCGTTGGTTGATACTACATTTGCAGAAATAGAATGACAACTTCATTCACCAATAGGATGATGCACCACTGTTTGGTTAGACAACGTGTGAGATTATCTCAATGGAAATCTCCCTCACCGGTGGATTGAACAAGTCGCACACAGCAACATTCTACTTACCCAATGATCACCCAGAAGTCCTGACTTAACACTTCGTGGTTGCTTCCCGTGGGTATAAGTAAAGGATAGGGCAAGGTATTCCTCCTTTCCCTTCCTGTTGATCTAACAGAGCAATGGAAACAATGTATAAATGTATAAAAGCAATGTATAACAGCAGCTATCGTTGGGCTTGATTCAGATACCTTAACATGTTTTTCCGTGGAAATGGATTACCGAATCATTGTGTGTCGTGCGACTAAGGGTTTACATATAGAACATTTGTGACTATCTCTAACAAAACTTTAAATAATCCCATACAGTTCTCTTACAAGTACCATATAATATCTTAAATTATTCTTGAATTATTGTGCATTGAACCTGCATACTTCTTTATGAATCACCCTATATAATAAAGTATTAACATATTAGGAGGATTTTCCTTTGCATTTTTTTAATATTGTCACAAATTCATACACTATCTAGTCTATTTTGGTAAGCACCTTAGTAAGCTATAATTTCTTTAAAGTTACGGAGCTAATTTATACATTCATGTACAGTTGATCACTTTTAAAAACTCAAAAGACTGCCCATAAATTTGCACGAAAATTGGAAGGCTAAATCAAGCATAAAAGCATAATATTTTATTAGACTATATGACCAAAACCCTAAGAAAATAATAAGGATATTACATTATATCTCTTAATTACTGTTGATTGTTTCAATGGAAAACTTAGAAGCCCTTATAAGAAATATGAAATGTAATGTATATTTCACTACAAAAAGAAATTATATTTTTAATTGAGACCATAGAATTTTAAATCTTAAAAAAGTTACAGTATTATCATGTGCATTATCGTAATATGAAAGCTGATGGGAAATGAAATCATAAACTTTTTGATGTGACTAAAATCTCGTGTTTTTTATCTGAAATATTTTTTTTAAAAAAAATTCTTTCTTACAGCTGTTTCACATCTTTACGATTCATACTTTAGCTTATATTCAAGAAAAAATTGCTTACAATTATAGCTTTGCTAATCTTAATTTTAGTCAAAGTGTTTCTCTTTCCCCTTAAAAAAAGCTACGATTAAAGATATTTTTTGAGTTAATTTTCCGAAATAAATCTTTTAAATTGAAAGACATTTTTGAATATGAAAATGCATCCAATTTTTAAAGATTTACTCGTAAATATTTAATGATTCTTGTACATGAAATGCTTTTATACAATGTTTGTAATTAGTGATACTAATTATAAAAATGTTTTTTTTTTAATTTTAATATAATATCCCTGAGCCTTAAGGAAATAATATAGACGCTGTTTCCTATAAATAAATTATTTATTTGCGAAATATTATATAATATTTTCTTAAGATTAAATTGATTAGTAGAGATTTAGTTTGATTTGTAAATTGAAAAACTGCAAATGAAAGTTGTAGCTTTAAATTAGATATTTAAACTAAATACGCAATATGTTAGAAAAAAGTATTTGATAAGAACAACTTACAAAGAAACATAAGTATATTATATTTAAAATAAAATACTTCAGTCCTAATTCGTTAATTAAATTTCAATTTCCGATGTTTTATTAATATGTAACAAAATAAAATACTTACCTGCTTAGCAACATTACTGGTTTCTACAGCAGCATCTAATCCAGAACAGCCCATACCAACAACAACGACGTTTTTCCTTTGATAAGGTGAAACTCCCTTCAAGCTGTGAGAATGCAATATTCTTCCTTTGAACTGCTCTTGACCAGGATATGTAGGCATCTTTGGCCTATTCATGTGCCCAGTGCATACTAAAACTCCATCGTAAACATCAGTGGTGAACTCATTTGTAATTCTGTCTTTGACTCTAACGACCCAGCGACCTGTTTCATCATAATCGGAAGATTTTTTGACACTAATTACTTCTGTGTTGTAATGGACGTGTCTGAAAACATCATTTTGTTTAAAATATTCGGTCGCATGCAAGTAGAGTTCTTGGTGCCTCATGAAATTGTTGCATTCCTTTGGAGGTGGAAAGTTGCTTAGGGCGCCCATTTCTTTGCTGTGTTAAGGTAGGTAGTAGGCATAATGGATCCAACGCCTTCTTCAGTTTCCCCTGTAGCACCAAGTTCCACCATAGTTGCTTGTTTTTTCAAAGCATACGGGCTCAAAGCAGTTTTCTTCATTTAAAATTAACACAGCAGCAAGTCCTGTAATTCCTCCACCGAGCACAGCAATTTTCTTTTTATGGGAATCCATCATTCTGTAAACATAAATATATTTGAAAAAAACCAATTTCAACTGATCATATATTTTTATTAGTGATCTAATTTGGCTTGAAGTACATATTTAGGAGTGGTATACATGAATTGGAATTTTAATAACATGGATAATATGAGATAAATGATGTTATTTGTGATTGAAAAAAAATTTAGTAGGCTTTTCAGAATATTGAACCTGTTTTTGATGATAGTTACAACTGTGTTAGTGTTTATTTCATTTTAATTATTTACATAATTTTACAGCTTTTTCTTCAAAAATATATTATTGAGCTCTGAGTTCTACATATGTGTTATACACTAAATCATGATAAAAATGACTTTATAAATTATATAAATAAATATTCAATTTGAAATAAAATGTAGATTTTATTTTTACGAAGGAGCTTTTTAAAATATTACTCCAAAAAATAATATGTTTTAAAAATAAATAATTATTTTGTTGTAAAATTTCATTAATATAACTTTACATGAACTATATTGGATGCGAAACTGTTTAATAAACATACACACATTTAGACTAAACAGAGAGCATGAAAAGCAACCCATACATTTGTCGTTCAAACTGGAAGCTTCTGCAGGAATTCTCCTATTAATCCTAACACAGTCCTTAAACTCCAGTTCTTTTCTCAAGTAGTCGGCTACCTCACAGCAGCCATAGGACGATCGAGGACGGGATAGATGAAGCAACACGTCTAGTACAAAATCATTGAAAGTATACAAGACAATCCGAAGAATAGTTTTTCCTTATCAACTATTTGCCATATTTCGTCTCCAGGATGTGGCGGTGGCAGGCAGTACAAGCAATTTTTTTCACGTCCGAGATTTGTTCGATTGGTGAGAAATCAAGGGAAAATTGAGTGCATCTATTAGAGCATGTTGTCTGATGCGAAATGCAAGGTTATTTAGGAGACAGAGGACACCGAATCCCTTTCTGAATTACGAAGAATGTTATCTGTCACCGAACATATGCATGCATATTTCAACCGACATGATGTCTCATTGCTGTGCAGTGTCCGACTCAACAGTAGTGGCTGTGTGGAACTGGTCACTACGGAATGCCATCAGGCAAACATTAGTGAAACTCATCTGAAAATACAAATTTGTTCCAATCTGTTGTCCATGATACTAGCCCTACAACAATTCAAACAGAACTATCAGTGCTGTAAGGTCAATGCTAGTCTTCGTATCGGGGTCACTAGTCCAGCCCACTAGAAACTAATTAACGGGCTATGATTCTTCAATATTGACATACCAAGGATGTTCCAAACATGATGTAAATTGCGGCAGAAATGCACTTCTGAAAACGATTAAATTATATTGCAAGCTTACAAATTTTTTCCCCCAGATAATGAAAGAAGAAATCACAGATGCTCATTTTTTCTCATTTTCAAACTTCGGAATAAGCAAATTTTGAGTTTGACTTTAAAACTGAAGCTTTAGAGGCAGCCAATGAAACTTGGCTTTCAACTAAATGAAAGACAAAGCAGAAAGGAATGATTGACATTCAGTAAGCGCATTGTTTCGATAAGAGTGGTGTCTGAACGAAGTCATTTAACCAAATCAGAAACCACTCAACTCCAGCAAGCGAAAGAGAGAATAGAGCAAGTGCATTAATTGAAAAAAAATTATTCTTATGTAGAAAATCGAAGATACGAAGAAAGGAAACATGGGATACATTTTTTTGATTCAGTAAAACGAGCATTTAAGCACAAAATTGTGCAAAAAGAATTGAAATTTAAAATTTATATGAAGTTAATTGGCAAAAAAATTACCGATATTTTGGTTTATAGTAGTGACGAAAGCTAAGGTATTATGAGAAAATAAAAGCAATAATTAGGGAAAAAAATGAAGTTTCACCCTTTGTTTTCTTTGAGAATTTTAAGTATCCCTATATAGTATACGACGTTATAAAAGTTGTAACACGGTATTTTCTTATTATAGCAATGGTATTGGTGACATCATATGAAACGAAGCACATGGTTTCCAATTGAATGCGTACGACACATTTAAAATTAATGTTGCTAACTTGACGAGCTATCTTGAACGTTGGAATTATTGCGATAGTACGTAAGTACCATATATATATATATATATATATTATATAGTACTCTGTTCGAATTAATTGGGACAAATGGTAAGAAAACGATTTTTCTAAAACCTTAGCTTTTAATCATCACATACCTTAAGTAGACAGAAAATAGTCCTCTATATTAGTACAAAATATGTACTAATATATTGACTTCATTAATACAGCGCACATGTTCTTAACTTCATCATCGTGGAACCACTCTTATATAGCACTTTTTATCATTTGCTCTTTTGTGCAACTCAGCTAAGCGATTCTTCAAGAATATACCATAAATTCTCAATAGGATTTAGGTCTGGTGAATTACCAGACCAAGTAAGCAACTTTTTTTCCGCATAAAAGTCTGGATCTATTTCGAATTGTGACAAGAAGACATCAGTTCATGTTGAAATGTACCATTAAATGTTTCCATGAATGCAATAATTTTACTCCGTAATATTTATATGTATTTGATGGAATTCATCATGGCTTTAAAAGGAAACAAGCTTCTAGTGCCATTTCTTGTGGAAAACTCCGAAATATTTGTGTAGAAGGGTGTTTTATATATTGGGTAAAATCTGGTAGCAGAGTATTTCATCTTCATTTCGTCTACCTGCACCTAATTTGCATCCTTGTACAAATAAATGCGCTTCATTACTGAATTGAAAAAACCTTCTTCTAGTCGTTAACAATCCAGGATCGGTATTTTTGGACTCATGCTAAACGCTTTTTCACCTGTTTTTGAACTGAAAATTTCTTTTTCATCTGTCTTGTTGCCTTACGCCTAACTTTCAGAAGCCTTTTCCGAATAGTTTGGGGACTCACTTCAGCACCAAAATCCAATAAACCCTTCGAAGTTGTTTGCTTATCTTTCTTGGACTTATTTTGCTTACCCTTTGACCCTTCTTAGAATTTTGTCAGTTTTTGGATTAGTTTTCCGTAGCCGAGATTTTTCTTTTCTTTTTGGTGAAAATGTTCTGGAATCTTGAAATGTTATTAAAATTCTTGAAACACTTGAGTTTCCCACACCAACTACCTTAGTTATAACTCTCACAGTCATAGAAGTGTGTTCATTAAGAGCGATTGTTTTAGAACGCTTCCCCGGAGTATCATCCATCTCTGAACAAGCAAAAGTAACACGTGTTATGTGGAATGCAAGACTATAAGCACCACCTGCCACACTGAAAGCCTCACAACTGGACAATTGATTGGCCAAAACCAATCAAATGAGTGAATTATAATCAAGGTCAATCAATAAAATTGACTCTAGGCAGATATAACTGATTCAGGAGGTTCAAGACATCACTCACAATCACATACTAACTCAGACAAGAAAAAAATTATTGCCCAATTAATTCGAACAGTATGTGTTGTGTTACGACTAATGCCACCTACCTGACGAAGTCAGATCGAGGCCCGTGAAATACATCGCGGCTAAGGGCTAGAATTTTTACGCCTGTCGTCAGTCTTAGCTTTGAGCACCCTGCAGGTGGCAGTACGATTTTGTTCGGTTCCACCCCAATTTAGAGGCAGAAAACCCTGGGAGTGACCAGGGGCCTCCCACCTCTCTTCCATTTCACAAACCACACGAGACTATTTGCGGCTCTTGAGGGTTATTTAAAGTACCCCCTTACCACCAAGACACTACAAACATCCATGTCTTCTCCGGGATTCAGACCCAGTCTTCACGGCACCGCAGTCAGCGTCGCTAACCACTATACCAGTTGGGCGACATTCGAACAGTATAGTAAATGTAATCTGCATAAGTAATTTATATATCAATATTTTTATATACAATTAGACTAATAGACATTTATATATACCTAAATCATATATACTCATACATAAATATATAAGAATGTACAATCATTTAAACATTGCCTTTTCAAGAAGATGATGATAAACAAATCTAACGATGAATGCGCACGAAAAAAAAGAACTACTTAACGCCCGAATGCAAAAATGTCGTAAAAGAAAACGTAGTACATCTGAGCATTTGGATTATCTTCCCCAGAATAAATCAGAAATTTTCATTTCTATCGTGTGCTCATAAGATCACACACAATTTTTTTTTGTTTCTACGAATATCATTAACGTTTTTGTAAAATAAAATAAAACAACTAATATATATATATAAAAAATAATAAAAAAAAAATAAGTCAATTCCTACTTAGATCACACAACAAAGAAAAATTTTATTTTAGCTACTTTTTATTAAATAATTACAAATAATATAAATGTGTATATGCATATCACAGAACCACAGCATTAAGTGGTAATTAATTAGTATTAATCCTCATTAAAGTATCGTATTGTCATCCAAAATAATCATGTATATAAAATTTCAGTTTAACTGAATGCTTTAAAACGTGAGAAAAAACCTTTTCACACAAGTTTTGACACAAGTCGCCAAAAGCCTCATTGGGAAAAATGATGCCAACGAAGATGTATTTGTAATTCTTTAAATAATTAGTTTTAATGAATTAAAACTTTTATTAATACTAATTAAATTATTGTATTGCCATCCAAATTAATCATGTATATAAAATGTAAGCTCAATCGAGCGCTTTAAGATGTATTTTATTAACGATTGAAAATTCCACCAAAATAATTAATAAAAGGAGAGTGTGAGCTAATAGTAGGAATCGAAAAAATATATGAATTATAAATAAGCAATTTCTTATTAAAAAGTAATTATTAAGGATAAACATAGGATATAAATAGTTTCATTTATATTATAACAAATTCAGTCTCAGAAATTTAAAATTATAAGATTATGAAATTTTAAATACATTTCAAATTTGTAAGGAACATTCAAAATAATTATAAAAAATATATTTTAAAACAAGTTTTTCTAGTAACTTTCATCATTAACAAAGTTCACAAATTCGCCTTCAATTAGTCAATGCATTATAATGCAAATAAAGAGTAAAATTTGTACAAAAAAGATAGAATTTAACAATTGCAAAAATTGTATATGTGTTTATATAGGAATATCATTAAATGATACTGAAAGCATGCACATACCTATGATTAGTCACAAAGATGTATTAAAACTTTACTCATGGCGAATAAGTGTATGCCAAAATTCGGTGCAATTTTATATTAGAAAATAATGTGTAGATTAAAAACAAAACATAACATAGCCTTTTGTTATTAATCTACAGAAAGATAACGCCTGCTAAAAACTAACTCATGAAAAGCTACTGTGTTTACGTATCACTTAAGATATGATATAACATTGTTTATCAAAGGATCACACAATAAGTGTTGATATCGCAACATTGTTGCTTTTATATGTGCATTATGTGTAGATGAGAAGCTCAGTTTGTATATTATATTTAGAAAATAGAATGAGAAATTACCGACTATCCAGTTACAACTCCCGAGGAGTAATTTTGAATTTAATTACTGTAAAATTACTAAATTAATAACTTACTTAAAAATTACCTTCTCTATTACCTTCATATTTTTAGGGAATTTTACATATGGTGTATGTGAGTGTGTAATAGGATAATTTAATTAGATTTAAAACTAAATTCCATATATAACAATTAACTTTTATTTTCCATTATATCTTCATGTATTAAGTTAAACACTCAATTATTTCTCAGAACAGACGGTCCAACCTGAACGCTTCTAATCCAAGGTCATTATTTTTATAGCCTATATGTAAGCATAAACTTTCAAGTATAACCCATAACTAAGAATGGTACTTAAAACATGTGGATATAAGTGGTGAAGCCACTTCGAATTTTCACTTGGCATCTTTTTTTCTCAGAGACAGACATGTAGATTGCTCGCTGAATAAAACCACTTTTAAAAAAGCATGGTGTTGACTTGAAACATGTCATCCATCTATCTGTCTGTCTATATGCATATATATATATATATATATATTGTGTGTGTGTGTG
The DNA here is from genome assembly GCA_019973955.1 of Trichonephila inaurata madagascariensis. NCBI lineage: Eukaryota > Metazoa > Arthropoda > Arachnida > Araneae > Nephilidae > Trichonephila > Trichonephila inaurata. The sequence goes on from BMAV01021794.1 coordinate 53,978, forward strand.
TGATTGTGTGTGTGTGTGTGTGTGTGTGTGTGTGTGTGTGTGTGTCTAGTGGGGGCTGGTCAGTGTGGCAGAACATTTATTATTAATTATATTTTAATTATTCGTAATTATTTACATTCTATCTACATCAGATCATTATATAAGGTGTTTCTCGTCTTAAATTTCCGTCAACGTCTTATAACAATCACGAAGCGTCATCGTCTTGCCTCGTCTTTACTAATATGGCGTCGTCTCTCGTTCTGCATCGTCGAGCGTCTAACAACTGGCAGACTCCCAACACACTGAGCATGTTCATAGGCATGAGGAGTAGAGTAAGTGGTGTGGCTTGGAAAAAGCGACTGCACCACACGGCCATCCTCTGGAATCGGCTGGTCTTCCAGACGACACTGAAAATATACAAAAAAGCAAAACAACAAAATGACTGGGAAAAGATATCTGAAAACTAAAAGTTAAGAATTCACGAGTCTTTTGTAGCAAAAAAGTTCTCAAAAGTGTTATGGTTCATTCTTTCTTCTTATCTTCAACGTCTTTGTCTCTTCTTATTTTCTTCTGTTCTTGAACGTCTTTCGTCTTACTTTTACTTCTCCTATGTCTTTCATTGATTTTAATTCGTTCGTCTTGTCTTCTGCGTCTTTCGTCGTATACTATTCAAGATCTTGTACAAATCGGATAGTTTGTTCCATTACTCCTTTTAATTTCAGTTATCCTGTGTGGTCCAAGGTGTTTAAAATATGTTTTCAATGGCGCGTCTTCTTTCTTTCTTCGTTTGTGATTCATCAATACACGAAAATGGGTCACTCTATGTTCATTTTTTGTCAAACTATTGTACTTAAATAATATTTTATTGTAATACTATTCTTAAAACAATTTTGTATACATTTTCTAACCTAAGTGACACTAAATATCATAAATATTATCCATTTATACGCTTTTTCAAAATCACGATTCCGAACGCAGTCGGATATCCTAAAAAGAGGAGAGTAAGATGTGATTGTCTGAATGCGTTTCTACTCGGCAGATCCCTGAAGCTAAGAAATAGAGACCAACGAATGTTGTCCTAAAAAATTCAGAAAACCCGCATCTAGTAGATAGCCCACATTATCCATGAGTTTCAACAAGCATCCGGGACTGCTGTTTCGAAAAATACCATCCACAAGGAGGTACATTTGCTTTGTTTTCACGATATTGCAGACATCCAATCTGCCACATGCTACGACAATAATATATTCTGACAAAGAATATCGTGCTATATACACATAAATACATAATAAAAATTTTAAAAAAATAAAACAAATTTGCAGAATCAAGAAAATACCAGAAAATATATGAATCATTTCTGTGAATTGCGCATCGTCTCAATAGGCTATAAGAAATAGAGAAAATGGATCAAAATAAATATTTAATTAATATTCTTCTTTTTAAAAGTACATAATTTACCAACTATATATATATATATATATATATTACACAATTTAAATACATACGTAGTGAAAACATTTTTAGTTGAGAGATTTTTTAAGTATACTGTGTTCTGCATATAATTAAAATTAAGAACTGTATGAGCAGTTTTGATTCTGTTAAGTTTTGCGTGTTAGTTATAACTTAAACCTGTTTAAAATCGGTTACCCATGCTCTTTAATTTTAGTTTTAAAGTCACGTATGGCATTTAATTTTTCGATAGGAATATTTACAATAATATTTTAAGCAATATATTCAAAATTGCACACTTTGTTCAAAAAAAGTTTAATAATTATCACTGAATTGTTTTTCTAATTTAAGATTCATTTTAACCTTTCCAGATCTGATATACGAGTACTTTTAAATAGAAAACATTTTTTGGTGGTTTGATTTTCTAATAATATAGTCAGAAGTACAAATGCAAGAAAAAGTTAATTTTTAGAAGTAGTTTTGTTGTGTAGAGAGATACACATATGAGTACCTCAGGTCTTAACTGCCAAAATAAAAAAAAAAATTTTTCAATTACATTTATTTTCTTTAAAAATGAAAGAGATGAATTATAATGCAGTTTTTAAATGAAATTTTTCAAAAAACAATTATTCTTTTTCAAACAAAGGGTCAGAAACTAAATGCATAAATTAAAAAAAAACACGAGTTCTGGATTTGCATCCTTCATACCTAAATTTTGATGCAAAAGTGTCTGTCGTAAATCCAGGTAAAATGTAGGATTCTATTAAAACAAATATTGAAAAATTTTGTGGTCCAGCTTTTACTTCACATTATATTTAGTGTAATACCTCTGTAGTATCATTTATGGGGTCTCAGGAGTGTTAAATTTCTCTAGAAGACTGAAAATATAAACAATATTCAAATATATATAACTCTTAGAAATTAAAATTAAATAAATCTTGTACACATTATTTATAAATTAATGGGGCTTCAGAAAAGTGTAAAATGTTTAAAATATAATCAAAATTTTAAAATTGTAAACATACGAAAATAAGAAAATTTTTTATAAGAAATATCAATTAAGTTTTACTTGCGAATGTTATTTTCTAAAATAGTAGCTTTAACGAGCAATAATTTGATTTATAAGGTTAAGTGTATCCTATTACACTGTAATATTTTTATATAAATAGAATAATAAATTATATTTCTTTACAAAATAAAAAAAATTACATTTACGGGGGAAATTTACGAATTCAACGATATTGAAGAATGTTGTTATATGCTAAGATAATTTATAATTTCCATTTTTTTGTTTATTTTTGTTACGATTGAAAAAGAAATGCTATGATATAGTTGTACCTTTCAACGAAGTATATTGAATTATGTGAATGAAATGAAAAGTTTAACAAGTATTGGATTCATCTATCTTCAAACAAACCATTCAATAAAAACTAAAAAAAAAAAAAAAGAAGAAGAAGAAATTGAATTCAAAGTTTAATTTTCTTCAAACACATTTAAGAAACAGAAAGAAGAAGTTGTAAGATAAAATATTTCTTTTTATTACAAATTGCAATTTTACGTCTGACATAATGAATAAAATTCATAATCACAATCCTTTGCAAGAAATTCAATAAAGACCTTTTTTCCTTTATATATAGGTTTTTTTCTTTGCCAAATTAAAATAAGATGACTTATTTCAATAAGTAAAAGAAAAAAATATTCTAATATATTTGAAGCATTTGTAAGAAAAAAAGTATAAATAACATTTTTCCGATTCAGATAGAGATTGAAGTTTTGATTAAAAATGGATATATTTTGCAGAAGATTGTCCTTTTTTTCAATCCAATCAAGATTTCTCTTTTAAAATCATTTATAAAATAGAAGAAACTGAAGCATATATTAAGACTGATCTTTTACTAAAGTGAAGAAAATTTAAATGGAACTAAGTTTCATGGAAATGCTAAATGCAAATGACTCGAAGAAGGGAAGTGATTTACATTTTTCAAATGAGAGTTTGTAGAAAAAAAAAATCTCCGAAATTGCTTTATTTCCAGACGTTTTGCCGATTTAATATTTGTTTTCTAATCAAATGATTATTTGGATGTATTTTTCAAAAGAAAATAAAAAGTATGATTGAACGAAACTTTTCCTTTGTGGAAGTGTCGCAGAACATAGATATTTTTGGGCCTATTTCATCTCAAAAATATAATTTTTTTTTATTGTAATAAATGTTTACTAGAAATAAATTTTAGTTAATTTAAACGATAAATATTTACATTTAAAAAAAGAATATCATTCTCAAAAAAAAAAAAAAAAAAAAAAAAGAATTTTTCATAACTTTAAAATATTTTTACGTGTTACTTTTTCTTTCGTTATCAATTAATGTAGATTAGAAGTTTTACTAATATAACAGGATAGAAAATAGTAGAACAATATTCTCCAGAAGAAATATTCTTCCTAAGTTGCTTTATATTACTTTATATATCAAAATTATTTTATCATCCAAACACCGTGGAGGATTTAGTTAAATAAGTTTAAAGAACAACAAAAAGGACAACTTTCCAATCGGAATAACATGAAAAGTGTAAATATAATTCTTTAAGAAACATTCCTAAATTAAAATATAATAAAGAAAAGAATTATTGTAAACAAATTAATTAGTAATAGAAGTCTCTATCTCTTTATTTTGAATATGGATTACGGAGATGAATTGGGGAAGTGTATGCGATTTATTTATGTAAGTTGTAACACAAATTATTATTATTTTTTAATTTTTAGATTCATCAATACAAGATGAGACTTTGGAATGATAAGAGTTTGAAGACACAATGCAAGATGAGATTTTGTACATGAATTGCAGAGATAAATTTAGGAAATATATGCGTATTATATACTTGTGCGAGTTGTAATACAAAATGATTTTGAGTTCTTAAAGCCGTCAATGCAAGATGTGACTACTTCTAAAGATTGCAGTCTGAAACCTATTTGTGTTAATCATTCCCAATCCCATCCATCTGATTTAAAACTATTCACTAATTGGAAAATAGAAAAACAAATTCAGGAAATTAAGAAAAATTACTCCTATTTAGAAGAGTGTAAATTCATTGTCCTCAGTTATCCCAAACATATGCTCAGACTACTAAACCTTCAACTATACCTATTACTGCCCTATAAAAGATCCATACATAATAAACATGATGTATTTACATTTGCAATGCTTGAAACCCTTATCTTCTGCCAAGTACGTCGTCTTCAATATTTGTAGTCTCCACATCATCCTCATCAGCTCAAGCACATATACTTCCTTCCACATTTTCAGTAATACCAATCATACCACGTGAATCTCAATCACCTATTCCCATTTCTACTTCTTCTACTTCCACTACATATAATTTGCATATCACAAATTCCTCTTTAGCAACTGAAGCACGCCAATTTCCTTTCACTTCTGCAAATTTGCCGCACTATTAACTGAATTTCAGCCATCTGCCCCTTTACTTGATACTGCTTTTCCCACATCCAATAGTCAACATTCTGTTGCATCTCTTGCTCAAAAAAATTTAAATAAGATTCAAAGAAATAGGGGAAAGAACATAAACCCGAAATTGAAATAAAAATGACACCTCATAAACCTAAAAAGTTCATTTGTCCATTACGTGACAGTAAAGGATAACATTATTCTCTGCGATGTAGACGAATCTTAAATGGATTGTCATATAAAGTCTGCTTTCTCACATTTAATAACACCAATGAGAAGTTGAAAAAAAATATTCTTTTACAAAAAAACTCGAAGCACCGTGAAGGAAGTGGTTGTTTTTAATGAAATTAAATATGTGTATGGCTCATACACAGATAATAAGATGATAAAAATGTCAAGGCCATAAAGCCCATCCGCGGCTCACAATTACAGCTTGAATGTTCAAATCAGCAGTTGGTGAAACCACCCCTGGCGGCGATACATGTTTGCATAAGTCTCGGATAAGAGTGATAGAAGTTCCTAATTTCATTCTGCGATACATTCTGTCCGGCATTCACCAACTTTTGCTCAAAATCTGAGATACTTTGGGGTGCCTGAATCTCGAGCCATCCATGTCCATTAACCAATGAACCATGTTCCATTGGTTAAAGTTCTGGTGACCTTGCTTGCCAAGGAAGAGTATAAACGGCACGAAGGCAATCCAGAGATAAGCAAGCGGTATGGGGCCTGGCATTTTCTTGTTGTAAGCCGAAATAGACCGTTGGATGGTATAGACATATAATTAAACTGTTAAAGATGTGTGGTGGATGACATGTTGTCGTGTGAAATATCACCCCACAACATTACACCAGAGGTCATGACTATATGATTTTGTAAAACAAAGTCTAGCATCCCAATTTGCACCAAATGTAATATCAGTCCTTTTTCTCCTCAGCACATTCTGCAATGACTTGGGTTTTTCAGTGACGAGGCTGTTGCTTCCCCCCTGCTGTTCTTAGTACAGATTTATGTTATCATGGATCTGTTCTAGTTTCACTATACCAGATGGGGATTCGCCCCACAACCGCTACCAAAACAAAGGCTGATTGAGACCATTGGCCCCGGCCTCTTCAGGCACGGAGAAGATGGTCATCTGCTTCATGTGAGATTCATCGTTGAACAGTATGCGATAGCAGTTCGATGGCAACCGTGATGATTAGCGGTTTCACCATTCCAGACGATTCTACCGATGTGGAGTCAAAGGCAGACGTCTTAAAGGTCACTGTGAGAGTAACCCCGCCTCAGCTAAGCACCGTGAAATGGTGGAGGGTACCACGGGGTTTAATGAAGAGACTGTAGTACGTTGAATAATAGACACTGACACCGTAGGAGTTGTTCATTCGATCTTGACTAGCTTTAGTGCATCATGACCATCCAGAGTATTCATTTTGTCTATAGATTCCTCACGGCAACAATTGCTGTTAGCACCTATACATAGATGCGTCTGTACGTTGCAGGTGACGACCTATTGCTCCGTATGATCACCCAACTTCACGCATTCCGAGAATGCGACCACGTTGGAAGTCATTCAGTCACCTATAAGGTCTTCAAAAACGTCGTGATGGCATCATTAGTTTTTTCTCCAAGGAATCCCAAAGATGAAAACGAAAAAAAAATTAATTTTCCGCCTCTATTACCGTTTTTATATTTTCTGAGTTGCTCAGCAGAAACGCACACTACGGCCTCAATTCATGTTCAAAGGCCTTGAAAATTTGGTCATTTACATTGCGTGCAAGATGTTTTTTTGCCAACGAAATTTTATCTGAATCGGACATATTCTTCTTGGTACTTCGATTTTTTTGCAAAAGAGTATAATTCAAATGTCCTGTTTTCAATTTCTTGATAAAAGTCGTATTTCTATTTAGTTTCGCAGATTACATGACTTTTTATGTTATGTTTTTAATTTTACTTTATTCATGCGAATGTTACATTTTATACCATGTATACACAAATTCTGCATGGGATTTTAATGAAATTTATTTTAATTATTTACATCAAATTATTTTAATTTTATACTTTGAATCTGTTTTGACAAATTTTTTTAAGGTTTTCAAAACAATTGTTTGGAGCAGTTTAGCACGCCCCAACCCACTCACGCAAGATGAGACCGATAATTGTAAGAAACTTATTTTTCCTTGTTTACTGTTTTATTTATTTTACTTTATTGCCTTAATTTGAAAATTTTCCTTTTTTCTAAATAATAGTTAATTTAAATGAATTAAAAATTTCAAAATATTGCTGTTTCTTATCAATTAGTGCGCATTATTATTATTTTAAAACTCTTAAATGTGAAATGCCATTTTGAATGCATTCTGATAAGTAATCACTTCCTCGAATTTAATTCGCATCGTAAATTAATGAGGATTTAAGGAGAAAGAAAATAATTTTCTAAATTAAAAGAAGAAAGATAAAAGGACGTTTTTCCTAAAGTTTCTTTTGTGATCACAATAGAGGAAAAGTTTATTCTGAGTTCATTGATTTTAATATTTCAATCATAACACAAGACCAAAAGAGGAAAAAAATCTAGAGAAATATTAAAAAAAACAATTCAAAAGATAAATGTGGGTTTTATTCGAAAGGAGTTTATATACAGTTCAATATTGACTTGCTTCCCCGTTTTTCCTCATAAGTTAATTAAACTTGATAAATTATGAATTAACAATGCTTAGCAATTATTTTGGCATTTAGAAGTTATGGAAATATTTTATGCTTTATTGCGTCCGATCTCAAATTGTTTTGAACGCGACATTACCTAAGAATAAGATGGAATTTTTTTTAGAAACATGAATATTGTGTTTTATTTATGTCGTATTATTATAAAGACGCACAATTTTCAATACATTTGTATTTGAAAAGCAAGAAAAAAGTTATAAATTATTGCCTACAGATAAATTTGAAGCAAAAGTTAAAACTGTTAAGCAATCAAAATGTCAGATGCGGTGGTTCAGCGGTAGTGTGCGATCCCTCGTAAGCCAAAGATTGCGATTTCGACCCCGGCTGGAATTGATATGGAACATATTATATAATCATGATTATACAAAAGAAATCTTCTAAATATAAAAATTAGCTTTATATAAGTTATTTAATTTGTTCCATATATATTTTGTTATGAAGGGATTAATTTATGAGTTAGAAATAACTCTCTATATCTATTAATCAGGATCATTCTCATCAGTATTTAATCTATAGAGCTCCAAAAATAGGTTTAGGTATCCGACTACGTTCGGCGTTTTTTTCTTAAAATGTCTCCCCTCTGTTGTCGTACAACAAGGATAAACCCACTTCTAAGCTATATATTTCAAACATTCTAGTTGAGCCTCTGTAGAGAGGTCTGATCTATATACAGGCAAAATATTATTATAGTAAGCGCATTTTTCACGAAAGGAGAATATTTTGAAAATGGGTCATTGTATGTTCATTTTTTGTCAAAATATTGTACTTAAATAATTTTTTTTTGTAATTAAATTCTTAAAACAATTTTATATACATTTTCGAATTAAGTGACACTAAATATAAATATTATCCATTTATATGCTTTTGCAAAATCACGGTTCCGAACGTATTCGAATACCTTAATTGCTCATATGAAACCAAATCTATATGTTTGTAACTATTGTTTGGAAAGTGAAATTCAAACTTATGCAGTCAGATTCAACATGACACTACTGTCTCATAGGAGTAAGTCATTTAATCATAATATGAATATCTTATGTTGACACTAATATATAGTTATAAATGAAAACTACTTGTTATTAAAGACAGCATATATTTATTTTGTAAATTACATTCCCTTTATTACAATTTGTATATGATATAAGTTTAAATGAGAACGCATAAGCAAATAGAAGCATTTCGATCGATTTCAGTATCATTGCATAACAAATTCTCGAAACAAGGATCTTGAAAACATTTCGTCTCATCGGAGCCACTCATAGAACAGCATCGAATGTATGCATGTAAAAATATTCAGGTGATCTAAAATACGAAACAATGTAGGGAATCTAAAAAGGGGAAGTGGGTTCCCAAAGATAAGAAATTGAAGTATTGGGGAAAATATCGCAGAGCTCTGAAGGTTCTATTTTTCTAGCTTGTAAATCTAAAAGTATTACAATATTCCAAGAACGTCTCACTTCAATACAAAGTACGAATAAATATATTTTCAAAATAGCATTTGACCAATATGTGAATAAACACAAAACAAATTTTATTAGGAACAAATGTCAATAAATGGCGTCTTTAAAATGACATTTGTCAATGGCTCTCTGGTAATTTTTATATAAATTATCAAGTTTCTTATTTCTAGAAATTCAGCAAATTTCTAGTTTACATGTGCAGCTTTTTTCCTTTCAAAATAACTGTGAATTGCTTTTATGATTGATATTTAAGATAAATGCCTTACATTCCGTTGAAGATAATTTAGTTGAAGAAATAATTATAAAATATTTGTTTCTTACAGCTGTATATATTTGTTAGAAGATTTTATCTTATCTCTTTAAAGATATAAAATCCTAAAATCTGTTAACTTCAATTAATAAATAATTCCCATTCCATTCAGTGGTACATCCGATCAATGATACATTTATTTTTTTGTAAATGTATTGCTCATTTGTGTGCGCTATATGTATTACTTATTATTCTGTTCATTAGTTATGTTTATTTCTTAAAAAGGAATTAAAGAAAATTTCGATACACATTACATTTATAGCAAAATAAATGCAACAATATAATACATAAATGCACATAGCAAAAGTACAGCTTTCCACCAGTAACAGATTTAACAGTTTTTACAGAAAAAAAAGCTACCATTCTTTCATATTATCATCCATTCTAATTAATGCAATTTTCTTTTGAGCCTTGTAGTTTTATTGCCTGTTTAAGAGAATAGGTGATTTTCAATTCTATTCACAAACTATAAAACTAAATCTACATTATGTCGCTGACGTTTCTTTTGAGAACTTTTTCCAAATAAGACCGTGGACTCACTTATATTCCGTCTTGCGTATAGTGAGTGAATGAATGAATATTAACGTCGCACTATTCAGCAACACAAGGGCTTTTGACGACAGACCACGTAGTTTTGAACATTGGTCAAGTGTCATGGACGACACATGAGCTGGCACCCACCCACCCCTTCTACTAGCTACCACACCACATCAACGGGAGGATGTTTGAGCTCTCGACAGATTTAACGTGCATCACTCCCCTACACGGCGGGTCTTTAGTAATATTGGGTTTGAACTCGTGACACTGTTTGTCGAATCTTATGCATCTTCTAAGAAGCTTGTTTGAAACTAAATAAGCTTCATTCAAGAATGGCATCACATGCAATATGTATGTTCCAGGTATATGAACACTGGCTAGGACAGAGCCTGGCAGAAGTATCAAAGCTCTTTTCCAGCAGGATATTTAAAATGTTGGGGGTCTGGTTGATTAATATGCATAAAGTATACATATCATATGTTTTAGCTAAAGTTTTTTTTTTTTCAATACACTATTACAAAATAAATTGTCCACTGTTTATTACATTTTTTCTACAAAATTGTATGCTCGTATTAAGAAAGGTCACACAACTAAAATAAGGTAACAACATTTCAATCGTTTGTTCTTTTTCCGAGTATAGTGTTCTCGTTAAACGTTCTTGGGACGATTAATGTTCGGATTCTTCCAAACATGTTTCGACCAAATAGTAAAATAATTTTAATTCATGAATCATACAAACAAAAAAGGTGTTAAGAATGTGTTAATTGTGGAGCAAAGAAGGTTTCACGCTAAGGCTGCTATTACATGTCAGAAAATAACGTTCTGCACTATACTCAAAATTTATATTTTTAAAAATCTAATTGAATAATATAAAGAAAGCGTTGTACATCATGTATCTTCTTTGTTATACGTACATGGTAGAATTATTTTATCTGTAATGAAAGGTAATTTTCGGCAATAAAAGGAATTCCACAGTTTGCAAACATATAAATGAAATAACTAACTATTGAAAAAAGACTAAGAAAAATAACTAACTAAGAAATATGTAAATTAAAAGGTTGTATCACAAATGGAAAATTAAAGAAAATACATAAATAGAAAAATAATAATTGAAATGTGAAAATGTTTCGATAAAAGCGATGGTCTTCACCTTTCTAACATTATAACCCCTTAATGGAGAAAAAATACAAGCCCTATAATCCACGGACAGATTTGATGAATGGTTTGTCTATGGTCTATGGTCAATCATATCGGATTAAAATTCTTATTTCCTGCTTTTATCAAAGTTTATCTCTCCAAAGAAGCAATAAAGTACCAACTGGGCTGTCTTACATCTAGTAATAAAGGCCGTGGTGATGAATTTATGGTCGATGTATAATGAGCACCAGACCCCCAAGAACCCCTAGCTCACATTGAAGACCCACCATCTAGAAGTGCTGATGCAAGTTAAATCTATCGAGGATCAAAGTTTTGGCGTGGTGTGGCAGTATGGAAACCTGACACCAAAGTTCAGGTATCTTCTTGTCACTCGTTCACTCACTAGGCTAAAATTATGAGGTATGTTGTCAATAGTCCCCATGTTGCTCTATAGGGCGAAGTTAACACTCACTCTTATAGAAATAAACCAGTAGTCGAATGGGGTGTTAGACTAGTTTTATCACATAAAACAGTGGTCGGCAAAGTGAGGTTCTGGCACAAATATCCACGTAAGGTGCAATAATATTTTCATTTAAAAAAAAAACTTGGTAAGAAAAAAATTACATCTTATTTTGATAAATTAAAATTTTTCTATAAATCGAGAACTTGCATAATTTTCTGTTTAAGTTAAAAGATAGATAGGTAATTAACATTTTATATTGTTGTAAAAATACGTAATGAACATCGAGTTTAATTTTATTAGTTTTCGTAAACGTAAACATAAATCATGTACAAGCTACCAGCTGGAATTGTTCGTATGTTTTCGGCGTACTCCGGTGTGATACAAAGGTACCACAAGCATGCACGTGCATACTTTTCTAAAGTAGTGGGGTGCGAATTGGCATCCAAAACCAGCAGTTGCAGGGGTGAACAGTTTTTGTTCTATTCTACCTATGTCTGCCTTTTCCTTTTCTTATTAAAAAGTTTTGTTTTTTCAATCTAGCTGCCCTCTTACAGGTATTTGTATACGATTTTTTTAATTTTTTATGTATGTTTTGGGGTTTTGGTACAAAATTTGTAATAAATTTTTGATAACTTCTATTTATCCCAAATGTTGAAAAAATTTTTTTCCATTTTTGGTCATATTAAAAGTTTTGTTATTCTTTAAAGATGGAAAAAAATTTTTTTTTTCTTTTTTTGTGCAGTTACATTTTATTAAAAAAATTGTATTTTTTAAAAAGATTTTTTTTTTAAATTTTTTTTTTCATCAATTTAATAATGATAAAATTTTTGTACTGGTGGCTTTAATAGGCACCCAAATTTAAAATCTCCAAAAAAAACAAAGAAAACGGAAGATGAAAAGGGGTGAAATTTAAAAATTGGTGGCCGGGAAATTTTTCGTTTATTCAAAACTTGAATGGACTCCCGACATGCCTTATTTGTAAGGGGGAAATTGCGCATAACAAAAATTAGATTTAAAAGACACTTTAAAAAGCACGCTTCTTTAAACACTAAATATCCCACCGGTGATGCAAGGAAGAAAGCAGTTGAGGAACCTTTTAGAAGAGTCAAGA
>BMAV01021795.1:0-114805 GCA_019973955.1 Trichonephila inaurata madagascariensis
TTTTAAGCGCCAAAAAAGTATTGGGGTATTACGTTTTGGCCTTTTTTATCCCCCCCAAAACCCAGACTTGGGGGGCCCAAAGCTTGATTGATACAAAATATATATTTGGGCTTGGGGTCCAAAACTGAGTTTGTAGGGGGGCTCTAACATTCTCTGTTGGCGCAGCTTAGCCAAAATTGGCTCTTGCGCCATAAAACCCAACATTCACTCACTCACAACATTCTCTGTTACGCCACTGTTCGTAATCATGAATCACATTCAAAGGACGAGGACAATCAGTGGCGTATTGTACATCCCCGCATAGCGGGGTGAGGCAGGATTCTAGGGGCCCAAAGGTTCTGGCTTTGCAATCCTTTGTATCCGGCTTGAGGCCCAAAACCTGACTCTGCAGGGGGCCCCTAATATTCTCCATTACGCCATTGAGGACAACATTCTGTTTGAGTTACCTCTCCGAACTTCCACCGCACGTCAACTGGAGGACTTTGAAACTCGACACATTTAACGATGGCTGAGTTTGAATTTTACTAGCTAAATTAATCTTGCGTTAAAAACATTTGATTGTCCCGGGATCCTTAAAGTATGAATTTCACCATACTAGTAGGATTCAAAAGTTCCCGGACTGAGCCTATAACTTGGAAAATTGTTGCAGCAGTGTGCTACAATAACATTTACGTATTATTGCGCTCTTACCGTTTTCTAAAAAAAGGTTCGCTCCAAATCACGTAGTCGGTGGGGCGCCACTACGTCGTATTTGGTAAATGAGTGTATTTAGTCGTCGGCGATTGAAAGATATTGCGTTTGTTGAGCGGATAATGGATATTAATTTCTGTGTTCGTCTGGGAAAAAGTGCTCGGAGACTTGCAAAATTTTGAAGGTGTAAGGCTGTGATATATTACCGTGAACGCAAGATTTTGAGTCGCATTGACGTTTCAAAGGCAGGGAAAGTGTCGAAGACGACAAACGCTCTAAAATCTCCACAGATTTCCACATCGTTGAAAACATTGAAAAGGTTTCTGTGGTGGTACTTAAGAACAAGCTTCAAACAGCATAACCAGTTAGGATATCCTCGGCCACATGTTAATGGATACCGATTAAGATCTTAACATGCATAGGGTGTGTCAATATATCGTTTCCCCACATGTTAAACGAAGACCAACCTGCAGATGAAGTTAAAAGTGCATCGCAGGCTGAATAAAAGGACATGGCTAAAAATGGATTCCAGAAATATTACGATGACCTTTACAAGCCATGGCCAAAGTGTGCTGTTACTCAAGGATATTATTTTGAAGGAGGATGTGTTTCAGCAGTTTAATTGGAAATATTTTTAAAATTACAGACTCAATCTGGGCACTTTTGAATCCTACTACGTAGGAAACAAAATCCTTGAGAAAAAAAAAATCGAATTTATTCGAAATAAGTTTTAAAACTAACAATTGCACCAATAACTATATTATCAATTATCAGAAATAAATTCTCGGAAGTAGTAATAGCGATTAAAAAACCATAAATCCCATCTTTGCTTTTGAATAGACAAAAGTGAGTTTACCCATTATACTTCCGTATAATCACCGTCCTTGCGGCGAAAAAGGTATTCACTTTTCAGTTCAGTAGGTAAAAGAAAAGGGCCTTGGGGGAGCGTCGGCCTTGGACGAGGCACAAGCAAACTATCTCCTTTCGAGGTTACCCCAATCTCGGATTACCCAAGCTGTCGTTTCGTAACGCCGAAATCGAAACCGAGATGAGATTGGATTCATCCGACACCACCGGCACAGACGAATACATGAGAGAGAGAGAGGATTTCAAAGAATGGAAAAGGGTTGGCTTTTAGAAAGCCAGTGTTTTCTCTTTGACCTGTTTGGAAAAGAATCTTTTTTATTCTCTTTGAGTAGAGTACTTTAATTAAACTTGTCCCGCGAGTGAAAATTGGATTATGTTTTTACTGTGTAAAGGGTGGATTGTTTTACACAAGACATAAAATTAATGGATTCTCTTGTGGAAGAGTAGAAACGATTGAATGTTCGCAGCTATACGAAGCTGTTGGTGATGGAGAACCATGGACAAATGTTGATACCTGAGCTTGGCACACACACATCCCACTCTCCAAACTTCCACATCGCATTAGCATCAGGATTTTGTGCGTCGACAGACTTAACTTGCATCAGCTGTTTTTCTGTCAGAGCCCTCTGTTCGCTCTCCTGGCTTCCACACTGTGCTACTGAGGCTCTTTAGATCTGTGCTCCCCAACATTTTATTACAGTGGATCGGCAGAGGTACGATAATTTGACCACGGCCCACTGAAGATAGAATATTGATTGTTTATATTTTATATTGCTTTCATTTAATATATATAACTTTATTTTATATTATTTTAATACGCCTACAGAGTAATTACAGTTCCACCAAGTGAGTGGGTGAATATTAACGTCGCACTATTCAGCTACACGAGGGCTTTTGGCGAAGGACCACGTAATTTTGAACCATCGGTCAACGGACGGTCTCATGGACTGGCACCCCTCTACTACCACCCAAAGGCGTACGTTTCAGCTGCAGATTTCGTATCGCTGCCCGAACTGCGGGTCTTTAGGTGTACTGGCTAAACTCGCATGCCTGCCATGACCGGACCTACCACTGGGCTACCGCATTTCTCTGATCTGCCAGAAAATGAATATAAAGTAGATGACTCCAGGGAAAGTCGCACAAACCCGAGAAAAATACATCGCAGTAAATGAAATAGAATTAACCTCGCATCCTCTTAAGTGCACGTTAGAGTGGGGCTGAGGACATTCTTATGCTTTAGTTAGTAAATGCTACATAAGGCGCCCTAGAGGATACACAGGGTTGGCGTATTCTAAGCATGGGCATTGACGAGAATGACACCTGAGTTGATAACCTTCCACTCAACCCATCACCCTAACGGGAAGACGTTTGAGCCTTACAAATTTAACGCCATCATTCCCCGGCCGGCGAGTCTTCAGTGGTACTGCTGAAACTCACGATTCGCCAGCCCCGGTAGTCCGTTACTGCCACCAGATGGATGGTTCAAAATTCCTCCTTAGAGTTTATTATCTTGTGTCTGGTGCCCAGGCGGATAAGCTGGACTTAACTTTTTTTTATCTAGCCAGTGCCAAGGAGATCTGTAGATCTGCGCCCAGGGCCCTAAATGAGCTTAAAACGGCACTTATTACGAGGTCCACCGTGAACTTCCCTCGCATTGTTTTAAGTGCAACGTTATAATTAATCCATCCCCTCGGAATTTTTATATATATTTAGTAATTCATGCGAAACAACAATAAAGGTACTTTCCGTTAGTGGCGCAAGCGAAAAATCGCCAAATAATGTAGAATTCCGCCAAATTTCTTACAACCATGAGGGGAATGTTCGTTTGGGGCTATGTGCTCTATTCTCTGTATTCATTCAAAACACAAAAGCGCGTTTTCCTTTCTTTCTTCCATCTTAATTTTTTTGAAAAAAAAATGATGAAACTTCCTCGCTGAATTTATGTGGATACGAGAAGTAAACGATCCATTTGAGCAAATTCTCAAGGACATCACCTTATTCTGGTGAAACCAATAATTATAAACATTCTTTTTGTGTAAAACTGTTTCGCTTACAATTCACCCATATTTATTTGTAGTTGAATTTGTTTTGCTTACTATTAATTAATATTTGTTTATAGTTCAACGTTTTCGACTTTTATTCCGTTGACTGTTTTGTCATTCGCTTCGATTGGCGTTCTTGGCCCGTTTGGTTCACAATTGGCGACATTTGCGCCCGGCTAACAAGATTGATTGATTGATTGAATATTAACGTCGCACTGTTTAGCTACACGAAGGCTTTTGGCGACGGACCACGTAGCTTTGAACCATGGTCAAGTGACGTGGACGACACCTTAGCTGGCACCCCCTCTCTTAACTACCACACCACACCAACGGGAGGACGTTTCAGCTCTCGACAGATTTAACGTGCATCGCTGCCCTACACGGCGGGTCTTTAGTAGTACTGGGCTCGAACTCGTGATAAGGCAAGTCACGATCCGATACCTATACCACTCGGCTACCGCGGCTAACAGGAAAGTACCCAGTAAATTATCACTTTTAAAAAATACGTTGACCCGCTACCATCTCATTTCCTGGGAAATTAAAACTAGAGTACTAAAAAAAGAAAATTAGATAAGGCAAGGAATTATTTTAGTAATGAAAGAAAAAGTTAATTACCAAATTTTATGTAGGGCAGGATTTTTAATTTTTGTTTGAAAAGAAAATTAATTTGGAACTTGATTTTCGGTTTTTATTTGCAGTCAGACCGGTATTGATTTTTAGAAACTGAATTTATCCTATAGTTTAAAAGGATTCAATTCCTTATTCGTTTTTTTCCACTACGAGAGTAACTTGAATGCAGATAAACGAGACAAAATTAGATCTATTTCAAACTTTTTAAGCTATAGAATCCCATGCCTTTATAAATCCTGGTCATTTTATTTCTAAAAAAATAAATTTGAAAGACTGTACAGCTAAC
This sequence comes from Trichonephila inaurata madagascariensis, assembly GCA_019973955.1. Lineage (NCBI taxonomy): Eukaryota > Metazoa > Arthropoda > Arachnida > Araneae > Nephilidae > Trichonephila > Trichonephila inaurata. The sequence goes on from BMAV01021795.1 coordinate 4,516, forward strand.
GAACTATTCAGAATCTAATGCGTTTTAGAAACGTTTCAAATGAAGTGAATAAGATTTATTTGACATAAAGAGGAAGAATTCTTCAAATACTTCATTAAAAGTTGTTTTAGATCATTAACTATATCGATTTAAAGTTTATTTTTAGTTCGAATAAATTCTTGACTGCAAGGGGGCAAAGAGAAAGAGAATAAAACCTGAAATTTCTACATTTTGGGTCAGTCTACATACCATGAAACATTACTTTCACCTTATACACAATGGAAAATAAATTACAATTTATTGAAGAAATTCTAAACGTTTTATATAATTCGTTCAGTTTTTATATTGATTCATACTTTGTTCAAGTTGTCGCAAAAAATCGATCGAAATTTTTATCAAATCAAAAATTCTGTAAAATCTTAACATATTTAGAAAAAAAAAAATTGTACTTAACCTTTTTTCTCCTTATTTATAGAATGTCGTCCAGATCCGGGAACGCAAATGGATTGTGTAAACTTCGTCATTCAGAAAATAGCAGAGCAGCCTGTATTTTCATTTTAATATTTAAAATTCGACGTAACACTACAGTAATACAAATCTAAAGAACATAAAATGAACAAAAACTAAAATATACCTTTAACTAAGCCTAAATTGATACAGCCAAAATTCGAAATCGAATTTTCTACTACCACAAAAAACAAAACAAACATGCGGTTCTGCGCATGCGTGAAGCGAGATGTCAATCGCTGTTGGCTAGAGTGTTGCCAGACAACACAAATCTAATTAAATTTATGAAAGACTTAATTTTTTTTATTTAATATTGCATCCGATAAACAAGAGGGTTATTCAAGATGGGGCTCATAATTTAAAGACTCTTTCAGATATGAAGTCCGACGTGTAGAGGGTCTGATGTATGTTAAATTTGTCGAGGCTCAAAGTCCTCACATCGGAGTAGTGTTGAACTTGGAGAGTAGGATGCCAGCTCAGGTGTCGTCCTCGTCATTTGACCAAAGTTCAAAACTACGAGGTCCGTCTTCAATAGCCCTCGTGTTTCTATGAAAAGTGCGTCGTAAATAAATAATAAATCAATCGATTTTGACACGAAATCAACACCTGTGAACTGGTGCTTCACTCTACTAACATCCACATGACGCTATGTAAGAGCTTAGAAATTACTGATTTGCAGTCACCATATTTTGCAAGACTGTTTGATTGATTGAATATTAACGTCGCACTGTTCAGCTGCTCGAGGGCTTTTGGAGACGGACCACGTAATTTTGTACCATGGTCAAGTGACGTGGACGACACCTGAGCTAGCACTACCTCTCCTAACTACCGCACCACACCAACGGGAGGACCACGACGGTTTGAAGAGGATGAGTGAAGGATAGTGTTTATCAAAGTCACTCTATAAAGCAAAAGGAGGGCTACTGGCGACTGACATCTTAATTTTGAGCCACGGTCAAGTGACGAGGATGGCACCTGAGCTAGTACTCTCCCTTTCCAAACTTCCACACCAGCGGGAAGCCGTTTGAGCCTCGACAGATTTTTGCATCGTCTCCTCTACACAGCAGGCAGCAGGTCTTCAGTGGCATTAGGTCTCGAACTCATGATACGCCGGCCACGAGCTCGTGACCATGGCCACTAGGACGATTTAATGAGGAATCCTGAGTTACACTTCATTCTGGAGATTTAAATCCCTGTTCTTGATACTAGATATTTTAACGTTGTACTATATATCGTTGTCCATTTTATCAAGGACAAATGTCAGCAATATTAAGCTGAATTATCATGATGTCGTTATATTCCCTTTACTTGAAATTTTATCACTTTTAGAGATATATAATGCTATTTTCTATATATCACGAATAATATGATTCTTTTTTTGAATAGCCCAAAGACACTAGCATACATTTTATTCACTTTTGGCACAGTTCCTGAGGCGCCGCAATTTATCGCCAACTGACAGACAAATCGTTTCTCAAATGTGCTGAGCTATCCGCTTAAGGAACAGGAATAGGAAAAAGTTGTTCTTTCTTTTCAAAGGAAAAAAAGGAAATGAAGCAATTTTTCCTAAAATAAGACTCTCTGATAACTGAACCTCTTTTCACGAGCTGTCTAACACAGCTCAGATGTTAAGATAAAAAAGTTAGAATTCTACCGCCGGCTACAGCGGTAAAGACCGAAAAAGGGAAAATGTGGAATTTTATCAGATGAATGTAAAATGCGTAATGTAAATAATCTACTTTTACTATTTAACGGAAATTTTTAAATATAAGTATGATAATTGATTCAAGCATTGAAGAAAAAATGCTCTACATTAGCAAAAAAAGATGATAAATACTTTACAAAAATGTAATAACTTTTAAATAAATTAGGGCCCAAACTGGCAACAGTTTTTCCGAAAAAGGTACATTAAATCAGTTAATTTAATAAAAAAAAGCAATATTCATTCATCATAAATCAATTGTGAAATATACTTTTTCACAATACCTTTTATTAGTTCACACTCTCTATATATTTATTTATTTAAATTTTTTTCCTCGAGTTTTAAAGCATTCAGTTGAACTGAAATTTTATATACACGATTGTTTTGGATGACAATACGATACTTTAAAAATAATTAATAAAAATTAATTGCCACTTAATGTTGTGATTTTGTTCTATGTATATACATATTTATAATATTTGTAACTATTTAATAAAAAGTAGTAAAATATAAAATGTTACTTTGTTGATCTAAGTAGGAAATGACTTAAAAAATTATTTTTATATTACTTGTTTAAAATATAAAAATATATCTATGCATATAAAACATACATAAATGTTCTTTGTTTGTAAAACATATATAAATACATAGGGGAGAAACGCACGACTCACTGACTCATCACTAGATTTCGAGAACTATAAGACCCACAGACTTGAAATTTGGTAATCATGTTTCTTTTATTGAGTAGAGATCTAGAAACGGGTTTTACTGAAATTGACTGCCAAGTGGTTTAAGAGGACGTATCGATAAAATTCCCGTTTTTGAGCTATTAGACCAACAAAATTGATATCTGGTGAACTTGTTTCTTTAGTTTAGCGATCCGCTAAGAACGGTGTAATAACTTCATTGAGGCTGTGTTAGTGTTTGGGGATTCGACTAAAGCTCAGCCATAACTGTTCAAATTCCAATTTATACTGCCGAAAAAAAAGGACCATAAATGGAAAATAAATCATTTAAAAAAACTACGTTACAATACACAGAATATATTCGAATCTAAGCCGCACTATTTTTCCAGAGTTTATGCTACTGAAAATAGGGTGCGGCTTAGAATTGAAGGCAAAATATTTGTTAGATGGGGGAATTGAGTTTCCACCCCTTTCAAAAGGAAAAATGTAACAGTTCATCCCGGCCGCTTCACCGATGACTTAGCCCACTCCGCAGTTTATCCCCAGTATTCAGTCTATCCTAAATATCGTTGTGTGCTCGTATTTGGACATTTTTTTTATAGTCTTTCTTTTAATCGCTTAAACATCAAAGATATCGATAATAGCATCAAGACGAAAATATGAAAAAGGAGGCAAATTTATATGCAGAAATAAACGGAAATAGAGCACTGAAAATTTGACTCGGATGAAACAAATATACTTCGATGGCGTAAACAAAATGTTATGATTTTTGCTTGTAAATGTTCAACATTCTTCCATATATTTTTTCACATTCTTCTGTAGATGTTGAAGATTTTCACTGGAGCGCCTGATTCCGAAGAGGTCTAAATCTCCACTGAAGACTAAGGGTCGACTTTGGACAATACCGGTTTGCCCTTAAACATTTAAGAGAAAATTTTAAATAAAAGGAACTGTTAGAGAGAATTTTAGAAAGCATAAGTTGTCGGATGGATATCATTTTATTTAATACTGATCAAATGACGATAAAGTTCAATCTTTAATCGCCTTGGGATATTTATCATTCTTAAAAAAAATTTTGCCAATTACAAATGGCTCAAAAGATACACCGTGTGAAAAGGGCAACGCTGGAAATAAGGTACCTCATCAGCCGTTACCTATGAGAGGCAAATCGCTTTATGAGAAAGGCTTTCTAATGGTTAGAGAATTTTGGTTCATGTAATTTGAAAGTTTTAATTGGTAAAATATGAATTATGAACTTCTTATTATTTCATTAAAAATTTTTTAAAAAAATTTCTTCAGTATTAACGATCCTTAACTTTCACAATTTGTTATTACTTTTTTCAAAAAAGTGTATAGAATTGTGGGTGCAGCTTAGATTCGAGTAAATAAGGTATTTTTACTAATAAAATTCTCGGTTGAAGATCGCAAGTATAATGAGAGAAGGCTTTTTTCCCCTTTCAAAATTGACTTCCTCGAAACTAATCTCTAAAATAACTTTTATAGTTTACTCCATCTGTATCTTATCAAAACCTATCTTTAGATAGAGTTTGTGTGTGTGTGAAATAAATATATATAGCAAAAGAAAGACGTAAATTCAAATTAAAGTATATAAATAGCATGAACCAGACATAAGAAAAAGATTGCATTGAATAAAAACCAAATAAAATTTAAATAAAGTACATTTACGCGATTGTACGTAGATTTGAATTTTTTTTATTAAGTCTATACTTATAAGTAATTGTGTGTGTGTGTGTGATTCTAGCAAACTGAATGTTCAAAAATATACTGATGGACATTATACATATAGAGCTAAATTTTTGGATTAATGTATTCAATATGCAGAGAAATTTTAAATTTAAATGAATGCAAATAGAGATGGTCGTTATTAACTTTCTTCGACAATTATACATAACATTGTTTTAAAAAAGTCAACACAATGAATAAGAATATATTAATAAAAAATGAAAGTATTATTTGCGGAAAGTTCCAATTTATTCAGAAAAATGCACACCACAGTCCAATGTTTATTAACATCTCTCTTTGAAGCAACACGAGAGCTATTAGTGCAAAACCTCGGTAAAGTGACGAGGATGACACCTGAGCTGGTACTCCACTCTCCAAACTTTCTCCAAGCCAACGTAAGGACTTTGAATCCCACAGATCTTCGGAGCATCAGACCTTCTACGATTGATTGATTGAATATTAACGTCGCACTGTTCAGCTACACGAGGGCTTTTGGCGACGGACCACGTACTTTTGAACCATGGTCAAGTGACGTGGACGACACCTGAGCTGGCACCCGCCTATCCTAACTACCACACCACACCAACCAGACCTTCTACGAGATAGGTGTTCAGTTTCACTGGATTCAAACTCATTACACATTCGGCTACGAGTTTGTGATCAGAACCACTAGGCTACCGTGGCTACAGGCGTGTTGTGGAAGTCTGGATTGTAGGGTTTCATCTCGTGTGTCGTTCTCGTCACTTGATCACGGTTAAACATTGTGAGGCCCGTCGTCAATAGCCCTCGAGTTGCCCTAGATTGCGACGATAGGAAAAAAATGGGCTATTCTTTCTCTCATGGGAAATGTCTTTGGTAAACATGGGTGACGCGCCCCAGGGATACCAAAACGGTCTGTTTTTACTTTTGACCCTTTTTTATTTTGCATTTACAGAGTTTGATTTAAATCCCAAAATACACCTTTTTTTCTACGAAACGCGTATTTTGCCCATTTTGTCTAAAAATAGGCCTTCCACTAATCAGCCAATAAAACTTCAGTGGTGTTTTCAAATAAATTTCTATTTAAAACGAGCATAAATTTCCAACGTTTCCTTTTACGAAGTGCACTTGCTGTTTTACAAACTTACACGTTTCAGAGCGCACCCGCTGTGTTGAGAGCAAATGTGAAAATATTGCAGCTTGTCTCTCCAATCCTGTTCCAAAGAACAAGAAACGACACCGCGCGACCCTGAAAAAAGCGATTGCGGAGGATGTGAATGACGAAACGAGCGCAACAATTTTCCTCAAAGTGAAACAGAACGTTTTCTTTCTCTCTCCCCAGGGACGAACGGGATGGCTTTCGAGTTTATTGGAAGCAAATGTTTACGTTTAATGTGGAGTAAAAGATTTTTTTTTCGGTCTTGTTTATTTTAACGTAAAAATGCTGTGAACAAAGAACATCCTCCCCCCAACCCGAGCTGTAATCAATGTCTTTAATTTATGTAATGAACTTACAGTAAAATACGTTTAACCGCGAACACACTAAAGACGAAATATCGGTTAACACGAAATAACACAACGGTCCCGACAACAAACTACTAGATATTTTCATACATTTTTTTCTCTTAACACGAAACGAAAATCGCTTAGCACGAAAAGATTTCCCTTCTAGGAGAGGGAGGATGTTGAAACTGAGCCGACACGTAATGAAATGTTTGAGAAAATTTTGTATTATTGGAAAGTCCTACTGTACCATCGGAAGAATTCTTTGCAATGGAGGCCGATGATGTGTGTACTGCCGCCCATCCGGTACAGTGATTAGTAACGTTGACTGCGGTGCTGTAGGGCCCGGGTTCAAATCCCGGAGAAGGCATGGATGTTTGTAGACGTATAGTGCCTTTGCGGCATGGGGGAGGGGTACTCTAAACCAGTGCTCCTCAACCTTTCTATCGCCGCGGACCGGTCAGCGTTTGATAATTTTACCGCGTCCCACTGAAGGAGGGGACGTTGATTGTTTATATTTTAGAATGCTTTTATTATATAATTTTAGTTTAATTGTATTTAAATGGGCCTTCAGAATAAAATACAGTTATACCAAGAAATTAATATTAAGTTATTTAACATGGTGTATATAAAATGATTACCATAAAACCCTAGAGAAATACACCACAGTACATAAACTGAAAATAATTTAATATTCCTTGTGCGGACCGGCACTATATGGTCCATGGACCGGGGGTTGCGGATCACTGCTCTAAACAGCCGCCGAGCCGCAAGTCCTCGCGTGAGGTTGGTGGAAGGGGGTCTGACAGGCCTCTGACAACCCTTCGGGATAGACATGACAACAACGACAATGTGTGTACTGCTCCTGTTATAAAAAAGACATTTTGGAATTTGTTCAACTCAAAAAATATCATTGATGCAGATTCCGACGACGAAAATGAAAGGAATACTGCAGCGCCTGTTCCCACGTCATCCGAAATGAGGAACATCATGAAAAGTAGGCGCAGCTATTAAGACCCACATTCCAGTGTGGTGAAATGAATAACAAAATGGATTACTTCGAACAATGTGTTGACTATTTGATGCTAAAAAAGACAATACAAAGAAAAGTATCAGGTTATTTTCTAAAAATAAATGCTTTTTTTTTTAAGAAAAACTTGAAAATGTTTTATTAAATTTCATTAAGTTTTTTGTTTCATTGATTTTTATTATGTACATGCATATACACATAATTTTGCAGAATATATATTTTGATTTTGTAATATTCTTTAACACGAAATTCTTTTAACATGAAAAAATACTTCAGTCTCTTCAATTTTGTGTTAAACGATTTTCACTGTATTTCTATAGGCTTCGTCCACCGTTTAGAAAGACTGACGAACGGTTAAATCTCTCAAGGCTCAGAATTCTCACGTGGCGTGGATGTTTGGAGAAGGGGGTCTCAGCTCAGGTGTCTTTCTCATCAGTGGACAGATGTTAAAAAATTATTTCTGTCACCAATACCTCCTATGCAGTTTCAAAATGCGATGTTAATAACAAATCCATTAAAATCTGAAACAACTCGAGGGCTAATGTCGACACTTTAGATCAGTGGTCCCCAAACCCCGAGCCGCAGACCAGTACCGGTCCGTGGATCAAATGGTACCGGGCTGCCCAAAGAACATTGAATTATTTTCATTTTATTTATTGTCGTGTATTTCTCTCACGTTTGTGCGACTTACATGTTAAATCACTTTATATTCCAGGTTAAGGTATTCGACGCGTTCGGAACCGTGATTTTAAAAAAGCACATAAATGGATAGTTTTCATGATATTTAGTTTCACTTAGATTAGAATACATGTATAAAATTGTTTTAAGGACATTTTGACAAAAAAAATATTTAAATAAAACATTTCGGCAAAAAATTAACTTAGAATAACCTTTTTTCAAAATGTTCTCCTTTTGTGAAAAATGCTTCTATTATAATAATATTTTGCCTGTATATAGCTCACACCTCTGTACAGAGGCTCAACTATGACTTTGGAAAAATTCACATTATTTTCAGAGTTACAACCCATTGAAATATAATTATCGGCGTTTTTTTTAAAAATTTTCTCCCCTCTGTTGTCGTAAAACATGGATAAACCCACTTCTAAGTTATATATATTTCAAAAATTCTAGTTGAGACTCTGTACAGAAGTCTGAGCTATAGACAGCAAAATATTATAATAATAGAAGCATTTTTCACAAAAGGAGAATATTTTTGAAAATGGATCATTCTATGTTCATTTTTTGTCAAAATAGTGTACTGAAATAATTTTTTATTGTAATACTATTCTTAAAACAACTTTATATACATTATCTCATCTAAGTGACATTAAATAACCTAAATATTATCCATTTAAACGCTTTTACAAAATCACGGTTCCGAACGTATTCGGATACCTTAAATAGAATTTTAAAAAGTTTTTATAACTTTTTCTCTCTGATATCTATCAGAGGTACAGTAATAAACTATGAAAGACATTTCTATGATGATTGGTAACTCTAATTATAATATCTATCCATAACTCCATTAAACTATTGGAAAGAAATGACAAATGTTATCTTATTAACAGTGGCGTAACGGAAAATATTACTGCCCCACTACAAAGTTAGGTTTTAGACTTCAAGCCCAAATACGTACTTGGCGTCAGTTAGGTTTTGGGCCTCCTAGAATTCTGGTCTCCCTTGAAATGAGGGGGTGTACGTTGTCACTGTTTATTAATGTATTCCACACTTATCTTTTTATGGTAACAGAGGTGGTTTAATAAACGCAACACTAAATTATGTAGACGACAGTTGGCAAAGGATTTCGTAATAATTTACACAGTGAAATGATACGAATTAATCTGAATGATATTCTATTTTTATCTATTCCACTACAAGGTGATATAAAATCCTATTATCGAATTTAATTTTAAGCACACACTCTCCAATATTTTGCATTGAAATCTTTAGAAATCAAATCAGAAAAACTAGAAGATTACATTAAGTCAATATATTAAAAAATATATCTCATTAATTACTTTTTTTAAAAAGAGAGAGAGAAGAAGAGGGAGAAAGAATGATAAAATTCCAAAATCCCATCTGAAAGGGAGGAGAAAAGATCGCTGAGTGCGCAATAAAAATCCTCCAGATGGGTTGGGGGTCAAAACTCCCTCCGAGGGTTGCATTATCTGGATGGGTTCATCATTTTCCACCAAAAGCCCGCTCCAATTGCGTTATCCGTCCCCATTACTGGTAGAAAAAGAATCATTTCTGCCTTAACGGAGCGTTAAATGAAACAAATTGTTCGTAGGGGTGCGATCACTCATTTTGGAAGACCCTCTTCCTCCCCCCTCTTCGGGGCCTACAAACGATCTTTTTCCTCGGGGAGATCGATATCGTCATTTAGCACGCGCACAATGTTCTTTATTTATTTTGGTTTTGATTTTTTTCCCGCGCTTTACGACATTCCATCCATTTTCGTGGTAAAATATTGTTGTGTCATCGGAAAAATGTGGTTCAGGAAAATCAGAATTATTAAAGCCAACGCTTAAAAGAGGAAATACAGGGTGAACTAAAACGTCTTGCCTTGATTATAAATATTTATTGTGCTCAAACTATTATAATTAGACATATGTTTTTTTTCGATATATTGTAAGTATTATGTCTTTTTGGAAATATTATGAGGACATTTACCTCAGTAAATTTCAACGCGGGCCTCCGATCCGCTCGGATAATGTTTAAATTGTATTCCAGTTCCCAGTGGCGTAACGGAGAATATTAGGGCCCCCATGCAAAGTCAGGTTTGGGGCCCTAAGCTAGATTTTACAAAGGTTAAGTAGTTGTCATCAGCCAGGCTTTGGTCCTCCTAGAATCCTGCCCCCACGATGCGAAGGTATACATTTCGCCACTGCCTGTTCCTGCCAAATGTTAAATTTGCTTCACTCGCACTCGACCTGCCACTTTCTAAGAAGATCCTTAACTCTGTCTATAAACGCTTCATACCATCGCTTTATTCATTTTGCACCAGGAGGTTTGCTTCTATAACAAAGTATAAATTTACACTGAACATTAATGGGCGATTTCGTTTCGTGAAACCTAAACACACACTGGTCTTTCTCTTGAATCGACGTCATTTCGGCAAAAAATGATGTCTTTCTTACAAATGTTCTTCGAGTCACTATGTTTATTGTTCTTTCTTATCTAGAACGATCTGACATAACTCAGATCAGTTCCAGAAGGATTTTGACCACCAAAAAAATCTACAATAATAAGGGGATCGGATGTTAAGACCTCCGTAAAAAGTCCGTTGCATCTCAGAATGTGATCTGATGAAGCTGGATGGTCACAGCATTTGTTACAGGTGGAGTAGATTTTTCTTCCACTATCACAGGAAAGACATTTCAAGTGGCTACTTGTTGGACTAGCCAGTGCAGTCTGCGAGCCACGATCACATTTGATTTCCAGCAGAGAGCCAGGAGATGTTACTGTGTACCATTGGTGCTTAGGTAGAATACATCATATTTAATTTACTAGTTTAGATCTTGCATTAGAGTACAATTCTTGACAAGTGAGTGACCTGCCAGTAGCTGTTTCATTCTCACAACCTTCTTTGGCCAGTCTATTAGAGATCTCATTACCTCCAATGTTAGCATGTGAGGGTACCCATTGGAGGTGGACATCTGAGAGATCTTTCTCAGTTTGACCAGAATAGAAACGCTGGTTTCATCGTTTGCATTATGTTCAGCTAAGGCCTACAGGCAAATGAACAAAGACAGATTTCTGCCCTTGGACTTTGCCCAGGGAGCTCCAGTCTTTTTGACCATTAGAAGCTACTCACTTCCTCCTCCTTATGGTTTTGTTGACTACTGCAGGTCATATTGTATCGTCCGTCACGCAGATTAATCAGGGACGCGGTCGGGATTTAGGCAGCTCCGTCCGAAAAGTAATTTACAGTCTCTTTTAAGCTACAAACCGAGTCACTCTTGAAGGAGCATTCGTGCCATTTCTGCACACTGTGAAACTACTAAAACTCTAACCTATACAATAAAACAAAAATAAAATTATTATATTAAATGGTTATCTTGTAAAGAATTTTTATATATATAAAATCAGGGCAAGGTTTTTGGTTCACACTTTAAAGACCTTACTCCTGTGGATGCTTCCTCGTCATCCAATCGACCTAAATCTGTAGGAGGTAAAGATGGATGACCAAGACTAACCATGATAAATCTATTATTACCATAATATTCCAGAACAAGCGATCTATAAAGGGAACCTTTGGAGTGATATAAAGAGAACGCCAACCTGAAGTGAATAAGCGTACGAAATCCGAATAGTTTAACTTTAATCAATGCTATCTTAATAACCCTAACTTCCCTAATTTATTCTAGCAGTTAAAATCCGTCCTTTAGTCACGCGGCGTAATTCCGATTCTTACCGTATCAGCACTGACTCGCTCCTTTTCCTTCTCCCCTACGATTATTAAACTTGAACTACATATACACTAGCTAATTTGCCTTTCATGGTTTCTTCTTGAGAGGGATGGCTGTGAAATAACGCGATTGCTGGCCCAAAGATTTCCCAAGAGGATTATTAGTTGAAAGTCACGTAAAGCTCCGTCACAATACCCTATACTTAGTTGGAAATGTTAGTAGTTATTTCAAGTCTAATAATGGGAAAGGGCATTATTTTTAGTATAGAAGAAATGGAAAACACACAATGTACAATAATTTAACTTAATAATTATAAAGAAAAACCATTTAGAGTATATACAGTGAAATACGTTTAACGCGAAAATGCTTGACGAAATATCGGTTAACACGAAATAATACAACGGTCCTGACAAATTACTACGCATTTTCATACATTCTTTTTTCTTAACACGAAATGAAATTCGCTTAACACGAAAAGATTTTCCATCTGGGAATGAACAAAATACGGAAAATACCAACCGTACTGGACTGTCCTATTGTATCATCAGAAGAATTCATTGCAGTAGTTGATGATTATGTGTGTACAATGGTGGCGCGCACACACACAAGACGAATTATGGCAGACAAAGATATTTTGGTGTTTGCTGAAACAGATAAAAAAATATCATTAATCCAGATTACAACGACGAAAATGAAATGAATAAAGCAGCTCCTGTTCCCACGTCATCCGAAATGAGGAACATCATGAAAAGTATGTGCAGTTATTTGGATACACATTCCAATGGTGAAATGAAAAACAAAACGGAAGGCATCGAACAATTTGTTGACAATTTGATGCTAAAAGAAACAATACAAAGAAAAATAACACTTTATTGATTAAAAACTCAATATAAATGGTTTTTTCTTCAAAAAACCTCAAATTTTTGTATTAAATTTCATTAAGGTCTTGTGAATGTTTTGGCTTCATTGATTTTTTTTAAATACACATGCATATATATACATATCTATGCAAATAAAATATACTCTAATAAACTTAATTTTGTTGAAATATGTTTGTTTTTTTGCAATATCCTTTAACACGAAATTGTTTTGACGTGAAAAGATATTTCAGTCCCCTCGGTTTCGTGTTAAAAGATTTTCGCTGTACATTAACTTTATGGAAGTCTGGGTATTGTCAAGTGATTAACTGCTTATTAACCTCGTGTCATAAAACAGCATGATGACTATTGGCGGTTGACCTACTAATTTTAAACCTCGGCCAAGTGACGAAGAGGATACCTGAGCAGGCATTTTTAAAAATTTTAAATATGTATTCTTAAAAAGCAAAAAGAAATGACTTGGTAAAATAAAATGTATATATATAATCATGTAACGAGCAAAGAAAGAAAATACTGGTTTTATGGCAGACCGAATTTTTATAAATATCTCTTCAATTTGAACGTGCTTTAAATAATATGTCTTTGGATAAGAACATATGCCAATCGATGTAGGACGATATACAAATTTGTTGTCTAGGATCTCTTTTATGGTGAAGAGAAGAGAAAAAATATTCATCGGATGGAAAATATGGCATTTAACGGAAAATCGAAAAATAAATTGTCCGAAATAATACTTTTATTGGGAATAATTCTAATAATGCGTATCACTCTTTTTGTTTATAGTTTCGAAAAAGAAAATTCGAGTAATCTATTGGATACAAGGGAAAAATCTGTTGTGTTTTTGAACACATTGACATTAATGCAGTGCTTCTCAAAGTTTCAATACTTGCGACTCAATTTTAAATCATAATTTTTTCACGCCCCTCCCCCATATAATAACAATGCATTGAATTCAATAATATAATGTACTTTGAAGCTAAAACTACAATACTATCTTAATTATAAACCACTCAAATTATCAAGATAAACATTAAATTTTGTATATGTTATACTTTCAAATAATAGATATTTTAAGTAAGTTATTTTTAAGTAATATATATATTTTTTTAAGTGAAATATATATATACTTTTAAGTAATAAGAAAAGTATTATGTTGCTTTTTCTTTTCTAATTTTTAAATTGGAACAGTTAACAATAAAAGTGCAACGTGCATTTTTTTTTATGTCACAATGTATTATGTTTTGCTTCCTTTAAGTAAATTTTTGTAACTTTTTAAAATAATCTTTTATTCTCGACTTTTTGATATGCTCGCGCCTCCTCGTAGAGTTTTCACGCCCCCTAGGGGCGCGCCCCACAGTTTGAGAAACACTGCTTTAATGCGTTGTCGATCCTTAGCAAGAATCCGGAAAAACCGACTGAAACAGATTTAAACAGTTAGATTAGTATATTATTGATGACATTTTTTTTGATGACATTACACATTTTTTCGCATTTTAGTCCGTTTTTTTATTGTAAAACTGTCAACATGAGTGAAGAAAAAGTACACTCAATACATTGTATATTGTTTGAGTTCCAGAAAAGGAATAACACGATGGAGGCGAAAAGAAACTTATGAGACGTGTTCAGAGAGGATTAGGGATGGCGATTTTTTCCGAAAAAGATCGATTTATAAATCGATTCGAATCGTAACCGAATGAATCGATTCACAAAAAAATAGAGGTCTGAAAGATCGATTTCTAAAAAATCGATTTTTTTTTCAAGGCTGCATTTACAATGTAAATATAAATCCATTTTATGGAAAACAAGAGAAATGTCATAATAAACGATCTGTAAAATCAGGGAATTTTTTAGTTCAGTGAATTCGACAATTACAATTATTTTTATTACCATAAAACAAATATCAGGTATAAAAGAAGACATTTATTTTCTAAATGTATTTGTTACATTAAAAAGTTTAGAAGATTGATAATATAGCTTATAGTTCCAATGCTTAATATCTAAACTTTTTAAAAACAACAGTCTGTCAAGTCTACTGCCAAGCGGTTCCGCTCATCACTTGCGATGTTGCCGGCAATCGAAAAAAGGCGCTCACAAGGAACAGATGATCCCACGATACTCGTATACATCGTGGCTATTGAGTGAACGTGATAATAAATAGAGTTTTTTTTTGTTCTTGCCAGTAAATCAACCCTTTAACTGCCAACACCATAATATTATGAGTTTTAAAGATAGTACATTCAACTAATTGTAAATAATATATTTTATGGTTTTTACCAAAACAGAAAAAAAAAAATCGAACGTCGATTTTCTAGGATGAAATATCGATTCACTGAATCGATTCAATGCTACATATCGATTTAAAAATCAGATTTTTTTTGGTCCGAGAAATCGATTATTCGATTAATCGATTTCAGATCGCCATCTCTAGAGAGGATGCAGTGACAGATCAAACATGCCAAAGTTGGCTTGTGAAATTCTGCTCCGGTGATTTTTCTTTGAAAGATGAACCCAGATAAGGAAGACCATCATATGTCAATGACGAAGTGCTACGCAATATGATCAAGACAAATCCTCCGTTAACTTTCACAGGGCTTCAAACTTGGAATTAATCAGACTAATGCTTTGGATTACATTAAAAGGCTTGGTTTCGTGTCCAAACTATCTGTTTAGATGCCACACGAATTAAGGGAAAACAATTTAAGGTATCTGACTACGTTCGGAACCGTGATTTTGCAAAAGCGTATAAATGGATAATATTTATGATATTTAGTGTCACTTAGATTAGAAAACGTAGTATAAAACTGTTTTAAGAATAGTTGTTACGTCAAAAAATTATTAGGGTACACTATTTTGACAAAAAAATGAACATAGACCGACCCATTTTCAAAAATATTCTCCTTTTGGTAGAAAATTTTTCTATTACAATAATATTTTGCCTGTATATAGCCTGTGACCTCTCTACAGAGCCGCTCAACTAGAATTTTTTGAAATAAATCACTTAGAAGTGGGTTTATCCGTGTTTTACGACAACAGAGGGGAGAAATGTTAAGAAAAAACGCCGATAATTATTTCAATGGGTGGTAACTCTGAAAATAATGTGAATTTTTCAAAATTCTAGTTCAGACTCCCTGGAGTAGCCTCCTTTGCCTTTATATATATGCGCGCGCGCGAATCATCATTTTTTAGAAGCATTTTTTATAAAAAGAGAACATTTTGAAGAAAGATTATTCTAAGTTAATTTTTTTGCCGAAATATTGTATTTAAATAATTTTTTTTTTGTCAAAATATCTTTAAAACAATTTTATGCATGTATTCTAATCTAAGTGACACTAAATATCATGAAAATTATCCATTAATGCGCTGTTTTAAAACCATGGTTCCGAACGTAGGCGGATACCTTAATGGGCAAAATTTCGATATGTTCTTCAAATAGTTCTCGTCACAATAGTTTTTGCACCATTAGTTGATTGGAGATGAAAAGTGGATGGTGTACAAACTCGTGGGGTTAGAAAAAGGCATATGTTTACAAAGGGGAGACTCCACCATCAGCATCCAAAGCTGACGTGGTTCAGAAGGTTATGTTACGTATTTGAGGTGAGACAGCGAGAAAGGGTGTTGTAGTGCAGTGCTCCGCAACCTTTTATTGCTGCGGAGCGGCCAACGTTTGATAATTTTACCGCGGCCCGCTGAGGATGGGACACGTTGATTGTTTATATTTTAGATTGTTTTGGTTAAACAATTTTAATTCAGTTACATTTAAATATGCCTTCAGAATAAAATATAGTTACACCCACAAAATGAATAAAAGTGATTTAAAGTGGAATATAAAGTGATTTCCGTGGAAAGTTGCGCAAATCCGAGAGAAATGCACCACTTTAAATAAAATGGTACTAGTTTAATAATGTTCTTTAGGTGGCCCGGCACCATTTGATCCGCGGACCGGGGGCTGCGGATCTCTGTTGCAATGCACTAAGAGTTGCTGAAAGAAGAGGAAACGGCAGTTCCTGTTCGCAACCTGATATTCTGAACAAAGAAATTCAACATAAACGTCCATCTTTGGCTAACAAAAAGGGTATGGTTCTTCGTCATGGGAGCGCAAGACTACACTAAGCACCGCATAAAAAATTGCATTGTTGGGTTTGGGAAACTACACCTCAGCCAGCATATACTCCCGAACTTGTATCATCTGACTATCATCTATTCAGGTAGCTGCAAAACTTCCTCGATGGAAATAAATATATAAATTATGAGAGTGTCCAAATGGGAGTGGAAGAATACTTAGTCTCCAAAACAGAGAACTTCTTTTACAGGGGGTTAGATAAGCTTTTCTAGAACGCTGACAGACAGTTGCAACTAACAAAGGAAATTATATATTAGATTAATTTTAAGTAAAAAGGGAATTTTTTTTTTTTGTTTAGAAAAAAACGACAAATCTTTCCCTCCCCCACAATATTTAAATAACTGTCTCAAACACGTTAGATGTATAATATGGCTTGTGTATTATATTTAATATAAAATATATATATATATATATATATATATGTTATTGTTGTTATATAATACAATTTTTTTTCCAATTTTTAATGCTGAATTTTGCCGATAATAGAATTTGAGCTCTGTTTAATAATCAATTTTATTGGTTAATTTATTCTGTTTGCTCGTATTGAATTCCAGATCCGGAACAAACATTTGAAGATATATTCAGAACGTAAAACGTGTGCATAAATATATTGCATCAAGTTAATAGAAATTTAGAACTAATTTATTTAAATTCCAAAATTTCTCAATTTAATCAGTCTGAATGAGATAATAAATTTAACCAGAGCGGTGAGAAAGTCTACAAGAAAAATTAATATAAAATCGAATAAGTAATAAAAATTCTTATTAAAACATGAACGCTTTTAAAGGGCAATATATTGTTAGAGTAACTATAGTTAGTTATTGTAAAAACAGGTGCAGAGAGAATAAATGAAAATAGGACTAGGTGAAAACCGAAAAATATCGAAAACAAGTTCGATTCATTTCAAGCATTTCACACTGTCTGGAAAGTACAATTGTATTTCCCCAGGATAGAAACTAAACTAAAAATAATCGAAACCCGTTCGACCCGGATGGAGAAAGAAAAAGGATTTTCGAGTTGTCCTGTGCTGTTCGAATTCCAATTCGTAAAAAAGCATTCGAGCACGGATGATCTCAACGAGAGATCGGTTTTGAACGTGCATTCGCGCAATGGGTATTAATAACGTGCACAATGAGTCTGAGTTGGATAAGAATTACACAATAGTTAATATTTCACTCTTTTCTGAGAATTGACTACATTTTGTTATTCTGCAACAGGGTTAACTGCGATACATAAGAGAGATTAACGCTACGATATTCATTGCAGACGATGTTCAAACGTAAATTAGGAGTGAAGTCCTGATTATACAACCAAAGTTATAACTGTTATTGACGAGTATACTCGCCATGCTTAAAAAAGTAGTGACCATTGGCTATTTCAATTTTAATTTTTCACAGAAAAACAAAACATATTCCAAAACTTCAAGATGTTTAGAATATTTTGATGCCAGTCCGGATTAAAACAAATTAATAAAACGTATGAAAACTTCAACATGAGCTCCGTAACATGCATCCCTGTAGCTGATTTATAATAGGGTTTCTTCAGATATGACCAGCCATGGGACAAATGCATGACGCTGACCAAGCGCTGAGCCCATTGATAGCTGCAGGTCCGACGTTACTCAGCTATCGAAGGGTGTAAATGCCAATTGTTTGATGTTAGAACCATATGCTGACATTAGAGTAACAACCCAATGCTGTGAGTGAATGTTAACACCGCAATGTTCAGCTACAAGAAGGCTTTTGGCGACGGACCTCATGGGGCTGCGGTAGCCCAGTGGTCAAGGTATCGGATCATGGCAGGCATGTCACGAGTTCGAGCCCAGTACCACTAGAGACCCAAGGCCGTGTAGGCAAAGCATGCACGCAATCTGCCCAGCTGAAACGTCCTCCCGTTGGTGTGGTAGTTAGGAGAGGGGTGCCAGCTCAGGTGTCGTCCTGGTCACTTGACCATGGTTCAAAATTACGTGATCCGTCACCAAAAGCCCTCGTGTAGCTGAACAGGGCGAAGTTAATATTCAATCAATCAATTTCATGATGAATTGCTGCATTGTAAACAAGGCCAAGCGACAAGGACGATATTCAAATTACAGTTATACCTCGAACTTAAGCGATAGGGGGGATTGAGTGATAACCGCGCAAGTCGGGGTATAATTTCACATATAAATTATTTTTAGTTGGGGCCAGATACGAAAGAAAATAATAATTTAGAAAAACTATATTTAATAAAATCTTAAATAACACAAATACAAAATCCAAAACCGAAGTTATTTTGATACATAGTAGGTTTCATAAAAAACAGTAGTGGGCTCAAAGATTTTTTTCTCCCGCAAAATTTCCTCGCAGCATGCCAATAATTTTTTAAATTCCTACTATTAGCTCACACTCTCTATATATTTATTTATCTCGGTGGAATTTCCAATCGTTAACAAAATACGTTTTAAAGAGCTCAATTGAGCTGAAATTTTATATACAGGATTATTTTGGATGACAATACAATAATTTAATTATAATTAATAAAAACTTAACGTGTAGTTGAACAGTGCGACGTTAATTATTCACACTCACTCACTACTCAATGCTGATGGACCTCGTAATTTTGGGCCATGGTCAGCAAGTCGAGTGGTAACACCTGAGCTGGCACCCTCCTAACTACCACACCACCCCTCGAGACGTTTAAGCTCTCGACAGACGGACGTGCATCGCTCCCCAACACGCCGGGTTTCAGCGGTAGCAAGCTCGAACCATGACACGACGGTCAATACGAGTCCGTTTCCTGACCACTAGGCTACCGCGGCCACAAGAGATACCGAGACAGGACCTTGATTGGGGAACTTACGTCAGATCGACATTAATTACACAACGCATACACACACATAAAAAAAACTGAAGTTGGTATTCGTAACCCAACATTCTTTGTTTAAAAATTGTATTTACTGCAGGAAAGAGATGTTTGAACAAAGATTTTATTACTGCTGACGGAAATGAGCCAAACAAAATACGACAAAACCGATGCCGAGCTCTAATAATAGGTGATGATTCTCTTTCTCTCTCATCGAGCCTTTTCGACTCCTCCGCTCACAGATTATGTTTGAAGTTCAAGGAGCCTTGATTGTCACTGAAGTAGTAACGGCGTGATTCCAGAAAGAATAACGTTTTAATTGATCATTTTACGTCTACTTTTCTACCACAGTTTGTTCTGTTTTTTTTTTTTCAGAATTGATAACGTAATGATTCTCTTAAAATTGAAAAATTCCTGTGCTTTCATCCACCCTACTCTCGTCCATTTGAGAATTAATAAGACGTTAAAAAGAAAATATATATTTATTTTCGAAATGCGGGAAATTAATTAAATTTTTTTATCGATATTTGAGAGTGAAAATTAATACTTGTAAATAATCTCACTCTAAGTTGCTGCTGAGTTTCGACAAAAGATCAGCCAAAGCAAGTTTTAAAACGCAATTTTATTATCATCACTTTTTACTTAATCAACACAACTAAACGTGTAGGAAATACACTTATATATAACCGTATTTACAAATCGCACGGTTTAAGGCTACCAACATATAAATATAATTTACTCCCCTTACGGTACACCTTTTGACTCCTACGCATCACAATTCTGTAATTATCTTTTTCTTAATTATACGATCTCCGGCCTAAATCTAGTTCACAATTTTAATCGCTTTAATCTCCAATTATCAGCGCTATCGACCATCCATTTATCAAACATCGCGTACCTAAATGCCAACGCTTAAATAGAACAACTCATTTGAATAAATCCTGCTTTTCTAGGAAAAGTTTTTTAACAGAACTTACAATTAAAAGAGTAATTTTATCCAAGAGAATCCCCAGGGGGCTCACCTCTTTAGGTGGGCATGGGTGTCACAATCCCGAGGTACCCTAGTGATCTTTTCCTTTTCCCGCGGGTTTACATCTTTGGTAAACATGGGTGTCACGACCCCAAAATTCCCCAGTGATCCTTCTCTATTTTCGACCCTCCATCTTGTCATTCACTTCTTTTTATTCTCCCCGTCCAGACCACAGACCTAAGAATGTTTGGCGCAGTATAGCCAAAACTGGCTCTTGCGCCATAAAACACCAAACTCAACTCAACCCAAGAGGATTAATGGTAGATTCGAGGATAGACCCGTTACACACTCTCTAAATTAATATTCCAGTGTGAGTATTTATCAAGTGTCACACTGTAAAAAAAACATAAAGGTTATTAGCAACGGTCCTCGTAATTTTGAGCCTCGGTCTAGTAACAATGATGACACTCCGAGCTACACTCCCCTTTCCAGCCTTCTACAATCAGCAAACAACGATAGAACATTGAGTCTCGACAGGTTTAGTGCACTGCCCCTACACGGCGGGTCTTCAGTAGTACCAGGCTCAAACTTAACACGAGTCCGTGACCATGACCACTAGGCTACCACGGCCATTGTAGAGAAAGGTCTTTCTCTGATGTCATTGACTATATTTCGGCAGCGCATGCGTGAACGAAGCTAATTAAAGGATTGTAAAATAAGTAGTTTTGGGTTTTTCATTATTTCATTTCCTCATTAAAGTATTTTCTCCATCACTTTATGATAAATAATAATAATAATATTTATAAATTGGGTAATGTTTTGTGAAACTTTTTACATATAACATCTGCTTTAAATGTTTTTTCTATTGCCACCTACTCGACGATGTCAGATCGAAGCCTACAAGCAAGGGGCAAGGGGTTAGCTTACGTCTGTCGTTAGCCGCAACTTTGAGCACCATGAAGGGGACAGTATGCTTTGGCTCCGTCTCACCCCAATTTTGAGGAAGAACACCCTGCGGGGTGGTCAAGGGCCTTCCACCTCTTTTTCCCTTCCACCAAACTTGCGAGAGGACTTTCGATTCGAAGATTTAGAGTGCCCCATGCCGCACAGGCACTTTACATTTACAAACATTCATGCCTTCTCAGGGGTTCGAAACCCAGGCCCTACAGCACAGCAGTCACTTAACATCTACCCCATTTGGACGGATAGTTTTTTGTGTGAAAAAACTTTTAATTAATATATTTTTTTAAAAAAATAAAATAATTTTGGAAAAAGAGCTTTGTTATATTCATATCTTAATTTACGAGGATTTAATGTATGCGTGTGTATAAATTACGAGTTTCTAGAGCCCATTTATCCAATCACGTCACACGAAAACACAAAAGAAATTTTTTGGAATAAGTGATAGTTACTTCAAGACACCCCTCACATTGCTTTGAAGTTTGATGATAATAAACCTATCAATCAATCTGTAGATACAAATACACACCAAAAAAAAAAAATACGCCAAAAAACGTTTACGCCAAATGCGTTTTATCGGCAGCAAATTTTCAAAAGCTTGCAATTGAAACTATTCTATCCCAGTAAAAGTGCTAAAACGCATGAATTGAGACAGAAATCGATCCCACGACGCCATAATTAAATTTACGTTGTGTACTCATCAATTACTGGTCGGGATTTGTGTAGTGTACATCAGAGAAATACTTAAAACGTGGATACTCAAGGCTCTTCGTCTAATGTTAAAGAATACGCCCCAAATTCTGAATATTTTTCAGATACAAAAGTACACAAACATTAATATTATATCTGGTTTCACCTTATCCTGAAGAGGCATCAACTTCCTTATTTTTTATCTCATAATACTTATTTTATTCGAGTTTTGACACATTTTTTCTTTTATAAAATGTGTTTTCATGTTTTCTCCCTATACCGTAATAATGCGCAAATGAGCTATCCCTTTACATGTAAAAAGAAAAAAACCCGATTATTTATGAAATATTATGAAAATTTAATAAAAACACTATATCATAAACAAATGCATGAGTTACAGTGTCACAAACGTTCATAACACAATTGAAGCATTTTTTCTGTCCGAAAATGTGTTCCGCGTTAAGTTTACACTGTCGTACATATGGCGAAAACAGCCTTAAAGCTTTTATTACAACGGGTTTCCAACAATAATTCTGATGTTTACTAATAACATTTCGTCATAAAAAGTACTTTTTGATGTGTATTTTCTCGTGTGACCTAAATTCAATATTATGGCTTTTTGAACGTTGATTTCATTACGTTTTGCAAGAAGTGGACACTCAATGGAAAATCGGATCGAAAGCGCCACGTTACTTTAAACATTTAGCTTTCGGTAAAATATTTTGTTTCTTACCGTTTCCTTTTATATCAACAAGCGGCATAAAACGCATTGAATTTTTTGAGTACACACATATGTTTTCCTGAGAATCGTTACAATTTCTTAAAACGTACAGCATTTATTTATTGTTCGTACGATGTTCTGGGTTTCGAGAAGACCATTTTTGCTTGAAAGGTTTTTTTTCCTGGTATCGTTGCGATTTTGTTCGGCACTTTTTAAATAAAAATAATTGTGCATTAAAATACATTGTACTACACAAGTTTTCCTTCTACGTTACCTGGTGATGGAGAAATTTGCTGTGTAATAACTTTTTTTTAACAACAATGTATTTCGTTATAATAGCTGTTCTTCAAATAAAGTCTCAACAAATCAGTAATAACGAAATAATAATGAAAATAGGTCACAAATATTTTGCTTTTATTTTAAACCTCTCTATCTTTGTCCATACACCCTCAAATTTGTTTTAATATTCATTCTTCCCCTCAGCAGTCTCATGAACCCCCAGCGGTCCATAGGAATTCTTTTTGGAACCTACGGGATAGACAAAGGCAGAATGTATTGATACAGCTATATAACCTTTATAATATATCGATATTTCTCTATATATTATAACATTATATATAAAATCTCTATTCCTCTTTATAGTTAACAATTATCAATTTTTTTTTATCTTTAACGAAATATGCTTGTAGTATTTAGCATATATAATTAACAGTTCTCATATTTTTAATGCATTTATTCGATTTTGAAAAATATCATCATAAGGAGTTTGAATACACAAGCAATTCTTAATTTATTTACGAAAAGACTGTTGAAAACTAATGAACGCCAAGGCTTTAATGATTTTTTATATAAGATTTTATTTGGCAAACCGTTTATTTGTATCTTACATTATTATTTTTGGCACCCCTTAAGATAGATTGTTGACCTATTTCAAAAGTCGCCAAAAACTGCCAACTTGCACGCTATGCTTTATTTTAAGCAAAAGTAAAAATCCATTGTTCTTCCTGAATGGATTTTTCCGTAATGCTAAAAGAAATGCCAATGTGTTTATACTCTCTGATTTTTCCCATTAACTTCTTCGCATCCAGCCAACTTAACAATAAAAATCTAAAGCAACAAACGTCAAAAGTACTTTTAACAAGTACATGAAAAATGGTACCATATATAGAGAGACAGCGCGTATGTCCGTATTTCGCACGGAGGAATTGAAAAATATAATAAAAGAGATAGAAAGATTAAAAACTAAGGAAGCGAAAACTGAATTAAAATATTTTGAATAATTTTAAATAAATTACAAATTAAACTCCAAAGAACGATTTAACAAATAAAATAGACCAACTTCATCCATCTCTGTCAACAGCAAATATCTAAAATAAATATATAAATTCCTTTCTTTTTAGGCCGCTGTGTATATGATTTACAATAAAACTAACTCATAGAAGTTCCTCCTCGCTCAACAAAAGAAATATGAATGCTTAATTTCAAGTCTATAAGTTCATTAGTTCCGAGTTCGGGTGCGTGATGACAAGGAGTGAGTTGTTTCTTTCTTTTAAGAAATATGTGTTTTTTGAGCTGTTAGCCGCCCATTTAGCTGGCTATTTTATGGTGTTGTCTAGCTATATATTGTTTTTAAGTAATTGTTATCTAAATCCTAGCATTAGGCTTTCGACTGTATTCAAGAAGGGGGTGCCAGCTCAGGTGTCGTCCACGTCACTTGACCATGATTCAAAATTACGTGGTCCGTCGCCAAAAGCCCTCGTGTTGCTGAACAGTGCGACGTTAATATTCAATCAATCAATCAAAAACTTTTTATAGCCTCATCTCTTGATTTAAAAAAGGATAGAGCTTGAATATCTGCAACAGAAATAAAATTATCTCTTTGTACACTTTCGTAACCCACCTCGGAATTCGAATTCCGCAAAACCTATTACTTGCAGTTCCTATTCAGCAAAAAAACGCTTGTTAAATTTCAAATCTGTGGGTCTAATAGTACTAAAACTCGAATTTTTTTTAAATCCATGGCGTTCCATTACCTTCCTTCCTTGAGACTCGATTCCCTGGAAATTTTTTCTTATCGGATCTCTACTCAATAAAAGAAACATGAAGTGTGAAATCGGTTATTTTATAGAATAGCTTGTTATTTCATGAAATAACTGGACACACACGTCAGTTAAAGTATATAAAATTATTGAATACTACGATTTGATTAGACTATTCTATAGGTTACTTGATCGTTAAAGTATTGTTACATAGATCCGAGGGTTCGGGAATTTTATGCAAAACAATCACAAAGAAAATAAACAGTTCTTTAAGAGCGATGCGAATTTTTGTTATCAAACGTCCAATCCTTTAAATACAGGATTCCGCAGCAATATTCACAGGGTAAATATCCGAAGGTCTTCACACCTTCAACAGCAACCAAACACAATAATCAGTGTTTAAAAATACACGTAAATAAAGATTATTCACAAGCACAGCCGAGCTAATCGCTAGTCAAAACAATCCTCACTACCGCTGGAGCCATTCAGAGGTCCGCCGTACCGGCGCGAGCATCTTTTATTTATAGGCGCGACAGAAACTTCCAGAAATATAACCGCTCGTGTCATTGAACGTGACATTAGTGGAGAGATCCACAACTTTCTAGAAGATTCCAGAGGGTTCAGAACTCGCCAACATAGTCACCAATGTCGCCCAAAATGATGCCAACTTGGCTCTACCGCCTAGATTTCGCCAAGCTCTCATTGAATCGCCATTATAACGTAAGGGGCAATGCTTGTGAATATTACAATTTTGAACATGAAATAAATATAACAGAGTAATATAAATGCATTCAACATCCAAATACAAGTTATTTACACTATTTACACAAAATTCGTAACAGTATAAAATACGGCAGTCGAAAGCACTTTGAATAGGTTCTAGCTGCTTTTAGTCAGTTTTTAACCTCTAAAAGCTGCTTTTCAATGACATGTGAGTACCTTCATTCCGTTTAGAATTTGTGTGGCGTATGTATGTTGGCACTTTTCATTTTGGATTATTAACAAATATTTTTGTATCCTGTTTCCAAGCAATGACTTCTGCAGGAATGAAAGATTAACCTGTAAATAAGAAAGATTCAATGCGAGAGATGCGAATCTTTACTAAATAAACCCAGGCCAAAGGTAAAAGTACAGCACTTGCTCGAGAAAAATTATTAATTTTTATAACAGAAGCAAAAAGTGTAAAAACAGTACAGAAAAAAAATACCACGTGACAATATCCTATCCTATCCTAATTATATCCTAGAAGTTCAAGGAGTAGAAAAGTTAATTGTGCCAGTAACAGATGCACAAAACATATTCTTTTTTCAATTCCTACTATATATTAGCTCACAATCTCTCTCTCTCTGTATATATATTTATTTATCTTGGTGGTATTTTCAATCGTTAATAAAATACATTTTAAAGTGCTCCATTGAGCTGAAATTTTATATACGTGATTATTTTGGATGATAATACAATAATTTAATTATAATTAATAAAAATTTATTGATTAAAACTAGTTATTTAAAGAATTTCAAATACAGCCACGTTGGCGACTTGTGTCAAAAATCCTGGAAAGGTGTTTTTTTTCATCGTGTTAAAATATTCAGTTGAACTGAAATTTATATACACGATTGTTTTGAGGACAATACGATACTTGATAATGAATGTAAAATTTTAGTCACCGCTTAATGTTGTGATTCTGTCCTATGTATACATATTTATATTAATTGTAAATCTATTTAATAAAAAAGTAGCTAAAATAAAAAATTTCTTTTGTTGATCTAAGTAGGAATTGACTTAATTTTTTTTTATATTACTTGTTCCTTTTATGCTTAACTACACGTTAGCAATAAGGAGCAATAATAAATTATATCATATGATTTTCCTTATTATTTAACAATTAATCATCCATAATTACGGATAAAATGTATTTTTCGAGAAGTTTTAGCTATATTTATGATCAATTAATTTATAAAATAACTTTGAAATCGTCTATTTTTCACTTTAACGAAGTGAAAAATAAACAACTTCAAAGTTGTTCATGTCAGTTAAAGTAAATAATGGAGGAAAAATTTCACACTTCATTCAGTTATTCTGTGAATAACTAGCTATATCATGGAATAACTAGGTGAAGTGTGTGAAATGTTTCATCTATTATATACTTTGACTAGTCTAGTTATTTCATCAAATAACTGAATTATAACACTTAACGGTAACACATATTAGTGAGCAAGTACGGAATAACTATAGTCAAAATATTATTTAAAGTAACCAAACTCTGAAATGAGTCGCAAAAAATACCTGCCAATTTGCATTGTAATAAGAGAATGTTTTTGTTGAATTTTTTTTAAAAAAATTCAATCACCTGCTGTAACATTCGCGATTGTTGAAGTTTAAATGAAATTCAATTCTGTACACAACACGTTACATCGGAATCAAAATATTCGACAAAAGCGTTTGTCTACAACCATGAAATTTTTGTAAGAACCTAAAGTTCCCAGTATAAATACACTTTCATAAGAAAGAATATAATTTTTCCTCATTTTTATTCAGATTGGATAGATGCTAAAAATTAAAACGAAATGGAATTCCATTTTGTGTTTTAAACTGTATCAAACTCACCAGCGTGGAACGGAATTACGTACTGAATTTAAACGTAGATTCATATTGTTTTCAATTTATGTGTTCCTTGCAACATTAAACGCTTAAAAGTATAACAAACTTCAGAGAGAGATAAATTAACTACACGTCTGACTCGCATACAAATGTCTCGTAACTAGCACTATAACTATTATTTTCAAAATATTTGTTTTAGAGATAATCACAACACTGTGACGTATAGCTTTTCTTTGTATGGTTCTGCGACTTCCAGGTGATTCGAATCAGTTACAGGTCCAGTTAAATAGTGTTTACATTCTAAAATGACCTTGTTATATATACCTATTTCAACTTTAACATTTCCTAAGGTGTGTGATTTAAAACTTTGCTGTGTTTAGGCGGCTACATTAAAGAGATATGTTTAGTATTTTTGAAATTTTTTTCTGTGGGATTTTCCTGTTTCTATCTCATTTCGAATACTTTTCCTTAAAAACGAGTTCGATGTTTTAACATAATTATAGAATGTATCTCAATAATAACAACGTTAGTCTTTTTTCAAAATTATATAACTTTTGCAATTATTATTACGAAACATTTGTTTTGTTTTGTTTTTGTAGTGCTTTTTAAATTGACATTATCTTAGAACAAAAATGTATATGTAATTATGAAATTTTGGAGAATTTCTGAAACCAAAATTATCAGAATCTTCTCCCCTGAAGTTGCTAACAAATAAAAATAAGAAATTTAAAAATACAGTCAAACCTTCATGTAACGAATCTCTCTTATTTTGGAGAACTTTTTCCTGGAAAACTAAGAACCCATTTTACTATTTTCATCGTGGAAAATAACCGTCAAATAGTAAAAGTAAAATTTTCATTTAACGAACTTTTTCTGTGATCTCACTTTTTTTTTCTTCCTATTTTTAAAATATTTCAGAACATTTTTCAAATTATTTTCTTTTAGCACATTTTATGGTGATCAATCGCCTTGAACTGGTTTCCCACCAGGTGCCTAAACTCACCTACATATTAATGAAATTCCGCCGTTATTTGCAAATGCAAAAACTCAAGCAAATGAACAGATTTTATCAGTAATTAAATTTAAGGATCTAGTATATATATTAGAGTTTCTATATACAGAGGTTGAACTTGATTTTAAAGTATAATTTGATGTGGAATTATTCATATATTTTAAAATATCAGAGAAATTTTAACTATAAAAAACATTGTTTATCATTTTTTATTGATAGTAATTTGAAAATGTGAATTTTTCAAAATTTCTAATTCAGCCCTGTATAGAAGTCCTAGTTAGTAATAGACAAAATGTTGCTTATCGAATCGCCGCTTCATAAAAGGAGAATGTATTGAAGATATGGTATTTTTCTTCTATTTTTGCCACAAAAATGCATTTAAATAATTTCTTTCACAAAAATATGCTCTAAACACAAGTTTTATATGTATATTCTAATTCAATTGACACTAAATGTGAACAAAAAAAATTCAATTTACGTTTTCAAAATCATGGTTCCGAAGTTCTCAGACACCTTAAGGTCAAGTAGTATATTTTGTTTGCATAGATATGACCAATTTGAGGATTTTATGTATAAAGGGAATTATCTTTCTGAACTCTTCATTGGCGATATTCCATTTTTGTGTGAATGCACTCTCGAAAGGCGAACGGTCATGAAAAGGAAAAAACTTCGGAAAAGTTCCGAGAGAGTGAAAAGAAATAACTATACTGAATATCCATTCTTTCAAAACGGATTTCAATTTCATTTTATTACGCGTTTCTTCACCCAAAAGCGAACGCGGAGCCAAAGAACTACAAAATATATATAAGAACAATGCCAAAAAAGAAAGGACCGACGCAGAAAAAGTGAAAATGAAAAATTCATTTATTTATTCCAATTCCCTTCTCCGTTCGCCATTTTGAGCGAAGATTGGAATCGTTTGCCGATTCTCCTTCCATATTTGCCGCTGCAAAATCCACGCCAGATTCCATCATCGACACTTTTGACATTTATTGTAATGGAGTCCAGAGAGATGGTTCGTCGCTCAGCAACGGAGGTCCGCCATTGAAATGCTTCGCTTTGTCGAGAGTTTATTGATGTTAACAATGCTGGAGAAGGGGGAGGGCAGGCACCAACCGCTGTGCGCCTATCGATTGCATTTTGCACTCGTGTCGCCCGTTGTCAAAAGTCGGCAGAGCGGAAAGGTGGAATTATATTATTTAGATTAAATCAGACTGAATTACGATTGTAGTATGGTAATTTATAGCACACTTGGATGTCACATATTTGTTGCATGATCTATCTCCATAGCTTATGTGCAATGAAATCTATCGATTCCATGTTTTTTTTAATACAGCTTTCAGCCAATCAGGGAACTGGATATTTAACAGATACGTTGAGTTAAGTATGCTGCTTATTAGTACGCATGCCATTATTATAATCATAAAAACATTAAAACTTATTAATATGGCGGCAAATTTAATATTGCGAACTTAAAAAAAAATTAAAAAACTAAAACATTCGAAAGATATCAACATTCAACGATAATCCATCCAGGGACGTTTTTACGAACTCTTGAGGTCCTGGTCCACTGGCGGAGCTAGTTGTGAATGGGCCCTGTATCAAAATTCCTTCGGGGCCCTATTTTAGATCTGAAAGCCCTGTTAGTGGGACTGTAGTTACACATGTTGGGTCCCCTATAGCTTGGGGCCCCGTATCATTGATACAGTGGTAGCTACGCCCTTGCCTTGGACCCAGAGATATCTTCCGACTTTTTGAGGCCCTGGGCTCCTATTCCAAAATAGGCCCTACCTGTTTAATGTGTTGTCGATCCTTAGCAAGAATCCGGAAAACCGACTGAAACAGATTTAAACAGTTAGATTAGTATATATTATTGATGACATTTTTTTTTGATGACATTACACATTTTTCGCATTTTTAGTCCGTTTTTTATTGTAAAACTGTCAACATGAGTGAAGAAAAAGTACACTAAATACATTGTATATTGTTTGAGTTCCAGAAAAGCGAATAACACGATGGAGGCGAAAAAGAAACTTATGAGACGTTCAGAGGATTAGGGATGGCGATTTTTTCCGAAAAGACGATTTATAAATCGATCTGAATCGTAACCGAATGAATCGATTCACAAAAATAGAGGTTCGAAAGATCGATTTAAAAATCGATTTTTTCAAGGCTGCATTTAATAAATATAAATCCATTTTATGGAAAACAAGAGAAATGTCATAATAAAACGATCTGTAAAATCAGGAATTTTTTAGTTCAGTGAATTCGACACCATACTATTTTATTACCATAAAACAAATATCAGGTATAAAAGAAATATTTATTTTCTAAATGTATTTGTTAAGCATTAAAAAAAAGTTTAGAAGATTGATAATATAGCTATAGTTCTCAATGTTGGCCATCTAAACTTTTTAAAAACAACAGCCCGTCAAGTCTACTGCCGCGGTTCCGCTCATCACTCTTGCGATGTTGCCGCCGGCAATCGAAAAAGGCGCCTCACAAGGAACAGATGATCCCACGATACTCGTATACATCGTGGCTATTGAGTGAACGTGATAATAAATAGAGCTTTTTGTTCTGCCAGTAAATCAACCCTTTAACTGCCAACACCATAATATTATGAGTTTTAAAGATAGTACATTCAACTAATTGTAAATAATATATTTTATGGTTTTACCAAAACAGAAAAAAAAAAATCGAACGTCGATTTTCTAGATGAAATATCGATTCACGAATCGATTCAATGCTACATATCGATTTAAAAATCAGATTTTGGTCCGAGAAATCGATTATTCGATTAATCGATTTCAGATCGTTCCAAAATAGGCCCTACCTGTGATTCTTAAAATCAGACAGTATATTGCATACATTGTCAACTACTAGTAAAAAAGTTAACTGAAACAAATAAATTTTTATAAAACCACAAACCATCTTGACTGCCCGCCGCATTTCGACTAAATGAGTAATAATGGTTTATGTCACAATGGATGGACAACGGTCATCACACAATGATACAGTTTTGCCACAGATTCCAGTTGACAGGTAGTTCGAAATTCCCAGTTTTTTGGAGAATATGTCCAGTAATAACCTTCAACCATTAAAATTATTGAAATCATGGTCCTATTGCGGCTGAGTAGGGAACGAAACGAGGCTCCCCCCCTGAGGCCCTGGGTCCAGGCGGTCCAAACTTTAAGACGTCCCTGAATTCATCAACAGTTCAGTAAGTACTACGTAAAAATAATCATGTTGAAGGAAACATGTTTCTATCGTGGAGTTAGGTTCGGATATTTTATTTAGAATGTTTTATTTTTAGTGTGGCTCAGTGGTCCGCTGAGGAAGCTGAGGAAGCGAGGGGGGGATGGGGAGAGGGAGCTCGAACAACCCCTTAAAACCGCCATCAATTTTTTTTCCCATTTTTAAACCCCAAAACCCTTATTCGTCCAATTCGTTGGGTAACCCTTTTTTGGCTTTTACTTCCCGAGATTTTTAAACTTTTAAATCTTTTTAGGGCAGGTTGTTAGCCTCACGCCCAACCCCCAACCTGGAGGACCGGTCCGTTTATACCCTTTTACGACACGCGAATATGTTAGGATATTCTTTCTCGCCCGTTCAAAAAAGGGATTTACACGAATAGATTAAGAGGGTTTAAAAGCCGGGGGTGTCAATTTTTTACTCCCCATAATATGTTAAAAGTTATTTCCCCGGGGGCCATGAAAAAATGGGGGGAGAGAAATGTTTAAGACCAAGATAACATTGAAATTTAAAATGTAAAAAATTAATAAAAATTTTATCCCTTTTTTTTTTTAAATTATTATTCTTTATTTTTTTTTTTTACCACCAACACTAAAAAGCATTTAGAAAACCCTTTCACAATTTCTGCACCTCAAAAAACCCAGCGTTTCTCTAATTTTGGGGCGCACCTTTAGGGGGGAAACCTACGAAGGGGAGCGAAAATATTAAAAGTCGAAAAAAAAAAGAAAAAATTATTAATTTACTGGTAAACAAAAAAAATATTTTCTTATAAAAAATATAAAAAACAATTTATACATTGATATTATACATTTTAAATGTTCATACCTACAATGTATTTATTATTAATTTAACAATCAAGAACAAAAATTTGATAATTACCAGTGACCCCATGGGCTTGTATTAACATTTATCTTGATAATTTGTAGGTTTATAATTTTTAACTGCCGATTAAAGTTACGCACGCTTCCCCAATGCCATCGTTTTCCATGACGCGTATTTTGATGTTTTTTAGGAGAAGAGATGAAAAAAAAACAAAACTCTGAAATAAGTAAATCCTTCTCAAGATCCTTTTATTGCATCCCAAAGCCTTCGGTATAATTTTATGGATAGCAGTGCACAAAAAAGATCGAACTTCGGAAAAACGTATATATACGTTCAGAAAATAAATGCGTTGGCTTAGCGAGACGTTATATACGTCTATGGTACATAAGAGGTCAAAGTCATATTGTAGTTTAGTGTCAAAGTATAGTATTATTGAATTCCATTCATTGTTATTGTATAGAGGGGGGCGCGATGAAAATAATGATTGAATATTGGGTCGCGAATATTGAAAGTTTGAGAAGCACTGCAGTAAACGGTTTCATATGATTACCAATAATATAACAAACATCATAGGATGTCTTTGTTACTGCTGTGATATTACGACTGACAAAACATTTTGTTGCTGTTGCAAAGATTACTCAAGAAAGCCTATTTATCACCTCTTGAAAGAGATCTTCGAGGAAAAGTGTCATTGAATGATTTCTGCTTATTGGTATTTTTTAAATACAGAGCACTTTCGCGACAAATCAAGTCGCTATTAAATTTCATATCGCTTGCAAGATATGAGAGATTGTTAAAAATTAGCTCCACTCATAACACTGTCACTTCTACTGCTGTCAGTCTTGTCGCTGTCTGTTATCACTAACATTAACCGTTCCAAATAGAAAAAGAATATCAATTCGTTCCCGTAAGAAACCGACAGCAAAATGGATGTATTTGATTTCTTGACAAAGAACTTCCCACCAAAATTTTAATACAATGCTTTTTAAATTAGAGAATTTCTCAGAATAATGGGCCATGACCGGGCCATTTAAAAAAGGCTTGGTGGGCCGCAGATTGAGTATCGCTGGTGTAAGCTGAATGAGGCAGCCTTGGCCGGGAATTGGCTGTAGTACATATAAAGAAAGATTGATTATAATCCTATATAGAGAGAGTGTGAAATCGATAAAAGCAAAAGAATATGTTTGGCAGTGTATTGGGGTATGATACGAGAATGGTGGACTTTCGACCCTCGACTCCCCCCTCCCCTTGAAAATTTTCTATGTGCTCCACTGGTGGGATTTGTATTACATAATTAAATTAAGATTTTTTTTAAAGATAATTTAATTAAATTTTAAGGTAATAAAATCAAAGTACTTTAAAAATATTCTTCATGCAAGTATTTCTTTATTAATATAAGTAATTTTTAAGTGACTGAGTGTATGAAGATCGCCCAAAAAAAGCAACACGAGGGCTAATGGTTTGTAATTCGACGAGGACACCTGAGGTGGCATCTTCCTCTCCTAGCTTCTACACCACATCAACGTGAGAACTTTAAACAATGACAGATTTCTCGTGTATCAGCCCTTTCTGCAAGGTGGGTCTTCAGTGTTACAAAGGTTCGAGTTCATGACACACCTGCGGATATGAGTCCGTTACCATGAATACTAGACTACTGTGGTCACTAATAATTTTTAAAACCCCATTATTAAACTGAATGCCATGCCTAATGTCTTACAAATTTTTAAAAAAAAATGCGTAATATATTTAATACAGCTATGTAAAATGTTTTTGCATGCATTAATGAATGCAGTTTTATCACTATAAAACTAGAACACATATTATATCAATATTATTATTACATGCTAGACTTTTGACAAAATTTCACATTCCCTTGATTTTGGGGAAGCACCACTTAAATTTGGCGAGTAATTTTTATTTGAGTAATTTGAGCCACTATTATTCATTTCGCAGTTGATTGCTTAGTACCAGAATATACACACATATATATAGGGTGTCTGGGCTTAAAGTATCCAAAAGTAATGGCTTATTGTTACGGAACTACCCATTAGAATGAAATGAACTGTTTATACATGGATTGGAAAACTCTCCGAGATTTTTTGGGTCAAGTCCGATCGGCCGCACGTGCGCGCATTATTTCGCAGTCGCAGACGATAAACTTTCTACACTGACTTCATTAGAAAAGATGTGGACGCCACAGTAAAAGATGCAGTGTGTATTTTGGTTAACGGAATTTAAATTAGTCACACATGTACAGCGACGTGTTCGAACAGAATGGAATGTCAATACTGGCTTGCCTAATAGACTTATGAGGACTCCTACAAAACGAATCTAGCACACCATCAACAGTGTCTTCAATCACGAAAACTTGACCCTCTGACCGGAATATCCGTCTCTCAGACAGGGATGATTTGCTGTGATGCCTGTAGATAACGCTGTAGTGTGATTTTTGGGGTGGGCTGCCTTGACATCTTCAGTTGGACTCTACCCAGTGAGAGGATCACGTGGTGGTACATGGCGATTGCTTTCCACTCACGATATGTGCGATTTTTCTTATCTATCACCATCTATCAGAATGGATATTCCTGTAGTTTTTTCGTGTTTGGTATTATTATTTTTAATTACTTTTACATAAATATAAATAATTTTTAATCAGTTTTTATAAAAATACTAGTCACAATTCTAGTGATAAAAATATATTGTTGTGCTTGATTTAACCCCACACATCTTTTTTGAGCCATACTCAATTTCATGAGCTAAAAGGACATTTTAAATACTCCTTAAGGTGATAAAATTCAAAAAAACATACGTACCCGTCTGTCAGACGGATGCTCCACAGTGCTGCAAAAATATTGATGTTCCGGCCAAAGGGTTAAGGATACTTGCCAGTTTTGAGGTACCAAAGTTCCCGTCTCCTTCAAAGCTCTTTCCCATTGGTGGATAGATTTTGATGTCGGAGGCTCGACTTTCCATTCTGTTCTAAACGTCACTGTACTCGCGTGACTGATTTAAATTCCACTAACTAAAGTACGCCCAGCATCTTTTTCTGTGGCGTCCACATCTTTACTAATAAAGTCAGTGTGAAAAGTTTATCGTCTGTGATTGCGTAAAAATGCGACCACGTGCGGCCGATCGGACTAGACCCAAAAAATCTCGGAGAGTTTTCCAATCCATGGATGAACAGTTTATTACATTCTGATGGGTAGTTTCGTAATAATAATCCATTATTTTTGGATACTTTAAGCTCGGACACCTTGTATATATAATTTAAATTTATAGTACTATTTTAATATTTGCCATTGAATTTAATGTTGCATCGCTCAGTTACTTATATTGCTGTCTAAAGTGTCATTTTTAACAATAAAAATATTTTGCGATGAGGGACAAAAAAAACTGTTTTACCCGTTATTTCTAAAAATTGCCGAGAATATATATATATATAATATATATATATATATATATATATATATATATATATATATATATATATAAAAAATATATATATATATTATATATATATAATATATATATAAATAATATATATATATATATAATATATATAATATATATATATATATAATATATATAATATATATATATATATATATATATATATATATATATATATATATATATATATATATATATATATATATATATATACTTCAACTATTCCTTTTATTTTGTATTAGTTAAAATTCCATCATTAAGTTTATCTTTTACATCCCCTTCACACCTTTTTGCAACTCTGAAGCAAAGTTAAAGTTAATCGGGAGAAGATAAAAAAAAAGTTTAAATAGTTAAAAGCATAAAAACAAATATTTTGAGTATTCAGGCGTTTTAAATTAGCATATAAAAACAAATAAAATCCGGTATTTGATTTGTTTTGTGCGATTTTTTTCCAACACAATTCACTACTCCAAGTCGATAACCTTCTGTTTACGTTCTAGAATCTCTTAACTCAGCAAAAAACAAATCTAGAGCAAAAGGAAAAAAAAGCCCCACTAAAATATAATAGAAAAAAAATTAACTTCCACACACACAACCTACTATTTACAAACGTTTATCAATGTAGATGTTCGCGTAGAACATCTTCAACCAGCAGGCGAAGTAAGCGCGGGAAAAAACAACAGAGCACAAAAGAACAAAGAAAAACAGAATCATTTCAGCGACAGTGCAGAAAATGAAAAGGTTGAAAA
This sequence comes from Trichonephila inaurata madagascariensis, assembly GCA_019973955.1. NCBI lineage: Eukaryota > Metazoa > Arthropoda > Arachnida > Araneae > Nephilidae > Trichonephila > Trichonephila inaurata. The sequence goes on from BMAV01021795.1 coordinate 41,165, forward strand.
CGTATTCCACAGGCAGCCTCAGGAGTTCGCTGAACTGAAGAAAGGACACACATTTGTTTTCTATGGTGTGTTCATTAGGAAAAGTGGTCGCAGCGGCCTCTATTTCGGAACAATTTCATTTCCTTTTCTTTTTTTTTCCTGCTTGTCAGGTTGCGAAAAGGTAGGAAGTTTAATTACGACGTCCAGTGTGTTATTCGAGACAGCTAAGATATCAAAATATTGTATAATGTGTTGTTTTTTATTGGTTTCGCTTTTGTTAAAGGATTATCACTCACTTTGGTTAATAGCTTCTTTTAATTTTATATACGTGGTTTGTTTTATGTTTCGGAGAAGTTTGCACAAATGATTGCGAATAAACTTTGCTTAAAAATACAGTCGAACCTTTATATAACGAACCTCTATATTGCGAATTTTTCTGTACAGCGAACTTTTTCCTGAAACCTTGAACATTTACGATTTTCTTCGTAAAATAACCTCTCTATAGCGAAGTACAATTTCCATATAACGAATTTTTCTTTTGTGATTCAATTTTTTTATCACCCTATTTTTAAAGTATTTCTGAATATTTCAAGTTTTTCTCTCTTTAACACATTTTATGGTGGTCATAAATCTTGAACTGGTTTTATTAGATCCTAACTAGCCGAGAGCCGTAGTTTTGGACGTTTCGTCCAAGAAGTGCAACCTTTAACCTCCATTGCTCAGTTCACTAGAAACATCTTCGATATCCTCTTTCACCCTCAGTGGAGTTGTCCCGTGTTCTAATTATTAAATAATGTATGTTTAATATTACTTGTTTGCTTTAAATTTTAAAAAATGTCCTTAAAATTCATTGATTTTAGTATAAAATTAATTTCTTAATATTGAAAATACAGTGAATTCTTCGACATTCTCTTTTCTTTTGTTTTCTTTGTAGTTTTTCTTTCTTTCTTTCTTTTTTGATGGGTAAGATATATAAAATAAACATATATTAATTTAAAAAAAGGTGTGAATAATTACTTTTTTAATATATAGTGTTTATGAATTCAAAATTTGTTTTATGTGGTTTATATAAAGTATATTAAAAGATGAACCTCTGTGTAACTAATTTTCCTTATAACGAACTTTTTCGAGATTTAGCGACTTCGTTATATAGAGGTCCGACTGTATATTAAATGTACTGCTACAATATTCCAAATCGATAACTTTTTCTTTCATATGATAAGGAATGAACGCATAAATCAAAATAAGATGTATAGAAGCACAAAATTTGCTAATATATAAATTTTAAGTTAAATATTTATACAGTCGGACCTCTATATAACGAAGTCGCTAAATCCCTGAAAAAAGTTCGTTATATGGAAAATGCACTTCGCTATAGAGAGGTTATTTTACGAAAAAAATCGTGAAATGCTCAAGGTTCCACGAAAAAGTTCGCTATACAGAAAAATTCGCAATATAGAGGTTCGTTATACAGAGGTTCGACTGTACTTCCATGTGTAAATTTTTTTATTTCTCAAAAGGAGAGTAGAAAAATCACACATAATTAAGAACATTTTTCAAGCAGTTTCAGAAAATCTGCAGGGTAACCGAATAGGTCATGTGTTGTGGGCAGCGTTGTTTTTGTCAAGTCGCGTGTTCGAATCCTACTGGCACTAAAGACTGAGACTCAAAGTCGTGTGTCCTAATCCTGCTGGCACTCAAGGCTGAGACTCAAAGTCGTGTGTTCTAGTCCTGTTGGCACTAAAGGCTGAGACTGAAAGTCGTGCGTTCGACTCCTGTTGGCACTCAAGGCTGAGACTCAAGAGCGTGTCGTTCTAGTCCTGTATAGTGCAATTCTAAAAGACTGAGACTCAAAGCGTGAATTAAATCTTGCTGGCACTTTCAAGGCTGAGACCAAAGTCATGTGTTCTAGTCTGGGCACTCGGTTTTGACTCAAGTCAGCGTTCGACTCCTATGGCACTCAAGGCTGAGACTCAAAGTCGTGCGTTCAGTCCTGTTGGCACTCAATGGCGGAGACTCAAAGTCGTGCGTTCGAGTCCTGTTGGCACTAATGGCTGAGACTCAAAGTCGTGTGTTCGAGTCCTGTTGGCACTAAATACTGAGACTCAAAGTCGTGGTTCTAATCCTGCTGGCACTCAAGGCTGAGACTCAAAGTCGTGCGTTCTGAGTCCTGTTGGCACTCAAGGCTGAGACTCAAAGTCTGTGTTCTAATCCTGCTGGCACTCAAGGCTGAGACTCAAAGTCGTGTGTTCTAGTCCTGTTGGCACTAAAGGCTGAGACTCAAAGTCGTGTGTTCTATCCTGCTGGCACTCAAGGCTGAGACTGAAAGTCGTGCGTTCGACTCCTGTTGGCACTCAAGGAAGAGACTCAAAGTCGTGTGTTCTTCTCTTGTTGGCCTAAAGACTGAGACTCAAAGTCGTGTGTTCGAGTCCTGTTGGCACTAATGGCTGAGACTGAAAGACCTTATGGTGGTGTGATGTGGAGTTTGGAGAGTGGGGTGCCTTGCTAAATCTTTACAGTGTAACAAAATTATGAGGACTGCCGTAAAGAGTCCTCGAGTAACTTTAACAAATGTCATTAATAATCAATTAGAATATACACAAACTCATGCAATTTTATTACTAACTAGCTGGTATCCCCGTTCTTCGCATGGGTGAACTGAAAAATTTAGCGATACGGATTGAAGGATAAAGTAGTTTTTAATGAGCTACTTTTACGTAAATTGTAAATTAAACAATAAAAAAAGCTTTTTGAATACCTCATCTGACAAAAACAACAACCCATATTTGTTAAATTTTAAGTTTGAAGGTCTGATAGCTGATAAAAAGGATGTTTTTTTTTATTTATAACACTCCGTAACTCTCTTGTAGCTCGATTTTTGAAAACATCCTTCTAAGCTGATCTGTACTCAGTAAAAGTAACATATTGTTACAAATTTTGCGTAATGAACGCTTAAAATAGTGTAAATAATTTATATCCAGATGTGAAATACGTGAATAAATATTTCTTTCTGCATATTATATTAAAATTGTAATATTCGCAAGCAATGCCATTCCTTACATTATAATGGCGATTCAATGAAAACATAGCGAAATGTTGGTAATAAAGCCAAGTTGGCATCATTTTTGGCGACCACGTTGGCCACATGGCGATTGATTGAACGGTGCAGAAATTGATATGCTGTAGCGCCCCCTGGTGGGGAGCTGTAACAAAGAGGATAGCACAAAAACCTTCTTCTTAAAAAAATACATATGCATGCCAATTTTCATAGTGATTGGTTGAACGGTGTTGGAGTGAAGCGAGGTCATATATACAAACATCCGTTTTATATAGAGAGATTATCGGACTACTTTAATTTTTTATCTGAAAATGAAAACCTTGAAGAAACTGTCCATCGTTAGTATGGAAATCGATGAGTACGGAAATCTGAGTGTCGTCTGATTTTCATTTTTGACAAAATGGTAGAACTTGAACAACATTAATGTTCCTATTATCTGCAAAGCTTGGCGATTCCTAATAACAAGAAGGAAAAAAACAGGAAAAGGATTAGACTTAAATTAGAGATGAACCTCACACAGAATTTGGTGGACCACTTGCACGCCATCACAAAAACGGCTTTGAAGCGTAACTTCCGGTGCCTTACTGATTTGATTTGATTTTTATAAGCGTCGCACTAAAGCAAGGCAACGGATCTTTAAATTTTTAACCTCAGTTAAGTGACGAAGACGTGATAACCGCGAGCTGACATCCCTTTCTTCAAACTACCACACCATCCCCAACGAGAGAACTTTGAGCCTCGAAACATTTAACGCGCATTAGGCCTACTACACAATGGCAACTGAAAAAATGAGACCGGAAACCCAGGACACGTTGGTTACGAATCCGTGACTTCATCGATTAAGTTACAGTGGCAATATATTTCAATGCGAAACAGTTTCATAATTGATGTTCATAAAGATTGAACTTCATTATTTAGTCAAGTGATTAACCCATTATCTGTGTTAACATCTCACACTCCAGACATAAGCACTTGAGTTTTCTGGTTTTAATAAGTACATATCTGTTCCTATTTATTTACATTATAGTAATCGGTAGAAACGAGTGTGACGAACTTTTTACCTTACCATCACTCAACCCAGTGGCGTAACGTATACCCCCGCATTACTGGGGGGAGCAGTGTTCTAAGGCAGTGTTCCCCAACCTTTTTATCGCCGCGGATCGGTCAACGTTGGATAATTTTACCGCGGCCCGCTGAGGGGGAGGACGTTGATTGTTTATATTTTAGATTATTTTGTTTCAATAGTTTTATTTCAATTTTGTGTGTATTTAAATGTGCCTTCAAAATAAAATATAGCTACACCAAAAATGAATATGAAGTGATTTAACAAGGAATATAAAGGGATTTTCATAAAAAGTAGCCCAAACCCAAGAAAAATATGCCGTAATAAATAAAACGGAAATAATTTAATGTTTCTTGTGCGGACCAGTAGTATTTGATCCACGGACAGGTACCTGTCCAATGTTGGAGACCAATGTTCTAAGGGGCCCAAAGCCTGACTGCCACCAGTAACATACTCTTTGTAAAATCCAACTTGGGGGAGGGTTCAATACCTGACCCTGCGGGGAAATGTTCTCCGTTACGCCTCTGACAACCCCATATTTTTCCCAAGCCTTCTATTTTACATTTTCACATCATTTGGATTTTATCCAAGACCGATTTTTAAAAAAATGTAACAAAATATTTTGTACATACAATATAACTGCACAGTGAATTTTTATTCATGTTGTAACTAATTTTTTTCTATCTAACTTACATTCAAAAGCAATTTAAAATTTTATAGTAACCAATCACACACATGTTTTACCTCTTCAGTATAGTGAGTAGTCTACTGCTGATAAAATTGAGTGTTACGAGACAAATTAGTGCTTGATAAGGTTATCTGATGAATCGCTAAATGATTATTTAAGTCTGTGCTTTTTAAAGATAACTATCGCTTAAAATCACCGATTTCAAAGATTTGGTTTTAAAACTTGTTGAGGCAACTTTTGAAAAACTGAAACTAGTACTTTAATATGTAATTTTTGCATTAGAATTCTTCCTTTCAGTTCCAATTTTTCCTCTGTATAGGAAAAATTACTAATTAATTTAACCAATATTGCATAGTTCAGTAACAATAGTGGACTTTTCAAGAAGAGATTTATTGCCTTTAGTTGGATTGTATCTACAAAGCACTGATCTATATGAAAGTTACCGGTGACGCGGAATTTATGATTTTGAACCCCGATCAAGAGACGAGGACGATACCTGAGCTGATATATCACTCTTTATGTCAAGTGGGGATTTCCGAAATTAACAGAAGCAAAAACTGGCGGCAGTCTTCCTTTTTCCTCATTTTGTTTGTAAACTCCGTGCTCAAACTCGAGCCTTGATATGAAAAGATACGGCTATAAAGTTTACGGTGCCGTGGTAGCCTAGTAGCCATGGTCATGAACTCGTGACCGATGTTTCATGAGTATCGAGTCCCAGTGCTCCAGACCTGCCATGTAGAGAAGCTGGTCCGTTAAATCTGTCATGGCTCAAAAGTCCTCCTGTTGGAGTGGTGTGATAGTTTTGGGAGAGGATTTCGTCATCCCTGTTACATGAACATGGTTTAAAATTAAGAAGTTCATCGCCAAAAGCCCTCGTGTTGCTTTACAGTGAAGACTTTAATTAGCACCCTCTCAAAGTTTACGATTCTGAGCATTTGATTATTGATGTCTCTTTGGATTAACTTCATTAGCAATCATATGCGAGTTTTGCAAAAGGATTTCAATGTTATGAATCACGGTCAAATAACGAGGATGACACCTAACTTGACCGTATATATTTACTCTTATCCAACAACGTGAATATTTAGAAGCCCATTTCCTTTTGAAATGAGCTAGTCCCTATTATTCCTCACGAATTTTTAAAATCAAAATTCGAGCGTAAGTTTTCATTTGATTACTTCAACCATGATAGCGACTTTAGCCAATGAAACGATTACGGCTTTGTTTTAAATATATAAATACAAAACTAAACTGAGGGGCGCAACACCCCATGAGGAATAGGCCTACTGTGTCCCATCTGGGTTTTTGTAACCTTGGGCTTTGAGGTTCATGAGCGGAGGATCCTATCAGGTGATCAGTCTGGCCCGCAAAACCACCAGTGTTTAGTTCCCAAGCAAGCTTGGTACTCATTTATCGACTCGCTGACGGATAGAAAGGCCGAGTCTACTTTTCCCTGTTCGGGGGTTTGAACCCCAGATCTGTGGTGTGGAAACGCGTGATTCACTACCACTCAGCCACTGGGCTTCACAAACCGTAAAATCCGGCGCATAACACGCGCAGCCGTATAATGAGTACCTATACTTTCAAGCTGCAATTTTTAACTTTTAGATACATTCGCGGTATAACGGGCATCCGCTTTTTACGAAGAAACCTGAAATATACGTGCGCAATGCTCTTATGCTTTAAAGTCATTTATTCGAGTTAACTTTAGAAAAAGTTAGTATATTTCTAGAACTACCACCCTTGAAGTTCAAAAGAAATGTCTTTTCTTTTAAAGAAGCAGTATTTTTACCTATATAGAAGTCTAATTTTTTTTTCTATTCTCATCTTTTTTTTCATTTTTAAAAACTCTCATTTCCATACCCGGCGTATAACGTAAGTGCGTGCTATACGCCGGATTTTACAGTAACTTATATTTATTGAATTATAATCAATAAAATTGTATATTGCAGTGATAACTTCTTTAGGCGCGTTTTGCTGGAGAGTGAACTTGAATGATGCGTTTTAAAAAGAAAAGCATTGTTACGCTCGGGTTTGTAACGCTCATAACCATGGCAACAATACTACTGAATCATTTGGGTTTAATGAGTCATGTACCGAAGAAATTTGTGCAGAGAAATATAGAGCAGAAAATGGGTAAATAATTTTAATGGTTATTATTTATATTTCACTCAATCAAAGTGTGGAGAAAATTATCGAATTCATTCACAAAAATTCACAGTTGCCTACACTGAAACCGGATCAACTCTTCTGAACCAATTGCCTGTTATTTTAAGTGGGGATTTTAATGTAGATTTTTCAAAAGACAAATCAAAGCCTTTAGTAGATTTTTTAAAATCAAAATTCAATTTAATTATGTCGAGTGATCCAAAGGAAAGCAAGACAAAGTACGGAACAACGCTTGACGGAGTTTCTTTAGATATTTAAATAATTTTGAATCTAAAGTAATTCTAACCTCTATTTCAGCTACCATAAACCTATTGTTTCCTTCTTAGAATACAATCAATTCACAAATATGATTGTATATTTCGCAAAAAATATCACTTTATGAGTACAGTCATATGAATAAATAATTATATATGTGTGTGACAATACTAATATCCCCTTGTTTTTTATTCTCATCTAACTAATCCCTGAAATAATATTACAAAATTTGAATTTATTACTTCTATCGTGTGGTCATAAGCACTCTCTCTCTTTTTTAAATAATACAATGTATCAGTAGCGCACACAAAAACTTTTCAAGGGAGGGGGTCCAGGGTCGAAAGTCCACCATTATGGCATCATGCTCCATTACACCACCCAGCATATTCTTTTGATTTTGTCGATTTTCGGGAACAAAAACAATTCAGAATTAATTATTGAATAAATAATTAGCATTAATTAATAAAATTAATTATTAATAATTATTACTAAATTTTACTAAATATATACTTAGGATTATAACCAATCGGAAAAAAAAAATCAAGGGCTATGGGTGGGTGTCCGGACCCCTAAGACACCCCCCTTGTGTGCTCCACTGCAAAGTTAAATAATGAATGCAATCATTAAAGAAGGTGTGGGCCTCCGGTGCCTTCCTCTTCCCCATTGTGGCTCCCTCTAGCCAAAACAGTTTCCCACCCCTGGTTTAGATCAATAATACTAGGTTTCTTACCAACCCCCTTTGTAACTAATCCCTATTACAGAAATTTTGGCAATATCGAACATTTAATTACGGAATTCGGAAGAATATCTGCTTCTTTTGGTGTTGCAAGCGAATCATGTTTCTCATTTTTTTTCATATATTCGAAATGCAATTTTTGCATTGTTGAGACTTATTTTATTCTGACCATCTTTGCTTTTGCTTTTCTTCGTCTGAAAAACAAAACAAAACCCGAAAACCTTTTCATTCCATTTTGTTTAGTTCGTAGAACAACTCTTCCCCCAGAGCAGTCCGAGAAGAAACACTCGAATGAGCCATTCCAATTCAGAGGGGGTCACGTTCCCGGATCTCAGTTGTTAAGGCGGGAGATGGACATAGCAAGTAAATAAACTCGAAAACTTTAGATGGCATTGCTGTCTCTCCCTCCCCTTCGCAACATGAAGCAACATTCTCATGTGTTTGTGACCGTTGGCATGGTAACCGGTCCTTCGCAATATCAAATTGATCGATATACAATTTTGCGGAAGCGCCGTTTCTTCTTGAAAGGAGAGATTCACATCGCTTCTTTTCTCTTTTATTTCCCCTTATTATTTTCTTTGCCTTGATGGCAGGGGGGCAGGAAATGGAGAAAAACAACTTGCCAATTGGAGATTCCTGCGGCGGCGCTATAGTGCACGTTTTTGTTCTTTCGTTTCTCATAATAAAATGGGAGGGTGGTTTGGCCTCTTTTAATATCATTTGCTTTGGTAATTCTTTTCTCTTAAGATATTTCTAGTTTTAATAAAAGAGAACTGTGGGTTTTGGTAGGGCCGGCTCTAGCAGTTTTGCCACCCCGGACCAAAAGGAAAATGCCACCCCCTCTCCAAAGCAAAACATTATATATATATATGCAATAATAAAACTGATAGTGTGACATAATTTGTCGTGACGAGTGGTTGTTATTAATGTGGCGAACCAAAGGTAGGCGTGGCCGGTGTTGACTGATTGATACTGTATTACGAAAAGGCAATCCTGTATTTTGTTAACTCCAAATTATTGTACTTCTTGAAACACATATCTTACAAACAATTAAGACTGGACGGTACGACGCAGACAAAGAGAATACACAAACACACAAAACGCGGCAGCCGGCTGACTACATGTTTACAGCAGAGAGCAGAAGAGGGCACGCGATTTCCAGATCTCGGTATTTATAGCGAACGGTATTTATAGTCACGTGATTTTAGAAGGTGGATGGAGATAGTTTCAAAAGTCCCTGGTAGGCGGGTAACCAATTAAAATAATTACAAGGTTGTCCTGAAGGACTGGGCATTAAATAATTCAAGAGCTATTATCGATTTAATTGTTGAAATTATTACATATTATATATATATATATACACCTTAAAAATAGTTTGGAATTAAGGACATAATTATTATTATTTCAAACGAGTAAAATGTAAGAGAAGAAATATATCCCACTTCAGCAGATCAATTTCTTTGAAAATGAGTCTACTGGTGGTGGTAAATACACTCAAAACTAAAAAAACAGTCTGTGGCTATCTATCTACCAAAAACTCTTAAACCCCTGTCCCCTTTTGGATAGCTGACACCGGACATCTTTTGGGTGAAAGGACTGTCCGTTGTGACCCCACTCATGGATGCGGAGAAAGTTACTATTGAAAAATGTGTAAATATATCAAATTTCCTGATTTAACATGTACTCCCCCTCGAACCCACCAAGTATCAACATAAGAGAAAGTTGATATTAAACATACAAATTACAAAATAAGTAAATGAGATACTTCAAATGAAATACCAAATTCCCACCCAATAATATTTAAAAATATATCAAATTTTTTGTAACAAAAAATTTTTTAATTCGATCCCAATCCCACCTTTAAAATTTGCCGCCCCGGGCAGGGGTCCAGTTTGTCCGTCCCAAGAGGCGCTCCTGGTTGTGGATTTAACTCTAGAGGCTATTACACAGAATTTAAAAATGGCTAGGCTTGTTTCCATGGCACTTGTGTTTGCTCTCAAATAAAGCTAAGAGAAGCTATCCTAAAAGAAGGATATTTCTTAGAGAAAAATTACAGAGCTAGAGAGAGAAACGAATATGCTTTTTAAGGATATGTGAATCAAAAGAGGTCTTTCGCCTACCCTCAGGGATCTTTTTAGACATGGGCCAACTGGACCCGGACCCAAAGAACCGGCAGAGGGCTTCGTCTCGTTTTTGACTCGTCCTCAGTAAAATCATGATCAAAATAATTTTCATATATCATCCAATGTTACTCCGAAACATTCGAAATTTCAAAATTTATGTCAGGGATGGCGAACCTTTTTGAGATGTGGGTCAAATTTCGTTCACATTTTTTTAGTACTATTGTGTGGGTCACTAATACCCATTTGCACCAGAGTTAAACTTAATTTTTTTTTTTTTGTATTTTTAAAGTTAAACATCTTTAAAATTCATTTGGCTTAACGGGTAAAAAAGGGCACTATGTGGAAGCCTCTTTCTTCAAACGTAATTGAACATAACCTTACAAAAGTGCATTTTATCCAAAGAAAGTGCTTTAAATATGGTTTTTCGATTGTTTTCTTTGGTTTTCGATTTGTTTCCAACAAACAAATGTGAGTAAAATTATACACTTTATTTGATATTTTTGTAGACACTTTTGCTTTATTTCAAATATTACATACTTTCGTATACATTTGTCGTCATTTGCGTAACTTTGAAACAGTAATGATCAGGCACAGAGGTTATGAGCAACATTTAAATTGCTTTTGTGTCAATTTATTCCGAAAATAATCTACTCAACATTGAAGAATCTGAAGCCAAGCCTGCGTAAACAAACGAAATTGTTTTACAACGGTAGTGGATTCAGGATTAAGAAAGCTTGTGTGTGGGTCAGTGGCTGACCCACGGGTCATAGGTTCGCCATCCCTGCTATATGTCAATTGGCAACAGTGTCAAGACTGAAATTATTTCATGTCCTTTGTCCGTGTGTAAGCATACCATCATGCATCATCACTCATTGAGTCGAAATGCAGGTGTCGGTCAAATCGGTTTGTGCATAGGTTTGTGAACCACGCACATTTGTAACGGGTGTGACGTTTCAGAAAATTAATGGTAGAGTGAGAGTAAGGAAATTAAATATTTGGTATATATTTATGTCACAGCTATTAATTACAATACAGTCGAACCTCTATATAACGAACCTCTATATATAGCGAACTTTTTCCTTGAACCTTAAACATTTCACGAATTTTCTTCGTAAAATAACCTCTCTATAGCGAAGTGCATTTTCTATAGAACGAACTTTTCTTTTGCGATTCAATTTTTGTTCTCCCTTCTTTTTAACGTATGTCTGAAAAAATTTCAAGTTATTCTATCTTTAACGCATTTTATGATGGTCATACATCTTGAACTGGTTTTATTAGATCCTAACTCGCCAAGAGCAATAGAGTTCTGGACGTTTCATCCAAGAAATGCAACCTTTAACTCGCATTGCCCAGTTCATTAGAAACATCTTCGATATTCTTTTTCACCCTCAGTGGAGTTGTCCCGTGTCCCCGTGTTCTAAGTATAAAATAATGTATGTTTAATATTACTTGTATGTTTTAAATTATAAAATGCTTAAAATTCATTAATTTTAGTATAAAATTATTTTCTTAATATTGAAAATACAGTGAATTTCTCGACATTCTTTTTTATTGTTTTCCTTTCAGTTTTTCGTTCGTTCTTTCTTTTTTGATGAGTAAGATGTATAAAATAAACATATATTAATTTTTAAAAAAAGGTGTGAATATTTACTTTTTTGAATATACAGTGTTTATGAATTTAAAATTGTTTTATGTGGTTTATATAAAGTATAATAAAAGATGAACCTCTATATAACGAATTTTTTTTCGGGATTTAGCGACTTCGTTATATAGAGGTCCGACTGTATTTGGTTTATTTATGTCACAGCTATTAATTACAGTATATACATTTACATTGGGGTTATTCAAAATCTTGGTTATTTCACTAAAGTTCAGAATATGATATTTGTGTGGGAGAAAGCCACACAACCGTTCTCTTCGGTGTTCTTCAACGGACTCTTCCCACTCTGTTCAGGTCGGGCGGTTCTTCTCTGACATCTCGAATTACACTCGGAGTTTCCAGCTCACAGCTGCCGAATCCAGCTGTTGGAGTGCACAGCCATCGATTTTGGGGTGATGTCGGATGAAAGAACCCGCAATATTTAGGGGTGCACGTGTGGATAGAGACGCTGTTATCCAATCCACAAAAAGAAGCCGTTTTTTCTGTTGTGTGGTGCGAAAGCGTCACTTGGGTTACCATTTGTACGAGTATTTGACAACGTATGCACTCTACTTAAAAAAGTTGCAGGTGAGGCTTACTTTTACATAAGAGCCCAGAGCCTGAAGAAGTCGCTGCCTACCTACCCCTCACTCCTGCGCTGGGATACTTCTTATCAAAGAATAACTTAGAATACATATTTTAATGCAAGACATAGAAAGAGCGCCAGGGTGCAGAGCTGATGTTACGCAATGAACTTAAAGGGAACTTCGGTAGGTGTGTGTGACCATGACACTTCACATCACGTCAAGGCTACGATTTACTCACGGGAACCAAATTTACGACTTTGGATGAAACGTTATTCAGTACAATATTCAACTGCTGAATTTAATGTAACGCTGCTTTCGTAATCATAAATTGGATTCTTTACATATGCATTCAAGGCCGGTTTGGGAGGGCTTTGGTTTTATAGTTTGGGGAATCTGTACGGTCGGAGAATATAGTACATTTCATAGGTGAAGGTTGATTGGTACCGTAAAATTTAATGAAATCGAACCAACCTCTGGCCATTTGAATAATAATCTACACCCAGCAGTACTCCATGCAAACTGAATGGCTGACGCTCGAGGCCCCATTTCATTTTACTCCAAAGGCTTTTGGTAGGGAAAAATTCTTTGACAGAAATCAAATATCATTCCGTTTTATCCCATCTTTATAATAGCCGGGTATAGATTTTCTGATTGATAATGAAGAACATGGCGACCATTTTGGTGGGAACGATGGCTTCTTCAAAATATGCGAAGAGATAGGTTCCGGGGAATTCATTCTGTGAGTAAGAAAAACAAAGCATGAATCTGTAATTATTCGATTTGTCACAAAGTGTTGTATTTAAAAAATTCCAATAAACAGAATCACGCGTTCAAATGGTACTTTTTCTTGATTGATTGATTGATTATTAACGTCGCACTGGTTAGCTACACGAGGAGCTTTTAGCGACGGACCACGTCATTGGAACCATGGTCCAGAGTGACGTGGACGAGCCTGAAACTGGCACCCCCTCTCCCTAACTATGCGCCACACCAGCAGGAGACATTTCAGCTCTCGGCAGTTTAACGTGCGTCGCTTTTGACACTGCACGGCGGGTCTTTAGTGGTACTGGGCTCGAACTCGTGACAAGGCAAGCCACGGTCCGATACCTATACCACTCGGCTGCCACGCAGTACGTGCTTTCGTAGAAGATCTCTTTCAAGAGGCTGATGATATAGGCTTTCGCGAACAATCATTATAACGGCAAAAGAGTGTTTTTCTCAGTGGTAATGTCACAGCGGTAACAGGTGCGACTATGAGAATTTGTTAGGTGTGGTAATCATGTAGGCATTTTGCTGATGCAATATATATATAATTAAGGACTGATTCTTAAATGTTTCAATTTAGAGATAATCTAGTGACAAAAATAAAAAAAATATTAAAACTAAGGTAAACAAAGCAAAATATGAGTCTTAATATTTTGATCAATGTTCGACATTTTAAATGTTCTATGTTACCTTGGTCTTAAAGCATTTCTCTCCCCCCTCCATTAATTCACGTATTTATTTGCGACCCGCGCGTGAAAAGATAACATTTGTATGTAACTTGGCAGAAAAAAAAGGTTGTGTACCCCTGATCTACACGAAAACTTTTCCAAAATGCTAGAAGAAACAGTTTTCTCACGAAACCGGTCTCAGTCCAAATCCGGAAAGGTTGAGGACCGTTGGTCTATTGTGTTGTAAATGTTTTGATTACAAAAGGTTGTTTTCATTTATACTTTTATTTTGATTTATTTTTTGAAATTTTGATCTCTATCGCGTTGCCTTATCTTATAATTCATTTAAGCACTGCAATAAGTCCAATAAATTGACTTATCACCAAGCTCGGAATGATTACCTGACTTTTCCCACCCCCATGGATAACATCCAAGAAAGAGCAATTGAATTCTGCCACAAAGGACAATTTTATGTAATATGTTTGCAAATTATACGATATTTCAAATATGTTATTTGTTTTTATACTCTTTATTAGTTTAACTTACATGGAACACACAAAGATGCGTAAAAGCACTTCGGCATTCTGTTCTTGAGGTGACCTTCAGAGCCATGTAATCGAGTTAAAAAATTAAGAAAAAAAAAGAACGAAAAACAGAATAAAAGAAATTTATTTCGATCAGCGAGACGTATTACTGTCTTCAAGGGTAATGTGTGCGCGCAATCATTATTACCTAACAGCCTCGTCGACTGGAAGTTGTTTTCAAATTCAGTAAACCACGATTGTTTCCACGGCAATTTCCCCCTTTTCTTTTTGTGTTTGCTCCCCCACTCCTTATAGAGCTATCATAATGGCCAGGATTTTGATTTGTGCGGCTGGAGATATTAAAGGTGAGGTTAAAGCACGAAGTTACCTAACTCTTTATCATTCGCTACGGATGTTGTGTCATTCCACATTTCATTTTTTTAAAAAATGTTTAAGCGATTGAGAATTATTTTTTGTACTACCAGAATGATTAGCATTCACATGTACTCAAAAATGTTATTTCATATCATGGTATTCCCTAACTCCTAGAGGCCGCGTTGACAGGTCCGTGGATCAAACAGAATCGGGCAGCACAAGGAACAGTAAATTATTTCTGTTTTGTTTATTGTGGTGCATTACTTTCGGGTTTGAGCAACTTTTTACGGAAATCACTTTATATTCACTTTATTATAAATCACTTTATTTCATTTTTTGGTGTAACTGTACTTTTTCTGAGGCATGTTCAAATACACTTAAATTAAAATTAAATTTAAAAAAAAAAATCTAAAATCTGAACAATTAGCATCTTTTACAGCGAGCCGCGATAAAATTATCAAACGTTCACCGGTCCCCGGGAATAAAAAGGTTAGAAAAGACTGGGATATAAATATCCCCATCTGCCGAGTCACTGACCAGTATTGCGCTTTAAGGATGTTAACCATTAAAGATGTGAAATTCTTGGTTGTGATTGAAGATGTGTGAAATTCTTTCTTCTTTTTCTTGCTGTATTTAGTACAATTTGTTTTATGCTAATTCTTCTTCTTCCAGGATCTTACATAAAAACAAAATTAAAATTACCTGGAAATGAAGTACAGTCGAACCTCCATATTACGAACCTCTGTATTGCGAATTTTTCTATATAGCGAACTTTTTCCTGGAACCAAGAACATTTCCTTCACGATTTCCTTCATAAGATAACCTCCCTATAGTGAAGTGTACTTTCTATAAAACGAACTTTTTTTCTCTTGTGATTCAATTTTTTTTCTCCCTATTTTTAAAAGGCACTTCTGGACATTTCAAAGAGTGATTTTTCTCTTTTGCAACACACTTTATGGTGGTCTGGAAATCTTGAACTGGTTTTATTAGATGCCTAATACGCCGAGAGCAATGCAGAGCGGGGCAGCGATGCGTTAAATCTGTCGGAAGCTGGAAACGTCCTCCCCGTTGGTGTGGTGTGGTAGTTAGGAGAGGGGGACGCTCGGGTGCCGTACGTCACTTGACCATGATTCAAAATTACACGGTCCGTCGCCCGAAGCCTCGATGTGGCTGAACGGTGCGACGTTAATATTCCACAATCAATCATTGTCCCAACGCCGAGAGCAATAGAATTCTAGGCGTTTCATTCAAGAAATGTAAACATCTTCGATATCCCCTTTCACCCTTAGTGGAGTTGTCTCGTGTCCCCATGTCCTACTACAGGTATTAAGATCTAAAAAATACGAAATACCGGTATTGAACTTTCAGTCCGATATTGAAATCCCTATTCCTATGGTATTCCGAGTCGTCTCTGTAACCCCCTACACACCCTGCAAGTTTGTCGGTATGGCACCAAATCACCCAGTATAAAATAAAAGTATTAAAAATAAAATATTATTCGATTTTGGTTTTAATTTATATCGCACTGTGTGTGTGTGAAGCAACACGAGGGCTAGGGGCAAAAGCCCTTGTTATGTTCAACTATGGTCAAGTGGCGAAGTCGAGATACCTGAGCTGGCAACCCTTCCAAACTACCACACCTCGCCAACGGGAGGACTTTGAGATTCGACAGATTTAACGCACATCGGCTTTTTACACACGGTGGGTCTTCAGTGGCACAAGAACTCGAACCCGCGACACGCTGGTCACGAGTTCAGGACCATAACCATCAGGCTACCATGCCCACTATTGAAAAAGAAACCGATATATTCTCAGGTAAGCTAATTATCATCAAATGTTTGAAAATAGAAATGTAATAAAACTTTTTCAATATATCGATTTCGGTTGATTAATTGATTGAATATTAACGTCACACTGTTCAGCTACACGAGGGCTTTTGGCGACGGACCACGTCATTTTGAACCATGGTCAAGTGACGTGGACGACACCTGAGCTTGTACCCCCTCTCCTAACTACCACACCACACCAACGGGAGGACGTTTCAGCTCTCGACAGATTTAACGTGCATCGCTGCCCTACACAGCGGGTCTTTAGTGGTACTGGGCTCGAACTCGTGACAAGGCAAGCCACGATCCGATACCTATACCACTCGGCTACCGCGGCCACAATATATCGATTTCGAAAGAAAAAAAGATTAAATACATGAGAAAAGTAAATGCATGAAAAGGTTTCAAAAGCAAAATTCCTAACTGTTGTGCTTCTAAACGATATGTTAAATACACAGGAGTAAGATATCGATTATTCTTCAACAGAATGGAACATGACACATTATGACGTATTACAGAGGTATTACATTACCGAGAGAAAACATTAGCCGATTCATTCTTGCAGAATGAGTGAGTAGAAAGATAAAAATGTTGTATGACAATGGTTTGCGAAGATTGATTTTTCGGAGTTTTTTTTTTTGCACTTTATCTGTAAAAGCGCGTGAAAAACGAATGGAAAATAACTCACTCATAGACACATATCACAGAAAAAAAAATATATATAGTTATACAGTTGTGAATAGAAAAGCGTTCATAAAAACGTGTCACCCACTGTTTGAATCTTAGATTATTGAAGTCGACACAGTTCGAATAGAGAATTTTTATAATCATAAATAGTTAGATCAACCAAACATCCACGAGATTGACGATATGTGTGGAACGTCGGCGAATAATAGAGGCTGTTGATTGTTTCTTAATGCCTCATTTCGGATGGATATGGGGCCGTGGTAGCCGAGTGGTATAGGTATCGGACCGTGGCTTGCCTTGTCACGAGTTCGAGCCCAGTACCACTGAAGACCACAGTGTGGGGAGCAGTGCAGAAGTTAAATCTGTCGAGAGCTGAAACGTCACTCCCGTTGGTGTGGTTATTGGTAGTTGGAGAGGGGTGCCAGCTCAGGTGTCGTCGCGTCTCTTGACCATGGTTCAAAAGTACGTGGTCCCGTCGCCAAAAGCCCCTGGTGTAGCAACTGGACAATGCGGCGACCAATATTTAATCAGTAATCCAGATGAATATGGAAATTTTGAACCTCGGTCAAATAACGAGAAAGACACCCGAGATGCCACTCCAGCCTGCAAACTGTCACACCACACCATCGTGAGAACTTTCGACCTCAACATATTTAACTTGCATCAGCTGCTCTTCAACATTGGTCCCCAATCCCTAGAACGCCGACCGGTTCTGGGTAGTGGACTCCGTGAGTGAGTGAACATTAACATATCGTACTGTTCAGCTACACGAGGGCTTTTGGCGACGGACCTTGTCATTTTGAACCATGGTCAAGTGACGAGGAGCTAGTACCCCCTCTCCTAACTACCTCACCAAACCAACGGGAGGACGTTTGAGCCCCTACACGGTGGGTCTTCGGTGGTACTGGGCTTGAACTCATGACTCGCCTCTTCCCGTTACCTTGACCACTAGGCTACCACAGCCTCAAAGTAGTGGACTGCACAAAGAACATTATATTGCTTCTATTTTATTTACTGTGGTGTATTTTTTTCTCTCGAATTTGTGAGAATTTCGATGGAAATCACTTTATATTCACTCTTTGGTGTAATTCTGTGTGAAGGCATATTTAAATATAATTAAATTATATTTTTAGATCATTTTGATTTAATAAACAATCAATGCCTCCCCCCTCTTCTCCCCAGTGGGCTGCTGTAACATTATGAAACGTTGACCGGTCCGCTGCGATAAAAAAGATGGGGAACTCTGTTCTACATGGCGGGTTTTTATTGGTTTAGTACTCGTAACATATAACGCCTACTGAAATCTTTGATTATTTGTATATCGATTTCCAAAATTGATCAACAGCTATTTGATGTTATTAATTGAAATTAAAAAGAAGTAATATATATAATAAAATTAATTCAATTCCTACTTATATAGATCAACAAAGAAAAATCTTATTTTAGCTACTTTTTATTAAATAGTTACAGTTAATACAAATATGTATTTACTTATGACAGAATCACAACATTAAGTGGTCATTAATTTTTCATTAATTATCATTAAAGCATCGTATTGTCATCCAAAACAATCGTGTCTATAAAATTTCAGTTCAACTGAATGCTTTAAAACGTGAGAAAAAAAACCTTTTCAAGTTTTGACACAAGTCGCCAAAAATGATGCCAACGTGGTTGCGTTTCTTTGAATAATTAGTTTTAATCAATTAATTTTTATTAATTATAATTAAATTATTGTATTGTTATCCAAAATAATCATGTATATAAAATTTCAGCTCATTCGAGCGCTTTAAAATGTATTTTATTAACGAATGAAAATTCCCCCTCGATAAATAAATATATAGAGTGTGAGGTTAATAGTAGGAACTGAATGATTTTTAACAAAAATATTTTTTTTAATATTTCCAATTCACATTTTTAATATGGATTACTTAAATCTCAAACAACTTATCGCGGGCACTTTATCTCGAAAAAGTTCCTCGCCCTATTTTATACAGCAACCGTTTATTTACTTTTTTACCCAAATCCCTCATGTTTTCGCTGTTCGTGTTTATGACCTACATATTCTGGGTTGGAAAAAGTCATAATTAGTCTTTTCGCATAAATAGCGCAAGAAGAAAAAAGGAATTCCGTTGTCCACGCGAACATTAAGGACATGCGATTTGGCTAATCCGAAAGAATAATTATGCGGAACCTAAAGCGGCCACTGCATCCCCCAACAGGCGTCGCCTATATTTGGAAAATCAACGTCCTTCATGACTCCAGTGATTCAACCTTTGAGGACTTTCTATTTCGGGATGTGTAATGTTAGGTCCGGTTCATTCATTCTTTTTGGAAGCCGCTTCTCTAAACGACACCTCGTACAAGAGAATTATTCAGAGGAAACATATTTTTGAATGAAAAGCAAGAGTGATGTTTTTAAAGTAGCTCTCTTTTAATTTGAAAAAATGTTTGATTAAATTATTCACATTGGTTTAAAAACTAGTAAAATTCAATTCTCCCTCATGACACTATCTACATTCAATGTTGTTGGGTGTAAATGTGCATTTCTTTTTGGAGATGTGAACTAAAATAATTTACAGTGATGAAATTCAGCACATTTTAGATATATCTATGTATTATAATAATAAGTTTGCATTTTTAATATTTTAAAATTTGGTGCTTGTTTAAACAATTTCCAACCGGTAGGAGTGTGTTCATCCACGTCACATTAGTCAACTACTTTAAGGCAATTGGCGACGGACCACGTAATTTTGAACCACGGTCAAGTGGCGAAGATAACATGCGAGTTATAGCACCCCACTCTCCTACCACACCAAAGAGAGGACATTAAGCCTCTACATCAGTGATTCCCAAAGAGGTCTATATGGACCCCCAGGGGTCTATGATGAACTATAAGGGGTCACGACAGCGAAAAAATAATTTGGGGGTCCAAGAGGTGTAAATGGGGGTCCTAAACCAGATCGTGACTTTAATTTTAAAATAATATTTAATAAATTATAAGAGCCATATTTACTTATTTTACAGCTTTATTTACTAAATTTACTGGTATTAGTATGCAGTTACAAGGCGACAGTATAAATTTTATTAAAAAAAAGACCATCATTTCAGTGTTTCTCGACAGAATCAAGCTAAAGGAGTATAAAACTGGATGTCGCGAATTTTAACAGTTTCTCAATTTGTCATAGACAATCTGCCAGAAAAATTACGTTTTAACCTATATTAAACATTTAAATGCCTTTTATTCAGGTTTTGAAACTAGGTTTGAGAATGCTTTGACTATGGTAATATCACAGTAGGTAATGAATTCATGTTGTCACATTAAAAAAAAGGTCTGATTACAAAAGCCCTAACGAAGATCTTAAAGTAAAGTTTAGAAACGCGAATGTCACACAGCAATTTTGGCTGTAAAATATATATCTGTTATTTATCCCGAATTATGGAACATCTCAGGAAAATTTTTAATTGCTTTTTCCAGAGAGGAGGGATTTTGTTTCAGCGCGGTTGCCAATCTCAAAATAAAAGAAAAATGGGATGCTACTAGCAGAGGAGGTTTAGGGTTAACAATAAATGTTGAAAATTTATTATTGAAGCAACAGATTTATCTCACCCAATAAAAACATTTGTTATTTTATGTAACAATTATTTCAAATATTAATTAAATTTTAATTTAATTAATTCAAATGTGTTTCTTAAGTTTTAAATAATTTACTTAATTACAGTTACAAACATGAAACTTTTAAAGTAAGTAGTGCTATACCAGCCGTCAAAAAACATTTAAGTTCATAAATTTGCAAAAATTTAATGTTAGGTAAGTAGGGGTCTACACACGAAACCGAAAAAATGGCAAGGGGTCTATGGGACAGAAAAGTTTTGGAACCTCTGCTCTACATGTTCAGCATGTATCGGGTCTCTACATGGTGGGTCTTCAGTGGTATAAGGACTCGAACCCGTGACACGCCGGTCACGTTTAAGGGACCATAACCAGTAGGATACCACATGACCAGTTCCTTAGGAGAAATTTTAATTGCAAAGGGAAAACTTTTTTAATGAACATGTGATTAGATAAAAACTCTGTGTATAATGTATATAGCATTACTCTTCCATTAAAAATATTCCACACTTAAAACAAAAACTACATTTCATAACATTAAAACTGTTTTCTATTTGCTCAGCCTACTCCAAACCAGAGTATTATTCTCTAATTATTCCTTCCTTGCTTTTTTCCTTCACTAAACTACCTTGCTCAGATGAAAAACGGGAAATTAAGTGATCCAAGTAATTCAACATGTGTCGTGCACGCATAATACACGCAACGGAAAGTGAATACATTTTTTTTTTGGCAACGACCGTAATTATGTTAAAAGGCTTTTATACACAGCACTGCGAGCTGCCTTTGATCAAATTAATAAAATATATTACGCATAATGCTCACAAATAAAACAATTTACCTAAAGTTCGTAATTTCCTTATTCGGAAGCTCAGTTCGTGTGCAATCCTATAATAACGATTTAATTAAATTACAAACGTGATTCATGTAATTGCAATAAAAAAAGGTGAAAATGAAGAATGGGTTTATAAATGTGATTCCATGTTTCTGAAATAATTACATAGAATACTTAACTAGTTACATAGAAAATGCATTAGTTGTTCTATATTATTATTTAATTAGGTATGAATTAAAAGGTATGTGATTTTATATCATAATAAAGTCCCACATATGTATTAATATAACCAATAGAAATACTCAAAAACAATTTAAACTAAAAGACTTAAAAAGACAAAAATGTTTGTGAATAGATAGTCATGAATTAAGAGTAACAATTTTGTGTTTAAAGATATGATACAATTTCTGCAGAATTAAAATAACTAATAATTGAATAAAATCAATTTTTTCGCCAAGATTACGTAATATGAATAATTGTTAGAGAAATAAATTTGAATTAACTGTGCTTGATTGATTGATTGTTTTTTAACGTCACATTTTGAAGCTAATCTAGAGTTAATGATGACGGTTATCGTAATTCTAGCGCAGGGGTCTAGCGCCCTACGGCACGCGGTACAATTCTCAATGGTACTCTGCACTATTCTACAAATGTGTCAATTTTTTAGTGGATGGAAGTGGATAAATTTGTAATTAGTTTTATTTGACAAACATCTTCAGAATTGTGGACATATCCGGAATCACAAAAACATCTTAGAGATAACGCTAAAGATAAATTTACAGCTGTGTTGTGTAGATTATTAAATGTCATTGCTGGAGAGATTTAATTGTTAGGAGAGAGAAAATTACATATACTCTGCTTTCCGCTTCTGGTTCTACATATCTTAGTAAAAAAATTTTCCTCATATGAAAAATATGTCGGGTCCGCAAATAAGTTTTTGAACAACTGAATGCTCAGAATCGTGTCAAATTGAAAGTACTCATTATACCTCTGATTTTGGATATGAAAGTAGAGCGGCGCAAGCACTAGGTTCGCATTTAAATTTGTATTTATCTTTTTATTTAACTATGATGTAGTATATTCCTTATTTTCATAAGCATGTTTAAAAATACATAATATATGTACAATTTTAATTTTAATTTTTGTTGATGAAATAGCTATATATATTATGCTGTTTATTTTTTATGTTAAGAAATATCTTTACATGATGCCAAATTAATATATCATAAAACTGTAAATCTAAATCATTGATCTCTATTCTCTAATTCTGCATGCATTATCACGGGAATTGAATTGTTTCAAAAATGTGCTATACTGTATGGCACGCTGAATCATATTGGTAGATTGGTTTGGCACGCCAAAGCTAAAAAGTTGCCGACTCCTGTTCCAGACTGAGATCAAGTAGCAACACCTGAGCCAGCATTTGACTTCCTAAACTTCTACACCACGCCAACGAGAGGATTCTTAACCTCGAAAAATTTAATGTTCATCCACGCTTCCACGCAGCGTGTCTGGTAGCGAACGACAGAAACAACGCCGACCACGAGTTGGAGAATACAACCATTACAGTTAACTATAGATTATATATATGACCGCGATAAAGACAGAAAAATCTTTCTTTAAAGTTCTGAAAACTGTGTAGTTTAACTGATAGAAAAAACATTTAAGAGGAGTTGGAAACCTCTCTCTCTCTCTATATATATACTGACAATGTTAAATTGGCTCTTTTCGATGTTTCTTTTCTCAAAATCTGTTACATGTACATGCTTGAAATTTTTTATACAATTAAAGTACACCTTTCTCATTGTACTGAAGTGAGCTATTAGCGAATTTTGAATTTTTTCATAATTTATGAATTATTTTATCAAGCATTGCGAAATTTGACCCATTTTTTACATAAACAATTTATAAAAAATAAATTTCTGAGTTTTTTTACAAAAAGCTCATCTCAGTATATATTAGCCATCACTATAAATGTATCATAAAAAATTTACAAACCTGTGAACAGTAGTTTCTCAGAAAAGTACATCGAACATCAAAATTTACATTTTGAGATAAATTGGTTTTAATGCATACAGCGAGACTTCTAATCAGCTAGGAAATAAAAAAAATAAAAGGCTCGATTTGATTTATATCGGGCGAAAATTTTTAAGAAAAAAAGGAAGTACTTTTTTTAAATTTTTTCACCTTTAAAGGGGCGTGCCCCAGTTTCAAGATTATTTAAAATTAGGTTTTGGGGTTTAAATTACCTAGGGGAAAAGTAAGGTATTTTAAAAAGGTTAAAATCTATAAAATTTGAAAATGAAAAAAATTCAAAAAAAAGTAAAATTTTAGCTTCCCAACACCTCTTAAGAAGCTAAAAAATAATCATAAAATGTCCTAAATTTTTTTAGAAAGTTGATCCAAAAATAAAAAGTAATAGAAAAGGAGGGGAAAAAAATGATTGATTAAAAATATATTTCCCCAGCATGTGTGAAAACCATGTTCAGTTTTTTTTTCGGCAGTTGTCCAAAAAAAAACCTTTTATATTTCATATAACAGCTACTATATAAAATTGTGGTTGGATGATTGGTTCAAATTCCTGGCATCAAGTATTCTGTGGTACCAAACTCAAGGGATTAATATATTTTTTCTATACAATTACCTAAAATAATTCAATGTCTTGATTATAGGTAAACTAAAGGAAAAAATTGTTTGTGCTATAAAATTAAATACTCGGTAGGTAAAAAATCGGTGTCATGCAAGAAATAAAATACTAGTTAGGAATTTTCCCCACTTTTTTCCCAATTAAAAGGGGTAAAATTTTAAATTTTAAAAAAAGGCCGAGAAAAAAGCGGAAATTCTTTCGGGAAATGAGTCTTATATAATATATATATATATATATATATATATATACAGTCGGTGGATAAATACAATGATTACACATAGGGGGAATCTTCTCCCAGAAAAAGGTGTCTACGTAAATCTCGTATGTTCAATGCACAAGCATGATAAAATAGCGTCTTGATCTTCTGCATGGTTATGTCTTTCAGTAAAACAAGTAATGTAAAAAAAAATTTTTTTTAAGTGAATGCCTACTTAGATCAACAAAGAAACATTTTTTTTCAGCTGCTTTTTATTAAATAGTTACAATTAATATAAATATGTATATACATAGGACAGAATCACAAATTATGGTCAAATTTTTTTTCATTTCAAAGTATCATTGTCATCCCCAAAAAAATCGTGTTTTAAATTTCAGTTCAATAATCTTTTAAAAAGGGGAAAAAAAATTTTCCAAAAATTTTGACAAAGTCAAAAGTGGTTGTATTTGAAATTCTTTAAATAATTAGTTTTTAAACCTTAATTTTATTAATTAGAGTTTAAAATTATTGTATTGTCATCCCCAAAAAAATCTGTATATAAAATTTCAGCTAATGGGCGCTTTTTAAAAAGTATTTTATTAACGATTGAAAATCCCCCGAAATAAATAAATAAATATAACAGAGAAAGGGGAGCTAATAAAAAATTGAAAAGGTTACTCTTAAAATAGTTAATTACTTCAGGATTCCGTTATCTTTATAATGATCTTGGAAGTTGATTTAATATACATTGTGCTCTCTTTCTCTCTCTCTCTCTATGGTGCTATGAAGGTTCAGCACTGTTGAGGACGCTGTTAAGGCCGGATCACTCCTAGGGCGAGCGAGTGAATAAAAACGTCGCGCGTCGCACTGTTCAGTTACACGAGGGCTTTTGGCGACGGACCACGATCACTGCTGAGAAAGGCTGAGTTAGGACCACATTGGGAGGCTCGTAGGTGTGAGCCTTGATAGTTCACTTTAGGTCTGAGGTAGGCCGTGGGTAGCTTAGTGGTTAGAGCACCGGACTCCGGACCGGAAGGCCTGGATTCGATGCCCGTACCGCCAAAACCCTCCGGTAAATCGCGGAGCGTGCTCAGTAAATCGGGTCAAAGTCTTTGGCTGAATCGAGCAGGAACTGGAGAAATTTCTACTCAATGCAGTTTCATGCCTAAATTGTGGAGGTGGAAAAATGGTGTCGCCATCTATCGTTCTTCGAATTTCTGAAAGGTCGGTACTGTCACCTTATGGTGCCTCAAGGCTAAGCAACGACGGCGTACATCTAGCCCATTGCAAGATGAATTTCGTGGACCTGATCTGCTATGTCAGGCAGGTGGCATGAACAAACAACAACAGGTCTGAGAGTCAATCAAATTTAAGCGATCCAATATGTGGCCAGAATGCAAGCGTGTAGAAATGTCTCTCTAGCGTCTGTGAATCTACTTAGCGTATCGATAGTCTCTGGTTTTCAGCTTTTGGTGTCTATTTAAAGGTGGAATACGTCCCACCTACAAAAGCGACACGTGAGGCAGAATCATTTCTGTTTGGATATACCCGGGATTATTATTGGCTGCCCCTCACGTGGATTCAAGCCGGAGGCAGCGTAAGCAGCGGTCACTTCTCTGTCGGCTGGATAAAGGGAGGTCAAAGTTGACTTGTTTCGCGTCATACTGACCTCTTGACCGAAACATCTGTGCATGCACCTGAGGTCCCGTAAACTGAGTATAGAACTGGGCCTTGGCCCTTATGGGCTGTTGCACTGAGTTTAGTTCAGTTCAAAGGTTGACTTGCCTTAGAAATAGAAGACGGTGTGTTCGGTGTCGGATAATTTCAACCGAAATTCCATGTCCGTCGAGACGTCACTAGTTCCCTAACCGGAAATGAGTCCTTTGGTAGAGACCACAGCAACATTTTAAGATGTCGCAGTACAGAATCATAACAGAGTGGACCAGATGTAGATTTAGCAGATGTACTGAAGAAAATTTCATTGTTTTGGATAATTCTACAGTGGCAGTAGTACACGAGCTGTCATGGTCACCATTGGCAATCACCCCCCCCCCTGGACCAATGGATAATTTTTTGCATAGAAATTACGCCTCGTCCTTTAGTCCCCCTTTTTTTTAGGTATACCCCCCCCGTATGTCAGGGAGTTCAAGCCTAGTACCGTAAAAATTCTCGTGCAGCACTGTGTGGGCCGTGACATTAAATTTTCGAGGCTATAATCTTCCAGTTGGTGGTGTAAAGTTGGGAGGAATTGCGAACTCATGTTCCCTCCCCGTCACTTGACGGTAGTCCCAAAAAGGGGAGGTCCCTTTGTCAATAACTCGGGATAGCTTTAAAAGGGACGTTAGAAACACTCAAAAAAGGTATTTACATCAATCAATAAATTTTGGGGCCCCGTTCCGAGTGGTTAGTGCATCGGCTTCCCCGACGGAGGGTTCAAACCCCCGGGCAAGGTTGACTCACCTTTCATCCTTCAGTGGGTCGATAAAATGGTACAAGCTTGCGGAAACTTAAACTGGGGGTTTTAGTCACCGACACCTGACCGGAACATCTGCTCATGCACCTCGGGGCCCAAGGTCGCGTATACTGAGTTGGGCACAGTTGACCTTGGCCCGAATGAGCTGTCGCGCCACTGAGTTAAGTTAATAAATATTTTTTTCCAAACTAAAATTTTAAAAAAATAACTTTAAAATAATAAGGAAATATTTTATAAAAAAATACACTCAAATTATAAAATAGTTACAAAAGAGGGGAACATATGAAAAACAATCAGTATTTTAATTCCACTCGCGTTATAAGAATCACAATTCTGAAAAAGTTTTAAATAAATGTTAAAATTGGCAAACACACATAACCAAAATTAAAGGGACCGTATACTATTTAATTATGTTAAATTATCGATTTACTTATCAGTAGAATTTATCAACGGAACAAAAAAATATGAACCATTTGCCTGAAAGTAGAAAAAAAGTATTGTTTATTAACGTGGCACTCGAAGCAACACGGAGCTCGTACCTCTGAGCCTCTGTCAAGTGACGAGGACAATATCTGCGCAGTACACCACTTTTCAAACTTCCACACTGCGCCATGTGAGGACTTTGACCCTTGACAAATTTAACATGCATCAGCCCTTCTACGCGAGAGGTCTCGCGTTCTGAGCGTTTTTGAGATTGATCATTGATTTTTTTTATTTACATCGCACTGTAGAGCAACCCAAAGACCATACACGATCAAACGACGAGGACGACACCCGAGATGGCAACCCCTCACCAAACTACCACACACCACGCTGTATTTCTTGTCAATGCAGGGTTAGAATGTTAAAACAAGAATTGATTGATGCAAACTGCAAAATTTCAACTTTAGATTTAATGCAAAATAAGTATACTATTGTATGTATGGATTATTTATGTGCTTTTGCTCATTTCGTATTTTAAAACTGCGCGTAAAATTGTGTGGTATTTTTAAAACTGAATCATCAAAGCAATAGATTATAGTTTTAAAAAAACTAAAATACACGATTTTATAGTTAATTGAACTACAAAGCAAAAAAGAAAAACTGGTCAATTGTTTATGTTGAAGAAAGAAATTTCTGACGCATCCTCTTTTTCACATAAAGAACACTTATTTTGTTTGTTGTATATGTATTAACCATGAGCGTTTTCGCTTTCGGTTTGATTAGTCGCCAAATCTAGAATTAGTAGCTAAATCTAGAATTAATCGCCAAACCTGGAAATGGGAAATCGTCAATCTTGATGATCCTGATCAATGGACAATGGAACAAAATTTTTAAATTATTGTATTGTCATTGTGGTCCTGACAACTAAGAGCAAAATTCGAATTCACTTAACTTTTAAAAAGGGTAAAACGATTTCCCCCCTGGATTGTTATAAGGTGAAGCTATAAAAGGTCGTTAAAAAGCCCTAAACGAGTTAAAATCAAACTCTTCACAAGTTGATTGTGTTGGCGTAAAATTTATACAAACGTTCTAGTTTTGGATGAATTTATATATAGTTCGAATTATTAATTTTGAAAATCGTTTGGTATCCACAATCCCTGAATAATCCTAGAATCAAATTGACGTTTAACTCGTTTTTTTTTGGGGGGATCCCTCCCCATCTCTTTTTCGAAGGATTTTTGACTATCTCCCCTCCTCCTTCAAAGAATGTCTGAAAAATATTCAGTCTGGCAAGAAGCACCCCTTTTCGTAACACCATCTGACGAAACCGCGCTCGGCTTCACCATTCTAAATCCCAATTACTTCCAAAAACGCATGCTTCTTTTCTCAGAAGACCCTTGACAGTTCTTCTAGACTAAAAGAATTCTTTTTTCTTTCTCCAATGATCGATATTGGATTCGATGTACTGTCTTTTACCGAGCATTTCTATTCTTTTTCTCTTTATTTCTTTTTCTTTCCAGGGCGGGCGTTACGAGTTGACATTCGTCAGCGAACTTCGGTTTTATTCTTTCGCGATCAAAATGGAAAGTTACCGAGGGGGCAAGAGGGAGGTTCAGCCCCCTCTGCCGAAAAGTCAACGATGCATGAATATTCCGGCATCGATCCAAACATGTCGCTTTTAAAAGTTGCATTTGTAAGATTTCGTTCTCACGTCAGTATTAAATGGAAAACTCTACATACACAGATAATCGAAACAAAAGAAAATGTTCAAGAGGAAAAAAAAACTAGATTTTGGAGCTGAAAGGACTTATAAACTTGACTCATCCGTAAACTTAAAAGTCATGTAAAAGGGATTTGGAATGTGTCGAAAGACCGAGTAGAAAAAATTCCGCGGAATTGGAAAAAAATATTTAAAGAAAGAAGTTATATTTATATAAGGAGAGAGAGAGAGAGAAAAGGTAATTATCACACACAAAAAAAAAAAAAAAATTAAAATTTTCTAATTTTTACAAGCACAAATTAAAAAAGAATTTTTTTAAAAAATGCCTTAAAACTAAGAAACACAACTAAAAAATTATTATCAATGTAAGAGAGAACTTCTTTAACATAGTTACCAATTAAATCTGTATTACTTGCACATTTACGAATGGCAACAGACATGTTTCATTATTGTTTATCAACGTTGCTCTCTGAAGCAACATGAGCACTACTGGTGACATACTGAGTAGTTTTGAGTACGGTCAACTGAAGAGGACGACATCTAAGCTAGCACCATTCAAACTTCCACGCCACGCCAAAGTGAGGGCTATGAGTCTCAACAGATTTAGCGTGCGTCAGACTCTTTACACGGCGGGTCTTTAGTGGCCTCGGGACACTGAGTTCTTGACCACAACCACTAGCTTACCGCGGCCACATTTAGAAATGGTGCGCCGCACTGTTCAGCTACACGAGGACTTTTGGCGATGGACCTCGTGAACCCTGGTCAAGTGACAAGGACGACACCTGAGCTGGCATCCCGTCTCCTAACTTCCACACCTCACCAATGGAAGGACGTTTGAGCCTCGACAGATTTAACGTGCAACGGCCAACTCTGCAATGCGGCTCTTCAGCGGTACTAGGCTCGAACTCATGACACGCCAGCCACGAATCCGTTACCTTGACCACTAGGCTACCACGACCACACACACTGGGTCAGAATATTATTTTAATACTTAAAACTAGTTTCTTGCGCAAAAATAACATTGCAGCTGGTCACACTAAAAATTATATATTAGTTGGATTCATTCACACAAAATTCATTTAGTACAAATAACTACATGTAGAATTATTATCTTAAGACAGCGTGAAAAATGTTTTAATGAAACTAGTTTTTATACAAAAAATAATCTTTAAAAATTCCTCACGGCTAGAAAAGAATTTAAGCTTACACGCGCGGGAATCTTTTACTTTCACTTGGAGGCATGCCAATGTTTTTAATGCATCTCTCATAATAAGACTGTCGTGTTTATTTTCATCTTTATGTAATTGGATAAGCCCTCTGAAGCATTCCCTTTCACGCTAAAAAGATTACCAATGATTTTTCTGGATAGAAAGAAAATCATCTATTTATGAAACTCATCTCGGAATACGGCAGTTCTTAACAAAACTAAGTAATTACTTTTCTGAGAAATATATTTGAATATTGTTTCACATTTTTTTCAGGGCCATGGTAGGGTCGTCGACTCGCAGTCGCCTCTTTTTTGTCCAGTCAAGGGTTCTAGGCTTAGTGTCGCAAAGGATTCAACCTATAAAGCAGCATTTCTCAAACTGTGGGGCTCGCTCCCTTAGGGGGGGCGAGCATATTAAAAAGTCGTAAACAAGTCAAAAACAAAAGATTATTTAAAAAATTATTAATTTACTGTAAGTAACAAACAAAATACATTCTGACATAATTAAAAATAAAATACACATTTACACTAATGCAATAAATACACTTATAAATATATCAGTCTATATACAATGTATTTTACATTTAATTAAACAATGCTAAGTTAAGAACAAGTTTGATAATTACCAGCGACCTTATGGGTTTGTATTAAAACTTATCTTGATAATTTGTACGGTTTATAATTAATCCCTTAATTGCCGAATAAAAGTTACGCAATTCGCTCCCCAATGCCACCGTTTTCCACGTAGATGCTCATATGTGACGTTTTTTTGGGGGGTGGGGGTGGAGAAAAAAGATAAATAAGCAAATCCCCTGAAATAAGATCCTTCGCAAACACTGTCAAGGTTCTTTTATTGCATTCCAAAATCTTCGGAATAATTTTACTGACAGGAGTGCACAGAAAAGATAGTTTTTCGGAAAGACGTATATATATACGTCCAGAAAATTAATACTTTTTCTGAGCGAGACATTTATATACGCCATTGGCGCTTAAGAGGCTAAAGTCGTATTGCAACTTTAGTGTTAAACTATAGTATTATTGAATTCTCAATACATTGTTATTGTATGGGGAGGGCACAATGAAACATATGATTGAATATTGGGTCGCAAATATTGAAAGTTTGAGAAGCACTGCTGTTGAGGGATCGACGTGCATTAAATCTGTCGACGGTTGAAGTCCTCACGTTGACGCGATGTGCCAGCTGAGGTGTCAACCTCGTCATTTGAGCTGGCAACATAATTACGTGACCATGGTTTAAAATTAAGGGACTCGTCGCCCATAGCCCTTAATTGTACTATTTCATATTTGTTGTCTGTCAAAAAATTTTAATTGGCAGTTAAACGTGCCTCAAAATCTCCATTTTGTAATGGTGGGGATTTTAATAAGGTGTCATCTAGAATTCTGATCAAGTGAGTAAGTTTTTATTAACGTCGCACTATAAACAAACGCAAGAGCTATTGGTGACGGACCGCGTATTTTTGACCATGATAAAGTAACGAGGACGACGCAATAGCTGGCATCTCCTCCGCCAACTTCCATATCACACCAACGGGAACATGTCTCAGTCTCGACATATTTGACGCACATCGGCCCTGTGATGTTTCCGCGTCACACGGCTGAAAAATCGGCTTCTTTTTATGGATAGAATAACAGAGTTTCTTTACACGTTCACCTCTGATTATTGTGGAGTCCTGTCATCTGACATCACCCCGGCAACCTATGACCGTGATTGAGTGAATATTAACGTCACACTGTTAAGCTACACGAGGGCTTTTGGTGACGTAACTCATGATTTTGAACCATGGTCAAGTGACGAGGACTTGGCTGGAACCCCTCTCCTAACTACCTCACCATACCACATCATCGGGAGGGTGTTTGAACTCTCTACAGAGATTTAATGTGTATCACTCCCCTTCACGGCGGGCCTTCAGTGGTACTGGGCTCGAACTCATAACACGCCTGTCACGAGTTGGTTACTTTGACCACTAAGTTACCGCAGTCACCCATTGTTCTATTGAATGGACTTCTTCAGAAGTCTATCATTAAACAACAAATATTATGCAAAATTAATTCTCGTAAATAACAGAAATGTAAATTAAAATCAATATTTTAATTAGTGCATATTATTACTCGAATGTTCTTTTCAGTTGTGAAATTGTAGACGGTTAACATAATATTCATGCTGCATAATTAACAATTGCCTTAGAATTTTGTATAATAAGCCTATTTTGATAATAATAAATTGCGCGTGATAAACTGTTTTATTTCAAGCAAATATTTATAAATTACATAGGTCGAAATAAATGCCGCCAGTCAAAATAACGATCATCATTCTGCAAAGAGATGTTAAAATATTTCCTTTCGAGTTTCAAAAAACATTTGGAAAATTATTTTTTGGAATCTTATTAAATTGAACTTTAATTACCTAAATCTTTTTAAAAGAAAATATTTAAGATTTTTTCGGAGGGTTAAAGCATTTACATTTATTTGTTCTTTTCCTATCTTCAATATTTGGTTTTCAGAAAATATCTATAAATATAAGTAATCAAATTTTTCGCGAGAAACATTTACAAAGCAAAGAACGTTTTTCCCAAACACACATGAAATTTTATCGATTATTTCTTTTTTCCCCACTCGCACATTTCACATATAAAATTTTTTACTTAATAATACTTCCTGGAATGTCAACTTTTTAAAGGTAAATTCAGTTTTCTGAAGAAGTTCCATACAATGTGCATTGGTTGTTTTTTTCCTGTTAAAATATTTAATATTAAACATGAAAAAATAAATTTCTAAGTTTGCGTGTATTTTGCAACGTGTGTTACACTCGAAAAGGTTGACTTCGCTAACCTGTAGGGTAGGGATGGCGATCCGAGATCGATTAATCGAAAAATTGATTTCTTGGGCCAGAAAAAATCGATTTTTTAAATCGATATGTAACAATGAATCGATTCAGGGAATTGATATTTCATCCTAGAAAATAGGCATTCGATTTTTTTCCGTTTTGGTAAAAACCATAAGAAACGAAGAATTTAAACACTATTTATCGCAGGCAGTTGGCACCAAATAGATCCAACTTTACTGGCAAGAAAAAAAAAAAAAACACTATTTATCATCACGTTCACCAATAGCCACATGTATATGAGTATCGGGGGATCATCTGTTCCTCGTGAGCCCCTTTTTTTTCCGATTGCCGGCAAATCGAAGTGATGAGCGGAACCGCGGATCCCAGTAGCCCTTGACAAGTTGTTTTTAAAAGTTCGATATCAAGCATTGGGAACTATAAGCATATTATCTATTTTCTAAATTTTTAATTAACAAATACATTTAGAAAATAAATGTCTTTTTTACCAACTTTGAATAGTAATAAAATAATTGCAATTGTCGAATTCCTTGAACTAAAAAAATCTCTGATTTTACTGATAAGAGATCGCTTACGAGTATTATGATGCTTTTTTCTTGTTTTTCATAAAATGAATTTATATTTACATTTTAAATACAGACTTGGAGAAAAAATTGATTTTTTAGAAATCGATCTTTTAGTTCTCGATTTTTTTGTGAATCGATTCATCAGGGTTCGATTCGGAATCGATTTAAAAATCGATCCTTTTCGGAAAGAATCGCCATCCTTACTGTAGGGAGTGAGAGTTATATTAACATCACACAAAAAGCAACACGACGGCTGTTGGCAACGGACCTCGGGATTTTAAACTTCAAGCAAGTCACGAGGATGACCAGCCTCTCCGAACTTCCACACCCCACCAACGGGAGGACGTTTGAGCCTCAACAGATTTAACGTGCAGCTCTACACGGCGGAACTTCAACGCCACAGACTCGAACTCAAGACATGACAGTCACGAGTCCGTGACCTTGACCACTAGACGGTTACCATGGTTGCGGTATCCTATAACTCATTTCTATTGATTCATTTTTTTCTGGAATAAAACATTTCACACATCGCGTTTCCTGAGCTATAACATTAGAATTTCCATTTTGCATGTTCAATGGAAAAATTGCTTATTTATTAAATGTTTTCAAATTTGAAAGAAACGCGGGTGAAACGAAACGACGTGTCGCCGGTTCGAGTCCTGATGACACTGAAGTCTCATCGAGTAGAAAGGACTGGTGTACGTTAAATTTGTCGTAACTCAAATTCCTGTGGTACTTTGCAAAATTGCGGTACTTTGGAAAGGGGATGCCAAAGGTGTCATCCTCGTCACTTTACCATTATACGAGGTCTGTCATCAATAGGCCGACTGTTGCTTAAAACTGCATTCGCACTAAGGCAGCCAGTGTCGAGCGTTGAGTGTCTAGCCAATCAGAGACTTCATCTCGGGCGAAATGAAATTTCTGATTGGCTAGACGTTCGGTGTGAATGCGGCTTAATAGTGTGACGTTATATTTTTTTCAGCTACGCGAGGGCTTTTGGCAACGGACCTCGTCATTTTGAACCATGGTCAAGTGACGAGGACGACACCTGAGCTGGCACCCTCTCTCAACTTCCACACCAATGAAAGGAGGTTCGAGCCTCGACAGATTTTACGTGAATCGTCCCCATCTGCACGGTGGTTCCTCAGCAGAACTAGGCTCGAACTCATGACACGACGTACATGAGTTCATTTCCTTGACCACTAGGCTACCGCGGCCCCATCTCGAGCAAAGAGCGAGTGTTCATTTATGTCACACTATAAAGAAACACAAGGGCTATTGACGACCGACCTCCAAATTTTGAATGAACAGTCAAGAGACGAAGACGACACCTAAACTGGTACCTGCTTTCTAAACTTCCACATCTCACCAATGAGCCTCGACATATTTAAAGAGCACAAGCCCTGTACACGGGGAGTCTTTCGCTGCTCTAGGATTCGAACTCATGACGTTCTGTTCACGAGGCTACCGCAGCCACTTTATTTCGAGCAGAAAAAAGCAATCGAAATATTTCATGTATTTTTATAGTTTTTATATTTTTAAAAAAATAATTAAACAAGATATAAAAAAAATACTTTTTTAAATAAAAAAATAAGCAGGAATGAATTTTCAACAATATAATATGTAAAAATGTACAAATATTCCGATTTTTTTCCATCCGATATATAAAAAAACTACATTTCTGTTATTTGAAATCTGGATATTTATTTAGTTTGACAGAGACGGATAACACACATGCAAAGAGAAAAAAATTATTTTTAACAGCAATAAAACTTGGAGGAATATATTTATTCTTAAAAAAAAGCGAGTAAATGCATGAGAAAAATATCGTTGAGAATATATTCTTCTTGAAAATAAAAATGCACATACATCAGTCTTATGGCATTTTTTTTCAAAATAAAAAGGAAAGGTTTTTTTTTCTAAGAAAATAACTTCATATGTGTTTTCATGTTTTGTTCACATTTGCAGGGATGTGTTTTCTTTAAAATCCGAAAGTAATTTTACGGTATATGGATCGATTTTTAAAGTAAACGTTTTTCTTCGTTGCCATCAGATGTTTGAAATAGAAGTAATAATAAAAAAAAACTATCTATCGACTTAACGTTAGTAAATAAATAATGTTTTCTTTTCTATCTTATTTTCGTAGAATCGGAAGGAAATAATTTCTTATTATTCATTTGTTTTGTTTTAATATCTGTCACTACTAGCAAAGCTTATGAATTCCTATTGAAAAGCTATGAAAATATTTTGTGCAGAAGGAAAATTCTAGCCGTTTTTCACAACAATAATAAATATATTTTCTATACTTTCAGAAGAGATCATATAGATGGGTTGCTGTTGTAAAGTTTTTCTTTTCAAAGTTTGTATTCGCGTATTTAAATTCAGTATCCAAGATGTTTCTGGAAAGATTTTATGCCCTTAACAAACTAGTTATCTGTAACATTTTTCTTCTTGAATTGTCACCAGTGACCCTGATACAGATTAAGCATGAGTGAAAAAAATCCTCGAACCAACCGAATGGAATGCAAAACAAATTTCAATACAGTAGAACTTCGTTTATCTGAATCAATTGGGACCGGACACCGTTCGGATACGCGATTGTTCAGATAACCGAAAACCGAATGCGATCCATGCAGTATATGGAACCGGACACTATACGAATATTGAAAATCATCGCATGCGCGAAACGTGCTTGAGGAAAAAGCAAAACAGGTGCAAAATGTTGCAGTTTTACCTTTATTGTGGAAAATAATCTTATTTTTCGCTGTACCGTTGTACACCTTCGTTTTTTCGCTGCAAGGTCTCCGATTCTTTTGAGCAGCAGTAGTTGAGTAGGACAGCACTCTGTTGTCCGTACCACTCCATAGCTATCTCTAACGCAAAAAAACGCGTCAGCATTTGATGAACCCTTGCTACTTTCGTTGTTGTTGTCCTCGTCTTCATCCGTTTCATCGTTGACAGGGTCGGATTCTTCTTGCACGGAAGTCATAATCTCGTCATCATTTAACATTTGAAATCCACAGCTCTGCATCGCATGCCATCCAGGTTTCTACATCTTCATCGCATTCTCGAAATCCTTGGGATCGATTGGCCAAAGTCGATAATCTTCTTCCTGTGGTCGTCTTTGGTCTTTTTCGCCTTCTAAATCTGGCCACAGTTTATTCCATGCATTTTTCAGGCTCTGTCTTTCGAGTGAATCCCACGCTTCGGCTAACATGTAGCAGGCGTCCTTCATATTGAGCTTTTCAGCAAAAGCAGCAACACTAAAATTCCCCAAATATCCCTGACCTTGGAATTTAGCGTCTATTTCGGCCTCACGCGAAACAACTGTTGAGCATTGTACTGTTCGAAAACGTATTCATATACATGCAGTTGACAAAATAGCTCCAGTCCGGATATTTGACACTCCGTATAATAAACGTTCGGATAAACGACGCGCGTTCTACTGCATATCAATTTAAACAGATCATTTTTTAAAAACTTTTTTTTTTTTTTCATTTTGCATAGGAATAAAATTATGAACCGAAAATGTTGTGCAAGATTTTTTTATTTTTTTAATCAAATGGGCTGAATTTTGGCAGCTTTGCTTTCGAAGACACAACAAGTCTCTTCAATTGTGAGAGCCATTTTATTAATGTCACCATCTATATAGTGGCGGCTCTCGCCACCAAATTTTTGACGCTTGAACTTATTTAGTTTATCATCAGATGATAAATACTGCTGTGATTTAATTTTGCCGAAGGTACCAGAGCCCAATTGATACTCAAGGGATTTTTTACATGTCACATAATCATATGAAATGCGTGCCTGCGATATTCGCATCCAGAAAATCTATGGACTCCAGCCGGGATTGAGGGAGTGAATATTAACGTCGCCTATTTAGCTACTCGAGGACTTCTACCGACGGACCACACCATTTTGAACCAGGGTGAAGTGACGAGGACGACACCTGAGCTGGCACCCCCTTTCTTAGCTTCCACACCTCACCACGAAAGGATGTTTGAGCATCGACTTATTTAATATGCATCAGCCCCCTCTACACGGCATTGTCTTCAGCGATACTAAACTCGAACTCGTGACGGGTCCGTGATCTTGACCACTACCGCATAACTTTTGCTCTAGAAATTCAATAAATAAAAACGGTAAACACTACATTAAGTGACCTCTCATCTGAGTGATATTTGATTATTGATTGATGTTGCTTTTTGAAGCTGCATGAAGTTGATGGCACCCTAAATTGATTCAACACTCTGGCACACTCTAAATTGGTACTTGATAACCGTTGGGATGAAATTAACAAGAGCACACACACAAAACGTTATTTGGCAAACACTAAGTTTCTTAATTTGTGATCCAAATATAACGATCTTTTTTCTTGAATTTCAATACCTGGGATAAATACAAAAAATCCTGGAGAATTTTTAAAAAAAGAAAAAAATAGTGCGAAATCCTGCGAGTGAGTAACAAAACGAACTTGAACAGTTTTTCTTGAGAAGAGAAAGCGCAAGCAATGACATCAAGGACGCGGGAAAATGACATATTTGTCCCTGTTTGTTCCCGGTGCCCTCGAGGTTTCGCTCAAGGTCATTTGCGACCGAAAGATTTTTCTTAAATAACAGCGTCTCTTCTGATGCCGTTTCACTCTAATCGGGTACCTTCTTTTGGCACTTCGATTTTTTTTTCATTTGTTTGCTATGCAAAGCTTGATTTTGCGAAGCGCTTCGTCTACACGACTTTAATTCTCTTATCACGAAGGAGGATATTATCAACGTTTTGAAAGAATATTTATGAGTTTCTAGACATTTATAGCTCGTATGTATACCCAGATGACCAGTAATAGCCACAAACAGGGCTTAAGACATTCTTTTAAAGTTAGCGGTCTTGTAATTTCGAACCATGTTTAAATGACAAGATCGACGCCAAGCTGGCCCCTCTCTTTCAATTATCCACGCGAGAGTGAGGACTTAGATTCTTGAAAGATTTAGTGCATCAGCCTGGCTGCACAATAGATCTTTGAAATGCAGTTATTCTTCCAGATAGGCTGCCCCATGGGGCCGCAATCGTACATTTGAGGGTTCGAAACCTGGTACTGCAAAAGACGAGCCGTGCAGAGGGGCTGATTTACGTTAAATCCTTGGTGTCTCAAAGTACTCTCGTTGGAGTGGTGTAGAAATTTGGAGAGTGGGTTGCCAGCTCGGGTGTCATCCTCGCCACTTCCATGGTTTAAAATTATGAGGTATGTAGCGAATAACCCTGCTTTGCTTATGAATCAGACAATGATATGGTAGCCGTGGTAGCCGATTTGTCATAGTCATGAACTTATGGCATGACATGTTCCTTACCAAAGAACTCCGAACAAATGAATGCATTCATCTCAAGGTCGTCTTTCTAGCGAAATAATTCCAATGTCAAAAATCCCTGCCCAACATCAAAACTATTAAAAAGCGCCATTGTCCGTTTCCTTTGGTAAAAAGGTGAACCATTTTTCATAATATTTTTCATTTTACAACAAGCAAGGACGCTCACATTTCAGTTCATCAGCAATCCACTTTGTAATATGTTTTAGATTATGACAGTTATTGTCATTGTTTTTTGCATTGGGAAAACAATCGTGCAATAATTTTTCATTCCGTCTACTTTTTCACAATCATTTTTAAGTTCAAAAAATTGCAAAACGGATGTCTTCAGGAGAGGAAGAACGGAAATATATTGCGCATCAGGTATATCAACGAATAAAATTCTACCGAAATAAAATAGTTTTATTAACGTCTCATTCAAACTGTTATATCTGCTTGTTAAAAAACCAAAAAAAAGAATATCAAAAATATTTTTTGACCCTTAAATTATTCAAAAACAAGTAATATAAAAAATATTTTTATAAGTTACAATTCCTACTTAGATCAACAAGGAAAAACTTTATTTTAGGTGTACTTTTTATTAAATAGTTACAATTAATATATATATAAATACGTATATACATAGGACAGAATCACAACATTAAGTGGTAATAAATTTTGATTAACTATCATTAAAGTATCGTATTGTGTGTCTTCCAAAACACAAAATCGTGTCCATAAAATTTCAGTTCAACTGAATGCTTTAACACGTGAGAAAAAAACCTTTCCAAGTTTTGACACAAGTCGCCAAAAATGTTGCCAACGAGGCTGTGTATTTGCAATTCTTTAAATAATTAGTTTGATTCAATTAATTTTTATTAATTATAATTAAATTATACTATATTGTCATTCAAAATAATTATGTATATAAAATTTCAGCTCAATGGAGCGCTTTAAAATGTATTTTATTAACCATTGAAAATTCCACCAAGATAAATATATAGAGAGTGTGAGCGAATAGTTGGAATTGTGAATAACAAATTTAAAAATAATAATTGCATACGAAAAAAAAAAATTGTATACGGGAATTGTATGCTGAATTGCAGTGATGTCTTAAGGCATGGGCCAGAGCCTCGCTTCTTTCTAGACTCAATCTTAATAAGATCATGATTTGGATATATTTTTGGTCAAATATTATTCCCGTACATATTCTCTGAAAAATAGCGAATTTCGAACTGCATGTCAACTGGAAAAAAGTGGTAAGACTATTATTATGTGATGATTGTTGTCCATGTCGGGGCTGCGGTAGCCCAGTGGTCAATGTATCGGATCATGGCAGGCATGTCATGAGTTCGAGCCCAGTACCACTAAAGACCCGCCGTGTGAAACCGATGCTCGAAATCTGTAAAAGCTCAAACCCTCCTGTTGGTGGGGGCGGTGTTGGGGAGAGGGGGGGGCCCCCGGGGTGTCGTCCCGCACTTGATCATGATTCAAAAGCGGGTCCGTCACCGAAAGCCCTCTGTAGTTAAATGCGACGTTAATATTCTGTCATCCCTTCCAGGTCTAGGCCTATACTTTAAGCAATATTCAACTCATTAATTAGAATGCGGCATCGGTAAGCTGGGTTTGTGAATATAAAATTTTTTGAAATTTTAAAATTTAAAAGGGGTTTATCCATTTTTTACGACAAAAAAGAGGAGAGAAATTTTAAAAAAAACGCCGATATTATTTCATGGGTGGAAAACTTGAAAAAATGTAAATTTTTTCAAAAACCCTATTTGAGCCTCTGAAAGGGGTCGAGCTAAAACGGAAAAAATTTTATTATTAATAGAAGTTTTTTTCAAAGGGGGAAATTTTTAAAAAGGGGTATTCTAGTAATTTTTGCGAAATAGTGTATTTAAAAAATTTTTTTGTCAAAAATGCCCTTTTTAAAACTTTTTATACATGTATTCTAATCTGGACACTAAATATCAGGAAATTATCCATTTAGGGCCCTTTTAAAATCATGGTTCCGAACGTAGTCGGATACCTTAACAAAAGAGAGGCAAACACGTTCAAGATTTAATTTTCCGGGCCAGTACGTTCAAGTTAAAGGGGGATACCACCCACACGAGATAAAGAGATTCTTAGGATTCAAGCAATTCGCTTACTCAGGAACGGTAAGAAAGGGGGGGTTTATTTAAACCGGAACAGTGTTTATTGAGATTAGGATTACCCGGTAAAGTTAAACATAGTGGTCAGTATGATTAATTGGAATATTTTTGTGCCCCTCGCCACAGATTCCCTTGGTTTAAATATAAATACTATAATTGTGTGTGTGTATTGTGTTTAAATTAAAATCTTTAAAAAGAGATATTAAGATTTGGAACGTCTGGGTTTTTCATTCACTCCCCACACCCTAGGTCGCGAAGATAATGTGAAGTAGGGCAACCCCCCCGGCTAATGCCAAAATTTGTGGTGTACGTTGACCGGGTTTGGTGAAAAATGCACGCAAACGAGCTTAGCAGCACCTAATTCTACGTCTCGAGTCAAGACGTTTGGGGCCGGGGAGATGGACCCCTGACAGGGGGAATATACCCACCCCGTTACAGACGGATTCTTGAAAAATAAACATAAGGGGTTACTCTAACATAATTCTGGTTACAAATGTGTAGCCAGTTTTAACGAAAAAATTTGAAATACATCTCGCCTTTTCCAACTTTTTATTTATGTGGTTGTTTTTCCAGCATTTGTAAAATTAAATCGAAAAAAAAAAAGAAAAAACAACTTTTGGGCAGGACCCCATCTCATTAAAATTAACACAACAGGGAA
Organism: Trichonephila inaurata madagascariensis; assembly: GCA_019973955.1. Lineage (NCBI taxonomy): Eukaryota > Metazoa > Arthropoda > Arachnida > Araneae > Nephilidae > Trichonephila > Trichonephila inaurata. The sequence continues at coordinate 82,991 of BMAV01021795.1, forward strand.
CCCAAATATGAATTGTATTCAAAAACATTTCATTTCTCCTAATCCAAAAAATTTATTTATAATATATAATTTTTTAATTTTTAATAAATAATTTTATTCCCTTTTTTTTATTTTTTGTATGTCACAAAAATATATAAAATTTTAATTGTTTTAAAATTATTTTTTGACGAACCACGAAAATTATAAAAACAATATTTAATTATAATTTAACTCCACCTGTTTTGATTTTAAAAAGAGAAAAGGCCAAGCGTTTTGGGCATTCCCTTAAAACCTTTTTTTTTTACCCCAAAAGCCTATCGCCTCCGCTTTTTTTTTCCTCACATTTAATATATTTTTTATTTTAATTTTAATTTAAAAAAATTCAAATTTTTCATAAAATAAAAAAAAAAAAAAGGGTAATTTTAATTTTTGATTCCGATAAAAAATTATTTCCCTTTTAAATTTTTTAGCGTTATTACACAAAAATTTTACAATATATTTTTAAAAAATTTTGCAGCGAGAATGGGAAAAAAAAAAAAAAAACCAAAAATTAAAAACTAAAAAAAATACGTTATCCATCCGAAAAACAAACCTCCTACAATCCAATAAAAATTTTTTTAAAATTAAATTTTTATATTTTAAAAAATTTTTTTCCTTCTTATTCTGGAGCTTTAAAAAAAAAAATAGCCCTAACTTTTATTAAAATTACATCCCAGATAGAAAATTAGAAGGGGAACTCATATGTCAAAAGTTTGGGGAGTGAGGGAGTGAATATTAACGTTACAATGTTCAACTACTCGAGGCCTTTTAGTGACGGTCCTCGTCATTTTGAACCATGGCCAAGTAACGAGGACGACATAAGCTGGCTCCCCTTCTCCTAATTTCCACACCAACAGGAGAATGTTTGAGCTCTCGACAGATTTAACGTGCATCGCCCCCTACACAACAGGTCCCACGACAACTGGGCAGGATTTGAATTGCTTGTATAGTTCGTTACAAAAACAATTTCAACGAACGTTTCGGATCGCAAATGTACTTACACTCTTTAGGTGAAACAAGGAATCGAACGCACAGCCTACATTATCACGAATTTCTCCATTCATAGCAACATTTTATAAATTTATTTGAACTCAGATGGTAATTTTAGGCTTAAAAAGACTCAAAATTTTTTTTAAAATATGAAAAGAAATTGCCTGGAGATAAAGGTAAAAACACTTAGTTGAATTTGAGAACATGAGTTTGAAAAAAAAATAAATAAATGGGGTTCTTTTTGGTAAAATGTACGATTTGAGATTTCGTTTGTTATCATTTGATCTGGCTAAGTACTTTTTGCTTTTAGATTCATTCAGTGGAAATTTAGTCTGGATCACTTCCAAAATAAATTATTCAAGAGTACTTCAACCCTCCTTGCTTTTAAAAACATACTAAACGAATTGTAAAACACACTAGATTAGTTTTATTTTATAAATGAATAAGGGAAATTGATAAAAAGATGGATCAAACTTATTATACCCCTTCCTTGCTCAATTTATTTTTTTTTAAAAAGTTTCATGAAATACTAATTTACAAGAAAACACACACGAAAGAATTTCTCGAAAATAATCCCAAATTTCTGTTTTTCAAATAAATGAAAAGGGCAAGTTATAAGAGATAAGAAATATTCAGATTTAGGAGGATGAATTGTAATTTTATTACAGCAAATGATATTGTGGTAAATTGGGTGGAGGAAAAGCAGCCGATGATTCCAATTATTTGGATAATAACGGATTTATTAATGGACAAAGAGAAACATATGACTACACAGAAATATTATAACAGATTATTTACAATAATGCAAATCGCACTCATTATAATCAAGTTTTACAACATTCCAGAAACGGCTGTGTAAACAGTTCCATTAGCAATAATTCAGGAAGTCTTTCTTGTCGCAAACAATTGAACTTTTCTGAAATGACTCCACTTTTTTTTCCTCAAAGGTCCTTCATACAGCATCAGGAAATTTCCAGAAAGATCAATCCCAAAGACTTTTCGATGGTTCCTTGGCAATTACAGAATTGTCACCTAGAGTGATAAAGTTGCCAATCTCGAAGCCTGGTCATATCGTCTAAGGTGCCAATGCATAATATTTTTCGAATTTTTAAAAAAGTTTTTAAAAGAATGTAGTTATAACTTTGGTAGAAAATAAAAGAATTCATGTGATATTCAGTATTTATTTCGCAAAAGTTGTTTGACGACTTTTGGCAACATACAGTATGTCCCAAAAATCTGCATATATCAATAAAATTTTCGAATTCAACATCAGGCATGAATAGCTTACCTGACAATAGATGAGAAGTAATTGTTTTCAGTTAGATAAATCACTTTTTTTAAAGGAAACTCGAAATTAAAAAGTATCTCCCTCTAAGTAACACATTGAACTTTATCATTCACCACACTGATATGCAAAAAAAGAACATATGTATAACTTAATCGCCAATAGTAATGCCAAGTTTTTTCTTTCTGATCTGTGTGTGTGTGTAATTTCTCTATTGCGTTCGAAAACGCATACCTTCGGGGTTTTTTTGAATAAAATTAAGTGGAACTGGAAAGTAGACAGAATTGCACAATATACATTTAAGGGATAACCTTACTCAAGTTCATGCAAAAGGAGCTTCGCCTGTAAAACTCATTTCCCCCCAGAAGGAGAGGACCACTACAGAGAAAACAACATACGTGGGTTTTCAATATAGTGCTGAATTATGTTTAAACATATTATTCAATTGAACTGATGGTTTATTACAGGAGAGTAACAACATAACAAGGGGATATAATTTAGATACTTATTTTCTATAATTCAGTAAACATAAATTATAGAAGAAAAATATCAGAAATATTTATCCATGTTATGAAGATACTTTACAGTAATAAACCATCCGTTTTATTTGAAAACACGATAAAACTAAGGACTTTATCATTAATGTTTCAGAAGTGATTATTATTAAATATTCAGCATATTTGCTATTTTATTATTCAGTGAAGAGAGACTATAATACAGAAATATTTATGTGACAAAAATCTTTTAATGTAAAATCCAGAGGGATCCGAAATGTTAATAGAAAGTAAGTTAAAAAAAATGTGATAGCGTTTTCAGTTATCAATTTTGAAAAGTTCAAATTATATGTGCCAAAAACAGATCCTAGATCATTATTAACATAGTAACTATTTAACTAATAGTATTTTTATAAGGCTATTGAACACCACAAATCCAAAACTTAGTATAAATTATGAGCACATTGAATTAATATCTCTCTCTCATCATATTTAAAGGAACATATTTTTTCTTGTCATCTTTTAATTTTTGACCGATTGTTTCATTACTATCACACTAACGTTACTGGTGACATGATTTCGTAATTTTTAACCTCGGATGAACGTGAGCCCCGACCGGCACATGAGTTGAACCAGTCCCCTCCAAAATTACCACACCACGCCAATGGACTCTTGAGCCATGACAGATTTGACGTGCATCAGCTACACACTCAGTCTCTTCAATCGGCAATAGTTGAACTCCATGTCACGCCGAATCACGGGATTCATGATTGCTCGTAGGCACTGGGACTATGGTTCTCTTTAGAAAAAGCATCAGAAATTTCTGCGGGCATACGGGTTACAAGGAACCCTCATCCCTATCGTATCTGGCAAAAAAGACTCTGATGTGGAACTGTGTTTTACTGCTGGTGTGTGCAGCATGACTATTGGGTTCTCTTTCGAAAAAGCATCGAATTTCTGCCATTGGGTTAGCAAGATCCCTCAATCACAGTATTGCAAAAAGTCTGATGTGGAATGGACACATGGTTGTGTTAAGACTGTTGAAAGGGAAAATTAATAAAATACCCTTTTCCTCACTCTTAAAAAAAGAATCATTCTACATATTCTAATCCAGTGGTCTCCATGCCCTCGTCTGTGGATCAAATACTACTGCTCCGCACAAGAAACATTAAATTATTTCCCTTTTATTTACTGTGGTATATTTTTCTTGGATTTGGGCTACTTTTTATGAAAATCATTTTATACCCCTTGTTAAATCACTTTATACACATATTTGGTGTAGCTATGTTTTATTCTGAAGGTACGTTTATATATATATATAAATACAATTAAAATAAAATTATTAAAACAAAACAATCTAAAACATAAACAATCAACGTCCTCCCCCTCAGTGGGCCGCGGTAAAATTATCCAAAGTTGACCGGTCCGCGGTGATAAAAAGGTTGGGGAATGCTGTTCTAATCAACACAGTTGTCTAGATTTGAAGAAATTGTGTGTGACGAATTTTCAGAAACTTTCCGTAGTCCTTCATTTATTTACGATGGTAGGAAAAGGAATATGTATATTCAAGTTTTTGATAAAGTGCAAAATTATTCATTTCTTAGTCGATAAAAGTCTGAATTTTGAGCTTTGGAATTAAATCTCAAAACAAGAAACTGACTAAAAATTCGATGAGAAAAAAAAGCTATTAGTTAAAATTATTTCATCGATCTATCTCGACTCGTAGAAAGAAGCAACCTTAGAAAAAACGAAACGTGTTTTACACTAATAACACGGCGTAAAATAAAATCGCATGCCAGCTATGCGGAAGTAGTCATCGGAAAACATGAAATGCGGCGACCATGTGCTCTGTCACCAACTTTGAAGCAGTCGTGATTCACCGCTGGGAAACGTGAAATCTGGCTGCAGAAACAGCTGTTTATATACAAATCATAAAACGCATGTTTTACACTCTTCACTCGGTAAGAAAACCAAGTCGAACTGGAATGGTTCAGACTTCAGAGAAAAAATTATTTTTAGGGATTTCACAGCTTCATTTTTTTTAATGGATGTCATGGCGGAACATGCATTCAATAGTTCATTATCTGAAAACTTTGTATGTTGTACTCATTTATGGTTGTATTGCATCATACATTCTTAACGTAATGACATGTTAGTAATGTTATTACATAGCATAAGTAATAGTTATTATAGTAAAGGGGTAATTTTTTTTCCCAATGGATCTGCATTTTAGCAACTTTGTCTTTGCAGACACGGCAAGTCCCCAAATATAGGAGCTATTTCATGATGGCACCATGTAGTGGTGGCCTTGTATCTAAATTTGGAAGCTCGAATTAATTTTTTAATTCAAGCTCTCGTCAGATGCTAAATACTGCCGTGATTTAATTTTGCCGAAAATACCTGAGCCAAATTGATACTCAAGGGTTCTTTTACATGTCACATATTCATATGACATGAGTATCTACGATCTATCTATCTAAATCTTTCGACCCCAGCCAGGGTCGAGTGCGCAAGCTACTTCTAAGCCACCGAAGCCGAAGAGGTAATTTTTAAAGTAAGAAATTTATTAGCCACTAGAGGGATTTGTTTTAGTTTGTATACTTGGAGAAAAGCGTCGCAATCATCACGATATATCCGAAACTATTAGAAAGCAACGTGCTTAAAATTTGGGAAACATGTTTCTTTTGTTGAATCGAGTTCCGCTTAGAAAGATTTACCAAAACCGACTGTCAAAAAGGGGCTATGGCATAGGTTCCCTATCTTTTGAATTGCCCCCTTTTCTAGTGAATATTTCGATATCGCCCCCTTTCACTCCAGAGAAATAAGAGCGTACACAATATATGGTGAAAACATGAATTAAATTTTTAAAACAAATATTAGATTACTAATGGAACATATTTTTTAATTAATTTTTTTTTAAAAGCCTTGAATTATTTCTACTCGAAAATTTGAAATAGCTATTGCCACGAATATACAATTTTAAATACATACAATCAACATACGGTAACCAGTATTTAAGTTTGCTTTTGTTAAAAAAAACACGCTGTGATTATGTACTAAGTCTTTTTTTAGACTGTATTTCCTTAATCTGACCATGCTCCTCCATACCATCACAAACCCCTCTAACTTATTCTGGGACTTTAACTGCCCCCATGAAAGAGGGCTGCGGTAACCCAGTGGTTAAGGTATCGGATTCTGGCAGGCTAGTCATGAGTCCGAGTCCAGTACCACTAAAAACCCTCCGTGTAGGGAGCGATGCACGTTAAATCTGTCGAGAGCTCAAACGTCCTCCCGTTGGTGTGGTAGTTAGAAGAGGGGGTGCCAGCTCAGGTGTCGTCCTCGTCACTTGATCATGGTTCAAAAAGACGAGATCCGTCGCCGAAAGCCCTCGTGTAGCTGAACAGTGGGACGTTAATATTCTCTCACTCACACCCCCCTGAAAGCCTCAAACTTCCACGTTCAGAACCTATGGGCTAAAAGGCGCATAAATTTTTAAAAAATTCAGTTTTCGAACTATTAGATCAACACAGTTGAAATTCGGCAAGCACGTTTCCTTCGTCGAGTAGAAAATCGATAAAAATAGATTTTGCGAAAATCGAATGCGAAGTAAAAGATATTTATACTTCCCTTAAAGAAATACAAATTGTATGCTTTTTAAATCAAGAGGCTGACACTATAATAATATTTTTCAGTACGATAGAAAGCTTAATGCATATCAATTACTTAAATAAAAAACAGTATATAGTCACACACATCATGTGGAACCAATTGGAGTGAGAGGGAAATGAATAGTTACTGTGTACAAGTGCGTTACTCGACTATTTTAATTTAAAGTAATACAGTTGTTACATCAGGACTCGAGCCCCTAACTTGATAAATACAAAGTTGGTCACGAGTTCGGCCATGACCAGAGGCGTAACGGAGAACTTGGCGTCAGTAAGGCTTTGGGCTCCCTAGAATCCTTCCCCCACCCCCGATGCGGGGGTTGTAGGGGTGTACATTGCGCCACTGGCCATGACCACTCGGCTACCACTGCCCTATTAATGTCACTTTGTTCTGATTAATTTACGTCACATTTGGAGACAGACTACGCAATGAAGAGGATGGTGCCTGAGTTGGCACACCCTTCTCCAAACTTCCTCATCACTCCACGGGGCAGATTTAACTTACATCAACCTCTCTATATGGTAAATTCTCGATGGCAAAAGGTTTTTATCCCGCGACTCGAGAACGCCTGTCCACGAATTCGTTACCATCACATCCAGAATCAAAAGGAGTATCATTGGCTGCCTACTTCGTAATTTTTTTTTAAGCTACACCCCAAAAAACACCTCTGGCAAACTTTTCCCTCTCCAAATTTCCGTTCACTCTAACGTGAGAACTTTTTAGGCAAAAAAAAGCAGTATCTTCAATAATCCATCTTTTTCTTCCTACTTTACCCTAACGTATTTGGAATCGTCTGTCGCTAGTTGACGCAGAAGCAATAGAAGATTTGCCCTTCACCTTAAACTATTCGCAATAAACAGAGCCCTTTACTGCTAAAAGCATATTTTGTTTGCCTTGTCATTCATTTTGAATATATACCTTTGATGTAAATTTAATCCTTTTATTTAAATTCGCAGAGAGGGATTGCACAGCGAAGGAGCTGCCTGCAGTTCTTATTGAATCCGTTGAAAGTACTTGCATTTCGTAAACATGTTTACAGGACGGAAACGCATTTCGTCATTTCTCCTCTCATCCTTATCGATTTTCCACATCAGCCATTGTTGATCGCACACGAAGGTATTATTTAACATTTTTTTTAACAAAAGATAATGTTTAAAATTCATAAAGTGCAGCATGTTTCCCATCTGGATCGAATCGTGTGCAAGGGTTAGCACCAACAAAAGATGGTGGGGGGAGGAGGGTAGAGAAAAGCAGACTTTCATTCCAAAAACAGAACGTGTAAAAGAAACCAATTGCATTCCGGAATAAACACAATTTAAAAATTCCTCTAACTGGAAACCGCAACTCCGAAAACCTACCAATTGCATACGATATTCTCGTGAATAAATGAACGGTTGCCATAGAGATGTCGGAAAGCTCGTCGTCGCCATGGTAACCGAGCGGCCCCCGATCACAGTTCTGAAAAGAGGAGCAATGTTTACAATGGAATAAAATTACGTTTTAAGATGCTATTTGGCTGAAATTTTATAATGAAGCCTTTTAAAATTCAGCGATCGCCTCCAGTTCTGAGATGGGGAGTAGAAAGATGGGGGGGGGAAAGCAAATTCGTTTTGATAAAGAATAATTTAATTGCGTTTCGAATACTGGCGATAAATTTTTCTTCCTTCTTCCCCGCCGTATGGAAAATATTTTCCTACAGCGATTATAAATGTAAGACACGTCAACAGAATTCGATTATTAATAGTTAATGATTCAATTTTGCAAGGTCGTTTGAAGGTCATTGCTGCTCTGCCGATAATATTGTTTTCTGCTGAGTTTCATGCTCTGGTGAGTCGTTTTGAGGGTAAGGCTTAGCTAAAAAACAGCGAAATGAATATTTATTAGCAACAAGTGGTATAATTTATTGTGTCTGTTACGTGTAGATATGTGGGTTGTATTAAAAAAACCGGTCAAATGCCGTTATACGTCAAAAAAGAAAAAATATATGAACTGATTAAACGTATTATTAGAGGTGGAAATTTTTTTTAATAGAAAATACGTTTGTGTTTTTAAATCACGCTTTTGTTAAGTAAATTATTCTGCCGATTTTCGTGCAGTTTTAAGTGTGTAGATTCAGGAATCGAACATAGAATCTTCTGAACTGCTGACAAGTTGTTATTGTTAAATTTTCAAAAGTTTTCTTTTTTATATAAGATCCACTGGAAAAATTTTCCCAAGGGAAAAAAATTATTTTTTTCATTCTTTAAGAAATGGTTCTATGAAAACAGCGAAATACGTTTATAACGCGAAACAAATGACATAATCAACGGCCCCGACAAACGCTATATATTTACATGCTTTTTTTTTAACATAAACGCGAAAATCACTTAAGACAAAAAGTTTTCCCCTTTCGGGGAATGAAAAAAATACGGAAAGCCCCAGCCAGCAGGTGAGATTTGAGGGGGGTGTTTGAGAAAGTTTCTATTATTGACTTTGATTCTGTTAATCGAAGAATGCGTTGCAGCAAATGCGTGTACAGCCCAAATGGCAGAAAAAAAATTTTTACATGCAAAAGTTAAAAAAATATCATTGATGCAGATTCCGATGAAAAAAAATGATATGAATAACGCGCCCCTTTTCCCCAGTCATCCGAAATAAAAAAAAAGCGAAAAGTATTTAAAACCCAAAAAGGCAATGCGAAGAAAAGTATGGGGATTACTTTTCCAAAATTTAATAAATGTTTTTTTTTTAAAAAATTTGAAAAATTTTGTATTAAATTTCCAAAGGACTTGCGAATGTTTTTTTTTCCCAATGTTTTTTATGAAATAAGGCACGTATACAAAATTTAAATTTAATTTTTTTAAAAAAATTCAGTTCTAATAAACTGAATTTTATTGAAAAAAAAATTTATAATATACTTTAACACACACGAAAAAAAAAATATTCAAGTCCCTTCAGTTTTGTGTTAACCGACTTTCGCTGAATTTTTTTTTCTTGAAATATATATTGTTTAATACATATTGATGTGATGAATGAAAAATTTCTTTTGAGTGATCAGATTACGGACTCATGTTAATGTTTAAAATTAAAACCCTGCAGATTTCACATAACCTTTAAGATTTATATCAGACTTTTGTAATTTTAAACCAAGGTTAAGAAATATCCACACACACTTGGACTGAAATCCCTGAAATTCACATAATTTAGGGACTAATTAAGCTTAGTTTCATTTAAAGTGTGCAACAGCTTTCACTGTTTAACCGTTTCCAGGTTTATTTTATTTCTGGATCATGGAGCAAAAAATGTCAACTTTTTTATGCTTATTTTCAAACATAATACTTTTTTAAAAATAATAGCAAAATTCGTAACAAAATTTCCTGAAAGTAAAAATTCTATTTAAATAAATTTAAAGTTTTCCTGTAAAGTTAGCTTTTTTGTGTTTGGGAGAAAACATAGGGGCAAATCATAACTATAAATATAAAGTTTTGAACATAGTTTCCCAACCCTTTTAACTGGGCCCCCCTTTTAGGGAAAATTTTGATAACCCTCCCAAAGGGGAAAAAGACCGTAAATAATAATGGAAAAAGAAAAATTTTTTAAAAACCCCCTTTTTTTTTTCTTGAAATCTGAAATAATTTACCAGGGTATACAATTTTTAAAAACATAAAACAATCGATATAAGGTAACCAGTATTAAAGTTTACTTTGTTAATACATAAATCAGTGTGTCTTCTTTGACTATATTTGGTTAATTTGCCCATGCCCCTCCATACGATCTCAAAACCCCCCGAAAGCCTTAAAAGTCCCCGGGGGTTATCCCCCCGTTTAAACCTATGGCTTAGAGCAGGATTTCCCAAATGGGCATATAGACCCCCCGGGGGCTATGACGATCTGCAAGGGGGCCACGTCAGCAAAAAAATAATAAATTGGGGTCTATGAGGGTACGGGGGTCTATATGGGTTTTGGGTGTCATTAAACCGCAACCCGAAAACCTACCAATTGCATACGATATTCTCGTGGAATAAATGAACGGTTGCCATAGAGATGTAAAATGGAAAGCTCGTCGTCGCCATGGTAAACCGAGCGTCCCTGATCACAGTTCTGAAAAAGAGGAGCAATGTTTACAATGGAATAAAATTACGTTTTAAGATGCTATTTGGCTGAAATTCTTATAATGAAGCCTTTAAAAATTCAGCTGACGCCTCCAGTTCTGAGAAGGGGAGAAGATGGGGTGGAAAGCAAATTGTTTTGAAAGAATAATTTAATTGCGTTTCAAATACTGGCGATAAATTTTTCTTCCTTCTTCCCGCCGTATGGAAAATATTTTCCTACAGCGATTATAAATGTAAGACACGTCAACAGAATCTGATTATTAATAGTTAATGATTCCACTTTTTGCGGGTATCGTTTGAAGGTCAGCTGTTGCTCTGCCGATAATATTGTTTTCTGCTGAGTTTCATGCTCTGGTGAGTCGTTTTGAGGGTAAGGCTTAGCTAAAAAACAGCGAAATGAATATTTATTAGCAACAAGTGGTATAATTTATTGTGTCTGTTACGTGTAGATATGTGGGTTGTATTAAAAAAACCGGTCAAATGCCGTTATACGTCAAAAAAGAAAAAAAATATATGAACTGATTAAACGTATTATTAGAGGTGGAAATTTTTTTTAATAGAAAATACGTTGTGTTTTTAAATCACGCTTTTGTTAAGTAAATTATTCTGCCGATTTTCGTGCAGTTTTAAGTGTGTAGATTCAGGAATCGAACATAGAATCTTCTGAACTGCTGACAAGTTGTCTATTGTTCAAATTTCAAAAGATTTCACATTTATATAAGATCCACTGAAGTAAAATTTCCAAGGGAAAAAATTAGTTTTTTTTCATTCTTTTAAGAAATGGTTCTATGAAATACAGTGAAATACGTTTATAACGCGAAAACAAATGACATAATACAACGGTCCCGACAAACTGCTATATATTTACATACATTTTTTTTCTCTTAACACTAAACGCGAAAATCACTTAAGACAAAAAGATTTCCCTTCTGGGAATGAACAAAATACGGAAAGCCCCAGCCACGCAGGTGAGATTTGAGAGGGGTGTTTTGAGAAAGTTTCTGTATTATTGGACTTTGATTCTGTATAATTGGAAGAATGCGTTGCAGAATATGATTATGCGTGTACAGCCCCAATTGTGGCAGATAAAAACATTTTGGATCATGTTCAAAGTTCAAAAAATATCATTGATGCAGATTCCGATGAAGAAAATGAAATGAATAACGCGGCTCCTGTTCCCACGTCATCCGAAATGAAGAACGTCATGAAAAGTATGCGCAGTTGTTGCTGCGCAATTGTTAACAGTTTGTTGACAATTTTATGCTAAAAAAGGCAATGCGAAGAAAAGTATCAGATTATTTTTCTAAAATTTAATAAATGTTTTGTTTTTATAAAAATTTGAAAATTTTGTATTAAATTTCATTAAGGTCTTGTGAATGTTTTTGTTTCAATGATTTTTATGTAAATACAAATTTAAAAATTTTATACAAATTTATGTAAATAAAATGTACTCTCTCTCTAATAAACTGAATTTTATTGAAAATTTTTTTTATAATATACTTTAACACACACACACAAAATATTCGAGTCCCTTCAGTTTCGTGTTAACCGATTTTCGCTGAGAGAGAATTTTTGTTCTTGAAATATATATTGTTTATTACATATTGTGATGTGATGAATGAAAAATTTCTCTTTTGATTGATCAGAAGATTACGGACTCATGTTAATGTTTAAAATTAAAACCCTGCAGATTTCACATAACCTTTAAGATTTATATCAGACTTTTGTAATTTTAAACCAAGGTTAAGAAATATCACTTGGACTGGAATCCCTGAAATTCACATCATTTATATAGGGACTAATAAAGCTTAGTTCAATTTAAAATGTTCAATAGCTTCCACTGTTTAACCGTTTCCAGGTTTATTTTATTTCTGGATCATGGAGCAAAAAATGTCAACTTTTTTATGCTTATTTTCAAACATATATATATTTTTAAATATAATAGCACCATTCGCATACAAAATTTCCTAAAAATTAATGTAAAAAATTCTATTTAAATAAATGAATAGTTTACCTGTAAAGTTAGCTTTCTGTATGGCAGAAATCATAGGAGTCAAATCACTAACTATAAATATAAAGCTTAGAACATATGTCTCCAACCTCTTTCGAACTGGCGCCCCCCTTTTCTAGTGAATATTCTGATACCACCCCCCTCCCACTCCAGAGAAATAAGAAGAGCGTACATATATATATAATACATGATGAAAACACGAATTAAATTTTTAAAAACTCCATTTTTTTTTTTTTTTTTTTTACTTGCAAATTTGAAATAGTCTTTATTACCACGGGATAAGGCCAATTTTATAAATACATACAATCAACATAAGGTAACCAGTATTAAAGTTTACTTTTGTTAATACATAAATCAGTGTGTCCTCTTTGGACTATATTTGGTTAATTTTCCCATGCCCCTCCATACTATCTCAAACCCCCCTGAAAGCCTTAAACGTCCACGAAGGGGCGTTATCGCCCACGTTGAGAACCTATGACTTAGAGTATATATATGTAGCTTTTATCTTAAATTACAAATTGTACTTACATATTTTGCATTTACATAAATGACAAATTCGAAAACAGGGTACTGCTCATAACCCAATATCGCAATCTGGACAGTAGAATCATGTTCCTCTTCTTCCCTTTACCATCTGCAAATAATACACTGTCATGTTGGATGAGTTTTCTTCTCTGTTGGGGGAATGTAGTCATCAGTGTCTTTCAGACAAGCGTGAAGGGAGGGTGCTCAGCAGAAGAGCGTCCTCTTTATGCAGGAAACTCCATCGAGGGGTACTTTTCAATTATTCTTAACCATAAAAAGCACATGTGAAATAATTCGGGGAAGACCGATTGCACAGTGTAAATTTTCACAATGCCCGAGCTACACTCGGGATGAGCCAAGACGGTACGTTTCGTCTGCCCCAGCTCAGCTCGGGAAAAGCCGGGAAGGGGTTAAATAGGGTCAGGACTCGAGCTCGCGTTTCGATATTTGATACTGCTATTTATACAACGCGTAAAATGACAAACCGTTAGCAGCTGTCAAGTATATAATGAGGATATCATCTAAAGTGGAACCTTATTCTCCAAAATTCCACATCACGCCACTGGGAAGAATTTGAGCCTTGACGGAGTTTTTGAGCATCCGACCTTTACATACCAGGTCTTCACGAATCGATAGAAACTACCCTGGTCCCGAGTTCGGCTACCACGGACACTTGAGCCTTCATAGATTTATCATGTTTTTATTCTGTAAAATTTGGAAGTGAGTATTTATAAACGTCGCATTATAAAGCAACACGAAGGATATGTAATTTCGAACCTAGGAGACGTAAATGATGTAACCTAAGAGTAAATGACGAGGAAACACGTAAGCTGGCTCCCCTTCTCTGAACTTCCACACGTGGCCGCGGTAGACTAGAGGTCGAGGTAAAGACTCCTGGCAAGCATATCATGAGTTCGCACCTTGTACCTCTGAAGTAATCGCCGGGCAGAGAAGGCCGATGCTCGTTAAATCAGTCGATGCTCGAACGCTCACACGTTGGTGTGGTGTAGGTTAGGAGAGAGGGGTGCCAGTTAAGGTGTCGTCCTCGCCACTTGACCATGGTACAAAATTACGAGATCAGTCACACAAAGCCCTCGCGTAGCTGAATAGTGCGACGTTCATATTCACTCACTCACCCGAACTTCCACACCACGTCATCATCAGAAACCATGTATAAAGCGTATCTTCAATGGTAGCAGGGTTTGAACTCAGGACAAGCCAGCCGTGAGTCCGTGACCATGACCACTAGGCTACTGTTACCCCTCGTAATATAGATAAAAATGGAAACAAGACTTGAAAACACGATTCGATCATTTGTTATTCGCTGCTAACAAGAGAAAAAAATGCTAGATTTATCCAATTTTTTAAAAACAGACCGATAATTTTTTTTTTTCTTTCGAAACTAAATGACTTCCAAAAGGGTCTCAAATAGATCCTTGATTTCAAACTATTACAGTACTTTTTTTAATTTGTATATTTAGCAGTCTACAAATAAAAAATAATTTCATTTTTCTTTTGATTTCCAGGTGAACAATTCCTTTTGCTTTTAATTTTTTATCGCTAATATTGTGTGTACATAGTACACATCAAGATTTTAAAAATCGGTTTTCAAAGAAATGTTTAAAAGTTCATAAATTATTTCACAAAGAAAATGTTGATGCTTTTATATAAAATCGTTTCAAAAAAGAGAATTCAAATATCTGCAGTACAGGGAGAAAAATTCAATTTGCGCCTCACTCAGTCAAAATCATAAGTATAATACCTTCAAAAGCCAAAGCATTTTACAAGATTTTAAATTCCATTACTTAAATGTTTTTTTTTCTGCCGTAAACATTTTGAATTTAGGAATAAAATTCCTCAACGGAATATTTTTCTTTCTCTCTTTCTTTTAACTTTTGTCGCTGTTCTCTCTCCCAAGTCTTTTTTTTTCCTTTTATCTTTTCCTCAGACGTGTTTTGGCCCCAGAGGAGAGAGAGGAAAAGCAATTTCCTGTTTTCCCATCGCCGGCTCAAATATTTTTAGTTTTCAAAATCTGGAATTGCTATCCAGAAAGTCTATTTCTTTGAAGAGGATATATATCAAATTAATTCATTTCTGTTTTCCACATCCGTGAATCTATTCAGTGCTTTGAATTGAAAACGGATTAATTATTTCCCTTTTTTCTACATTTTAAATTCTTATCTGTTAAAAATTCAGAGATTTCATCGAAAAATACAGTATTGATTTTTTTTAAAAGGATGTATAATCAAATATTTGATTTTCATCTTATTGTAAATTTTAAATTATTTAAAAATTAAAAAAAGGTTCCACACTTTTGCAAATTGATTTTTAAAACATAATTTTTTTTGCTCTTAAACTTTAAAATCGTCATGCTTTAATTCAGTATTCAATAAATTAATTAGTCATTTTTTGGTGTCTGGAACGATATGCAGTGAAAAAGAATCAGTAAGAAAAATCATAGCATTAGGTTTTAATTTATATCGCACTCTGAAGTAACACGATAGATATTGGTGATGTACACGAAATTCTGAGCCACGGTCGAGTAACGAGGACGACACCCGAGCTGTCACCCAGTCTCTCCTTAATTCTACATCATGCCAACAGAAGGACTGAGACTTTACAGATTTAACAAGCATGAGCTCTTCACATGACACGTCTTCAGTGGAATTAGGTCGCAAACTTACAAATCGATAACGACATTCATTCGATATTTTTTCATTTAAATTAGTATCGAGCATAATAACCTCTGGACAGTTGATGGATGACTTAAAACATCAAATTACAAAGATATACCGACACTCATTTATATAATCTCTCTTTGACACACACACACATACATAGATTTTCTTTTTTAAAAATTATAACTTCCTCAGGTGCGTTTTGCTGAAGAGTGAATCTAAATTAAGCATTAGGTTTGGCTGCGTTACGCTCAATCGGGTTTACTTCGCTTGGGTCGGTGACTCTCCCTCCGTTTTGAATTGAAAACTTTTTAGGTGCGTGTTTTTTTAAGTAAAAATTTCATGCACACTTTTTCCCCTTGAAGTTTTATTTCTTTATTTAATTATTATTGTCGTACAGCCCACTTCTACTCAACTCCAGCGAGGAACGAAAGAAGAGGAGAGCAAGAGAAAATAATAAGAAAAAAAATTATTATTATGTAGGAGATCAAAAGAGAAGAAGAGAAACAAAACACATAGGATTTATTTCTTGATTCAGTAGAAAGAGCATTTAAGCACAAAAATGTGCGAAAAGAATTGAAATCTGAAGTAATTAATTGTTAATAGTTAATTGGCGAGAAAGTTGCTAATATTTTGATTTATATTAGTGATGACAACTAATATAAATTAGAAAAAATAAAATCATTTATTGTGAAAAAGTACGGACTCTTTCCTTTCGTTTGCTCAGAGAATTTTTAGAAAAGTAAACAGCTCTCATTTCTCTGTGAGACATTTTTGTACATGTATCCTTAATTTATGAAACAGTGTTTTAGTGAAATTCTCCTCATCGTTTTTGCCCAGACATGAAAGAAATATTTTTAAGCAAAAGAATGTCATAATATAAGTAATTACCGTAAAATCCGGCGTATTCGCGCTATTTTAACACAAAAAACAAGATCGAAATTTACGGGTGCGCGTTGTTAGCCGAGAATAAAAGTGATAATCTTAAAAATAAAAAAAAAGAAGATGAGCCTAGGAAAAAATTCTTCTAGGCTATACTTCTGTATATATCGAAATACTGTTTATTTAAAAGAAATGGCACACTTAATGAACTTTAGAGGATGTATAGTTCTAAAATTATACTATTTTTTTCTAAACCTTGGAATAATACCTCGATTGATTGATTGAATATTAACGTCGCACTGTTCAGCTACACGAGGGCTTTTGGCAACGGATCACGTAATTTTGAACCATGGTCAAGTGTCGTGGACGACACCTGAGCTGGTACCCCCTCTCCTAACTACCACACCACGTCAACGGGAGGACATTTCAACTCTCGACATATTTAAAGTGCATCGCTGCCCTACACGGAAGGTCTTTAGTGGTACTGGGCTCGAACTCGTGACAAGGCAAGCCACGATCCGATACCTATACCACTCGGCTACCGCGGCCACCACGCAGCTCTGGAAGGAAAGGCAAAATTGAACAGGTGGGAGCGTATTTCTCCAAGCAAGAGATTTCTCCTACAAAAATGCACTTGTTTAACATATGCTATGCATTCCTTTCCCTCCTTTTACACCGGAGAGAAGTTTATGACTGATATTGTATAACACTTAGAAAACGAGTTATCTGGCAACAAATCTTGTCCATTGTTACCTTGATAGCTGATTTTTCTTCTAGAGAGAGCACTGAGATCTAATGGAGGAATCAGAATTCGAACCCATGGCTTTATTTGCTACGTGTTTTTAACCTTTGAAAAATTGAGCGGTCGTATGCGAAAGTAATACTAAAGAATAAGTAAACATACTACATTTAAATACAGTCGAACCTCTTTATAACGAACCTGTATATTGCGAATTTTTCTATATAGCGAACTTTTTCCTGGAGCCTTGAACATTTCACTGATTTTCTGTAAAATAACTCTCTATAAAGTGCATTTTCTATATAACGAACTTTTCTTCTGTGATTCACTTTTGTTCTCCCTTTTTTTTAAAGTATTTCTGAAAAAATTTCAAGCTATTCTCTCTTTAACACATTTTATGGTGGTCATGAAACTTAAACTAGTTTTATTGGATCCTAACTCGCCAAGAGCGATAGAGTTCTGGACGTTTCATCCAAGAAGTGCAACATTTAACCCCCATTGCCCAGTTCACTAGAAACATCCTCGATATCCTCTTTCGCCCTCAATGGAGTTGTCCCGTGTATCCGTGTTCTAATTATAAAATAATGTATGTTTAATATTACTTGTATGCTTTAAATCAGAAAGGTCCTTAAAATTTCAAAATTTTTAAAAAATTATTTTTTTAAAGTGAAAAATACACATTTAAATTTGTTTTTTTTATTTTTCCCGTTTTTTCCTTTTTTTTTTTTTTTGATGGGTAAAATATATAAAAAAACATATATTAATTTTAAAAGGAAAAAATTTACTTTTTTAATAAAAGTGTTATGAATTTAAAATTTTGTTTCATGTGGTTTATAAAGTACATTAAAAGATTAACCTCTATATAACGAATTTTCCACATAACGAACTTTTTTCCAGGATTCAGCGACTTCGCTCTATACAGAGGTCCGGACTGTATTATTAATTATTATAACATTAATTATGAAGGTTGGTAATTTTAATTACAATTTTCAATTTGATATTACTTCGATGCATTCTGAAGCAGACGAGGGCTATTCGCGGAATATCCAAAGGAACAGAGCTTATTTGAAACGGACTTTAATCAATTAACCGATCTCCTGAGAAGTTAAAAAAATCAATCTCGTATATTCAGCATTTATTAAGCAAAAATCTTAGTTTTTAGTATTGGTGACGCACCTGTAATTTTGATCCTTGATTAAGTGATTAAGACGACACGTGAGCCAGGCACCACCGATTCTAACTTCCACACCACGCCATGGGCCTAAGCAGGCGCGGCTCTAGGGCCGGACAAACCGGACACCTGCCCGGGGTGGCAAATTTTAAAGGCGGCATTTGAATCGAATTTGAAAAAAAAAAATTTTGTTACCAAAAATTTGTAAAATTTCTGAAATATTATATTTGGTGTGAATTTGATATTTTTTTTATTTAGCTTATCTTATTTCCTTATTTTGTACTTTGTATGTTTTATGACAGTTTTCTTTTATGTAGAAACTTGAAGGGTTTGAAATGGAAGTACATATTAAATTATGAAATTTAATATGTTTACACATATCTTTCACGAGTAACTTTCTTGCTATCCCGGAATAAGGTCACAACGGACATTCCTTTCATCCTTACGATGTCCGATGTCAGTTATCGAAAAGGGGACAGGGGTAATAAGAGGTTTTGGATGATACAGAGCCATATGGATGTTTTATTTTAGTCTCTTGAGTGTAGTTACTATAAGTTAAAACAAACGCTTGTAACTTGCACCATTGGTAGACTATTTTTCGAAGGAATTGGCCTGTTAAAATGGACGATTCCTTCTCTTGCATTTTACTCACTTGAAGTAATAACAAGTAATTATGTCCTTAATTTCGAATCCTCTTGAATCTCTTAACCTATTTATGCCGAAGGTTGAAATATAAACCAACTTTCACAACCTCTTTGCAAGCAAATATCTGCAGGAATGACTTATGTTTTAAACGAAATTGCTATGCCCTTACGAAGAGGGGCGGCATTTTCCATTAAGGTCCGGAGCGGCAAAACTGCTAGAGCTGGCCCTGGCTTGAGCTTTGGCATATTTAACCTGCATCGGCCCCCTCTCCACCAGGGTTTCAGCGGTACTGGGCTCGAACTCATGGCACGCCAGTCACTAGTCCAAGACCTTAACCACTGGGCTACGATGGCCACCATAAGGATCCAAACCCGAGACACAACGCTAGCTTTGAGTTGGCGAATGTGATAACTCATCAGTGGCGCACACAAGAAGGGGAGGGTCCCGAGTCCAGACCTTCTCCAAAGCCCTTGATTTTTTTTTTCGATTTATTATAATCCTATGTATATAGTACATAAAATTTAATTAAGTACTTGTTATTAATAATTAAATTTATTAATTAATGCTAATTATTTATTCAGTAATTAATTTTTTACTATTTTTAGTTCCGGAAAATTGACAAAATCAGAATATGTTGAGTGATGTATTGGAGCATGATACGAGAAGAGTGGACTTTCGACCCTGGACCCCCCTTGAAAAATTCCTGTATGCACCATTGCTACTGATCTATCTCGGCCTTTTAAACAAAAGTTAGATCTTTTAATTGACCTTTAATTTGCATTATATTATCATTTAGCTCGTATTTTTGCACACTTCCTATGTCACATTTGGACTCGTCAACTGAAGCTAAATGCTAACATAAACAGAATTTTCACGATTGCCTTCAAAGAACTTTCAATTCTACATTTATCTCGTAGAAAAAAAAATTTTTTTTCACAAAAATACCCGTTTAATTTTTAAAATCTGATCAATTGTTTTCAAGTTATAAAAAAGCAAAAACCATTGCTATTAATAAGAGAGATGTCATTTTGTAATCAAAATACAGTTTCACAGCTTAATTCCTATGTAGGAAACGTTCAATATTTCACATACACAAGAAACAATATGAACAATTCGAAAATCATTTCTCAATGCAGTCCAAATGGGAGGCGACAGTCGAATGTTTTTCCTCATCTCCCGTCAAAAATCTATTCCAAAACGCCATCTATACAGAACCACCAGAAACAGAACACAGAAAATATTTTTTTCAGATATATATAAATATAAATTAATCCAGAAGTAAAGGAAAGAAACAAGAAAAAAAGAAAGAAGGGAAAAAAAAAAAAAAACGACCGAGGGAGATGAGAAAGTAGAGAGAGAGGGGAAAAAAATACTCGATTTCGATCGGTCTCTCCAATCTGTACTTTAAAACGAATGATTTAAAACCAGCACACCAGAGGGAAGGAGGGAAAAAAATGAGGGAAATAAAATAATAACAATAACATCGTCGTCGAATAAATAAAAATGGAGGGGCGAAAAGCAAACAAGATATTGCCGAGCAGAGAAACCCTACATGCGCGCGTCCAGAGCGGTCGATTCCGTTCCCATGGCAACGGCAAGGTCGATGGAAGGGCAAATGCGAGGATGTGTGGGAGGTGGGGTGTCCGCGAGTCGTGAGCGGTAAATGATTAAAACGGAGGAGAGATCGAATAGCTTACTTTTACCTTGTTTTTCTGCAGCGCCCTCTCCCTCGATTATTTATTTTTTCCCTTTTTTCCTTATTTTTCCCCGCCGCTCTTGCGAAAACAACTCGGAGATGCCGCGGCGGGAATTTATCGGAGGAAGAAAACGGGAAAGAAATTCTATTTTTAATGATCATTACAACCAATTTTAGCGCCGATATAAAAGGCATATAAAATATTCGATAGTATTAACTTGGATTTCTTTTCTTTCTTTTTCTTTTGCGTGTGTGTCTATTTATTTTTTTTACTTAACCATCCTTCACCGATTTTATCATTTTTAAACTTTTTTTTTCAAAAGAAAGATTTCAAACAGGTTTGGAATTCTAATAGATGGATGTTCGTAATTTTAAAATAAAAATAAAAATTAAAACAAACAACAACGAAATAACTTATCTGGATAATAAATTCAAGAACAGAGTTAATGCTTTCACAAGTGCCTTCATACCCCAATTTCATATTAAGTAATAGAGAAAGAGAAATGAATGAAAAATGTATATGCATAACAATAAATCGCGCGAGATATGTTAATCTACGTCTTTACTTTTAAGACTCTTCGTAATTTAACCTTAATTGTTTCCCTTAATTAGGAACAGAGAAAAAATTAGGCATTTCTTATCATTATTATTAATTAAAACGTTCCACTACGATTTAAAATGATACGACTCTCGGTAATAAGGTAATAAATGCATTAAATAGATTTAAATATTGAGACAAGAGAGCACATGTTTCTTTTTGAAGAATACTTTAAAAAAAATTTACAAAACGGTAGAAAATATATTTATATGAAGCTAGCTAAAAATAAGACACTAATTAAATTGGCACAATAAATTTTAAAAATAAATTATCTCCCTAGATTAAAATCTTTTACGGATTAAGGTCCAGTTCTAATAATTTTGAATTCGTGGGCGTAATGTTAATCCAACGTAAATTTTTCTCAACTGTAAGCTACTGAGTCGATATTTGAATGCGATAAAATGTTATTCAAAACAGCAAAAAAAAAAATTATTCTAGAAAATATTTCTTAAGGATTTTTGCAAGCCCATGAGTGAGTTACTAAAATAAATATGAAAATTATTCCATAAATCAAAAGAAAAACCCATTAACATTATAGCCCACCATCTTAGCTTTTTCTGAGCACTTATAACTGCATTCAAATTCAATGCACTCATTAAGATTCGAGGGAGAACATGGGAATTATATAGGGTTAACAACCCCCCACCATTTCAAATTTTAATTTAAATTTTTTATTATATTTTGATCAGTGGCGGAAAAAATTTTTTAAAGGGGAGGTGAGGGTTGGGGGCCCCCTTTATCATGTTCCAATACGCCGCCGAACTTATTCTTTTCATTTTGTCGATTTTCGGGAATAAAAAAATTTTTTAAATTAAAATTAAATTAAAACAAAAAATTTAAATTTTCGTGCTGTATAATAAAATTTAATAAAGGGAAAAATAATCAAGGGGGGGGGGCTCCCGGGGCCCTTTGTGTGTGACACTGCCTCCCTGTAATCAGCATGAATTACACGTGGAAGACGGTGTTCAGAACCCCCGGAAAAAAAGGTTAGAGCTTTGGCGACAGACCTCGTAATTTTGAACCAAGTTATAAAGACGAACTCCTCTCCGAACTTCCACACTACACCATAGGGAGGATTTTGAGCTTTGACAAAAAGGCGCACAGCCGCTTAAAAGGGGTCCTACACGAGGACTCAAATAGTTGGTTGGGGACCTGTTTTACGCCACGACCCCAAATAGAATGAAAACAAAAAAAATTTTAAAAAAATTTTCTTTTTTTCCGATTAATCCTATTTTCCTTCAGGATAGGGGCAAATTTCAACTAAAAAATTCCCCCGGGTTTTAAAAAACCAAAACCCCCTTGGGAAAATTTTTTAAAGTGGGAAACCAAAATAGGGAAAAAACTTTTTTTAAAAACAAAATTTTAAAGGAAAAAACCCCTTTAAAAAAAAAAAAACCCCAAAAAAAAATTTTTTTTTTTGGGTTTTTAAAAAAATCAAAAAAATAAACATTTTTTTTTTAAAAACCCAAAAGAATTTTGAAATTTTAAAACTTAATAAAAACCGGGTTTTTGTGACATAAACCCCCTGAAAAGTATAGGGTCTTTTTTGAAAAGCCAAAATTTTTTAAATCTTTAAAAAGGTTCCCGTTTGATTTCTTGAAAAAATTCCCGGGGCTCCCCCCACTGCGGGGGAAAAAAATTTTTTTTTCCCCCCTAATTTTTTGGGGGGGATAAAGAAAATGCCCTTAAAGAAATTTTTTTAAAAAAAAAAAGGGGGGAAAAAACTTAAATTTTATTTTTATTTTTTCAATGGGGGCGGGGGGTTTTTTCCCAAACCTATCATTCCCCAAACACCTTTTTGGCCCAAGGGGGCCCCAAACCCCCCGGTAATTTTTACGCCCATTTACCCCCCCGAGGGCGACATTTGAGTTCTGACGATGAAAACCTGAAAAGGATTTAATTTTTCCCGAACCCGCCAAACGAACACTTGGGATCTTTACCGCCGTATAATCATACGAATTGTCACTGTCGTTTTTTCCACGAAAACATCATCGGCGGGGTTCAACCCCCAAACCCCGGTAAAACCGCACAAACCCCACCCACCCGCCGGTAAGCCAAAATTTTTGAGGGATTTGGTTTTTTTTCTTTTCCCCCAAAAAAACAATGGTGGGTATTAGAAAGCCACAGGTCCAGGGTTAAAAACCGGGATGGGCAATCACCACCCTTTTTGCCCTTTTCAGAGGGCGATAAATGAAAAGTTTTTTGGGAACGGGTTGGGGAGCTCGACTGGTCACTTGAGAAACTTGAATGCCCCCCAATCCCCAAGGTCACGTAAACTGAGATAGGCATAGTAGGCCTTGACCCTCATAGGCTGTTGCGCCACTGAGTTCAGTTCAGTACTTCTATAAAAAGTAATGAACTATAATTGATGAGATTGGATTTTACGTCACCCTCTGAAGCAACACAAGGACTACTGGCAACTAACCTTGTAATTTTGATCGGTCAAGTGACGAGGATGACTCCTGCACTCGCACCCAACTCTCCCCGACTTTCCCTGCCCAATTGCACCTTCCACAACCGTTTCAGGGTCTTCTTTGGGAGGATTTCCCCTCCAGTTTGGGGGGGAGGGGCCCAGCCGGTGTCATCCTCGTCACTTGATTGAATTCCAGGATTACGAGGTACGTCGCCAATAGCCCTCGAATAAATAGATTGTCGAAAAAAAATTCCATTAACATAAAAAATAAACCAAATTAGTTTTGTTTTATATAAAGATGAAACGAAAAAATAATATTAGGTAATGTCATTTAAGTGTGAGGTTCAAATGTGTTTAGGAACTGGATACTTTTTCCGTTAGCCGGGCGTAAATGTAAGGGAAGAAAAAACAAAAGTCCAGGAATGACAAAAAGCCGGAATATGTCAAAAAAAGGGAAAATAAAACAAATATTAATTAATAGTAACACAAAAAGTTCAACTATTTACAAAAGTTTAAAGAATTGTAAAAAAAAAAGTTTTAAAAAAAAATTTGTTTTCTTTTTTTTTTAGATAATTCTTAAAATTTTAAAATTTTATTTCTTTAAAAAAAACAAAAAGGAATTTTTTTTAAAAAAATTGTTAACCCCCGTTATTTGTTTCCCATTAACGAAAGAACTTTCCCCCCGGGAAAAAGAACAATTTAGTAAATTTAAAAAATAATTTGGCCCCCCCCCTTCTTATGTAACAGTTTCTTTTTAAATTTTTGTTTTTTAAAAAATTTTTTTCGGGATTGAAAGAATTTCCCCGTTTTCCTTTTATTTTTTGGGTATTAAAAAAAATAATAAAAAGGAAAATTTTTTTTGATAAATTCAGAAATAAATGGCCCCCGAACAGTCCCATTTTTTTTAAAAATTTGGGGGAAATTTTACATTTCGGCGATTTTTCGCTTTCCCAGGCGCGCGGACGGCAAAATGGAAACTATACTGATTTACACCCTTGGCCCCCGGAAAAAGGGGCCGAATTTGGGCCTTTTTATGAAATTTGAGCCTAATACCACGAGACCCACCGTGGGAGGGGGGATGCAATCTGTCGAGGCCCCGTCCTCCCCTTGGTGTGGAAATTAAAAAGGGGGGAGTGAAAATTAACGTCCCCCCTGTTCAGCTACACGAGGGGTTTTGGGAGGGGCCCCGTATTTTTAGTGTAATGCGGGAAGACTGGCACCTTCCTAACTAATACCCCCCAACCCGGGAAGAGTTTGAGCTCTCGACAGATTTAACGTCATCGTTTCCCCCACGGGGGTCTGTAGGGGGGGTCGAACCGTGCCCCAAGAAGACCCCCCAACCCCGGGTTTTTGAGGGGGAACCGGGTTTTGATTTTAATATTAAAAATTATGATTATCAAATTCAGTTTTTTTTACGTTTATTTTTCTCCTAATCAAAAATTTTAAAAAATTGTAAAAAGTTTATATATAATTTTTGGAAAATTACATGTAAAATTTTAAAAATAAAAATTTTTTAAATTCACCAACAAAGAGAAACAATTTCCACTTTTGAAATTTCATAATGCAATGAGATTTTTCTACATTTATTTGGTGAGACATGGTTCTTCCATCCTTGTTCCATGTATATTTTACTTGGGAATGTATGCTACATGCATAGAATGCATGCTATCGTTCACTGACCCAGAATTTTCCCTTCGTTATCTTTTCGTATTGGTTCAGCCCAACAGCTGGAAACTAATTCTCAAACACATTCGTATACTCTCTCTACTAGAACAAACAAATGTCATTGTTACATGTAGTTTTAAAAATTTCGATTGTTTTGGAATCAACGTAACGCTGAAGAAAGATTAAACATCGACTTCGGTCGGAATGAGTTAAAAAAAAAGTAGGCTGAGGGGGGAAGCTAAGGCAAGAAAAGTTCAAAACAAGATAAACTAGTTTATATATATTTGGATGCACGAAAAATCTTAAATTCTACAGTTAGTAGGTTTTTTAAAAAAAAAAATTTAATGAGGTTGTGGATTGATGTTTTACCATTGCAGACTTAGTACATTCCTCGGGAGCCGGTATGTTTTTTTTAGTGTTGTACCATATGGGTGGTATACCAATTGCCGCAAGTAATTTTGACGCCCAGTTTCCACCCCAGAGGAAAGCACCTGAGCTCTGACGATGCGAAACCGTACTTAAGAATTTAATTTTGTCGAGAACACCCAATCCAAACAGACACTTAAGGAATCTTTCATATGCCGCATAATCATACGACATGGACGCTGTCGAATTTTTGCATGATTAAAATCCACCAACTTGGACAGGGGTTGAACCCGCAAACTACCGTACAAGGCCAGCGCTTAGTCAACTATGCTACCCAGTGTAACGTCTTTGTCTCACAGCTGTGTTCGGGGTCTTGGTGGAAATGATCAACACATGGGCAGAGACATAGGTGCAATTTTTGAATTTTGCGGGGTATCAGTTTATTCCCCGCCGCCCTTTTTTTGACATCACAGAGCCCCTTTTTCGCATCGCTGGCAGGATGAAACCCAAAGGCTGAAAAAGTGCCCCCCCTGATCCCCGGGGAGAGGAAGAGATGCTGCCCCCTCGAAGGGTGCAGAAAAAGGGAGAGCAAAGGGAAAATGCTTTGACCCTTGGGAAAGGGGAAGCAGACGCGCGAGGGGAAAAGGGAAAGGCTCTAAACTTACCGGGGAAAGGTGGCAAAAAAGACTCCCCCCCACAAATCACTTTTTTGGGAACCCCTTAATCTTTTAATAAGTTTAATAACTTTAATGTATAATTCTGTAAATAATAGCTGTGACGTAAATAAATTCAATATTTAAATTAACCAAGATCACGCTACCGTTATTCATATCAAACGTCACACCAGCCAGGTTTCCCTTTTTTAAAGAAATATTAGTTCACATTTATACGCAAGTCGAGCAAATACAAAGGCTACACCTAGTGAGTTTATATTAAACCACCCTCTTATAAGCAACATGTGTGTTTGTGTGTGTGTGTGTGCGTGAGTCTACCCCCGTATTCTACAAAATTGCTCCCCACGCAAACCTGAAGAATTTGAGATTCGACAGATTTAACGCGCTAGTCAAATGGCGTTTCGAGCCCACAATTCCTCTAAAACAGGGGTGGGCAAAACTTTTCCCGGGGCCAATAATTTTTCCAAGGTGTTGCGGTCCACAAGGTGTCAGTGGCGCACATAAGGAGGGGGAGGGGAAGAAGGGGTCCACGGTTCCGGACCCTTCCTTGATATTTTTTTCGATTGATCTTAATCCTATGTATATAGTGCATAAAAAGTAATTATTTGTTATCGTTAATTTTTTTTTAATTTAATGCTGATTATTTATTTAGTTTATTTTTTACTGTTTTTGTTTCCCGACAGTATACAAAATTAAAAAATATGTTTTGGCTGCGTATTATGGTATAATACGAGAATGGTAGACTTACAACCCTCGACCTCCCTTGAAAAATTTTTGTGGGGAAACCCTAGTGTCGTAGGTGTGTTGAGGTAGAAAAAGGTCTACAATACTTATTTTAAAACTTAGTATAATAAATACGCGAAATATGTACTTACCTACAAAACTAAAATAAAATAAAAAAACTCACTTTTAAAAACCGCGTTTAAAGCAAAATGCAAGATACAAACATAATAATATTATCCCCAAATATAATCATATGGAATGATGCGTTTGTTGCGAAACAATTCAAAATACATAAAAAAATAAAGCATTTTTATCTCAATTAAGTTTTTGTTGTTATAGTCACACACACAGTAGGAGACTTATAGTCTGCGTACTTGAACCAATTTTGAATATTTCTCTATATTATTACTAACTGCTAAAATCTTTAGGCGGTCACCCCATGATGTCTTTGCGGTCCACCGGTCGATCGGGATCGACATAATGCCCACCCCGGCTCTAAAATAATGCCGGTTACAAACGTGTGACCCAGAAAACGCGAAAGCAGAGGCCCATTGATAGAGAATCCGAATCTCACGATTTTCGGAATTATAAAGTGGAAATCCGGAAAATTTCCGTGCATTATTTTTCTATGGTGATAAAATAATGGAGGAAAATTATCATTATTTTTTATTTACTTCAGTGTCAGTTTTTTTTTTTATTTAAAAAAAATAACAACAAATGTTAGAAATAATAAATTCCGAGTTTTCCTTTTGAAATAAAATTGATTTTGTTTGTATTTTAGCTCATTTTGTTAAAGGAAAGTCACAATAAGTAAAAATAATTATATCTAATTTTTACGGAGAAATCTTTTTTTTCCCATGAGAAAGATTTTAGCACAATTAGCTTAATGAATTTGAAAAATAAATAGAGCAGAGGAAATCTCATTAAAAGATAATTGAATACGGTGGCACACACTATAAAGTTTGAATTGTTTCAAGAAAAAAATTCGGAACACTTTCTTGCATCAAATTATATAATGTAGGACAAATAACAAGTAATGTAAAAAAAAAATTTTTTTAAGTCAATTCCTACTTAGATCAACAAATAAAAACTTTATTTTAGGTATTTTTTATTAAATAGTTACAATTAATATAAATATGTATATACATGTGACAGAATCACAACATTAAGTGGTCATTAATTTTGATTCATTATCATTTAAGTATCGTATTGTGTCATCCAAAACAATCGTGTCTATAAAATTTCAATTCAAATGAATGCTTTAAAACGTGAGAAAAAAACCTTTTCAAGTTTTGACACAAGTCGCCAAAAATGATGCCAACGTGGCTGTATTTGTAATTCTTTAAATAATTAGTTTTAATCAATTAATTTTTATTAATTATAATTATATTGTATTGTCATCCAAAATAATCCTGTATATAAAATTTCAGCTCATTTCAGCGCTTTAAAATGTATTTTATTAACGATTGAAAATTCCACCAAGATAAATAAATAAATATATAAATAAATATATAGAGATTGTGAGCTAATAGTAGGAATTGAAAAAATTATTCGAAATCTTAACTTTTTTTTTTTTTTGCTCTCTGTTGCAATCTTATTTATATAATACATTCAAACAACTTTTTCATAAGAAAAATCAAATTTTAATTTTCTTACAACGAAATAAAAAATGACTTCGAATTATCTGCTTTTAAGGTTACTAACCTTCCACAAAGATAATAATAAGAAAGAAACCGACTGACCTCTTTAAGCAGTTAATGGCTTCTGTCATCTCGAAAACAACAAAATTTGCTTTTTGGCAAAGCACTTTAATGGACGTATGAAAATTTATTCGAAAAAGACAAATTTGGTGAATGCCTTAAATGTGCACTCATTTATAATCCCTAATACCCTGCAATATGTTATTCATACTAATAGTATTTATTCATCCAACTAAATAAGCCTTTGACGATGCCTAAAAAAGGGTTACAGTTAAATAAAATTAATGTCGCTTTAGAACTGTGAGGGCTCTTGACGTATAAGCTAGTAAAACTGAGTCTCAGTGAAGTAACGAGGATGACACTAAAGGTGGTACCACACTTTCTTATCTCTTATAACCTCGGGAAACATGTGATCGTACTCGTAAGTTGTGTTGGCGAATGATGTTTGAATTCTGATTCTACTAAATAACAGTCGTGCAGGATAATGGGGTTCCTTGCATGATAAACAGAGATCAGCGTGTGTATTACCTGTGGTGGAGAAGTAAGATAATTGAGGTACCAGTTTAACTGTTGGGATTTTGGAATGTTCGGTCTTTGTACAGAAATAAAGGACCCATTGGCACACGAAGTAAGGGCAGGTCAAATCTTAGATGGATTGATGACCTAGAAAAAGATCTCCTAGTTTTGAGAACTAAGAATCGGAGAACACTAGCAAGAAGAAGGCTGTCCTGGAAAGGGCTCCTTGAAAAGGCCAAGGTCCACCCTGGGCTGTCGAGCCACTGAGGAAGGAAGGTAGTTTAACTGTTCTCCTCGTCACGAACTTGTTTTAGAATTATGTGGCCTCTGTCCAATGGCTGTCGCTTTGTTCTAAAGAAACGTTAATAAAACCAATCCCAAGCCTCAGAATCACGCTAAGCTTGGATCTTTGAGCTTTAGTTCCTCTCAAACTAAACTCAGCGGCGCAACAGCCCATGAGGGCCAAGGCCTACTGTACCCATCTCAGTATACGTAACTTCGGGCGCTGGGGTGCATGTGCAGATGTTTCGATCAAGTGGTCAGTCTGACATAAAACCCCTAGTGTTGTTCCCAAGCAAGTTTGGTACTCATTTATCGACCCACTGAAGGGATGAAGGGCTGAGTCGACCTTTCCCAGCCCAGGATTTTCACGCCAGAACTGTGGCGTGGAAACGCGATACGCTACCGCTCAACCATTGGGATTCTTAGTTCTTAGTATGTAATAATATCGAAGGTCTTGGATGACTTCAGGACTCAAAAACTAAGGGGTGAATTTGAATACTGTCATTTATGAGGCTCTCCATAAGGCTACCACGACTCCCATTTCGAAGATAGATTGTTTGTTCGCATATTGAAGCAACACGTAATTTTCAACCGCAATCAAATAAAGAGGACGACATCTCTGAGCTGGTACCCTTCTCTCCCCACTTACACGCCACTCTAACGTCAGGATTTTGAGCCTTCATATGTTTAATGTGCATTATCTAAAGCGTACACATACAAAAAGGGGTCTTCAGGAGTGCCAAGGTATGAAAACAACGCGGGTGACAAGTTAGAGATCATGACACCCAGCGATGACTTCATCCTGAATGTCACACGTTTGTTTTGTATTTATAGATAAAACAAACGGTTGGAATTATAAGTGAATGCTAAAAAGGAGGAAAAAATAAATATTTCACGTTGTTGCTGTTACTAATGCCACCTGATCGGCAAGTGACAGATCATGGCCCACGAAACTCATCATGGCAAAGGCTGTGATTGTACGCTTATCGTTAGCCATAGCTTTGAGCACCACGCAGGTGACAGTACGTTTGGGTTCGCTTCCACCC
The DNA here is from genome assembly GCA_019973955.1 of Trichonephila inaurata madagascariensis. Lineage (NCBI taxonomy): Eukaryota > Metazoa > Arthropoda > Arachnida > Araneae > Nephilidae > Trichonephila > Trichonephila inaurata. The sequence continues at coordinate 113,864 of BMAV01021795.1, forward strand.
CAATTTTAAGAAAGAACACCCTGGGGGCGGTCAGGGGCCTCCCACCAACTTCACAAGAGGATTTTTGTCTTGACGGCTGCTTAGAGTACCCCCATACCGCAATGGCACTATACATTTACAAACATCGATGCCTACTCCGAGATTCGAACCCAGGTCCTTTGGCACAGCAATCAGCGTCACTAACCATTATACCGGATGGGCGCAAATGTTCCATAACATATGAGAGCTACGTAACAATGATTTGATAGTGATAATAGCCTTTGTTGTTCCATATCCCACAAAAAAACTGCAACTGTAATGATTTGATAATTTATTAACTTAAAAGCAGCATGAGAACGATTAGCGACATACCAAATGATTAAGAGTCACTGTCAAGAATGATATTTGAAGCAGTTTCTTACTTTTTTTCTCTTCCACACTACGTCAATGTGATAACTAAGTCTTCTTAGGTTTAAAGTACATCATCCGAAATACTGTTTGTGGCCGCGGTAGCCGAGTGGTATAGGTATCGGATCGCAGTTGGCCTTGTCACGAATTCGAGCCCAGTACCACTAAAGACCCGCCGTGAAGGTCAGCGATGCACGTTAAATCCGTCGAGAGCTCAAACGTCCTCCCGTTGGTGTGGTAGTTAGGAGAGGGGGTGCCAGCTCAGGTGTCATCCATGTCACTTGACCATGGTTCAAAATTACGTGGTCCGTCGCCAAAACCCTCGTGTAGCTAAACAGTGCGACGTTAATAATCAATCAATCCGAAATACTGTTTAGAGGGCAATTTAGACTCGTACTCATGGCTCGATGAAAACATTGTTGACTCGAGGATGATCACTTGGCTACAAAAGTTAGTTTCATCAGGGTTTTCAAAAACTGTAAATATAGGGGATTTAATTTAATTTTTAATTGGAAAAAAATTTAAAAAAAAAAAAGTTTTATTAGTTTTTTAAAA